>JAPDPK010000162.1:600000-1200000 GCA_031772115.1 Heritiera littoralis
ATCGACCTTATTGTAAGGTTATGATATCTCATGAGATATTCAATATCTCATGAGATATTGAATAAAATTTAAAAATTATTTAAATATGTTAATAATGGCTTAACAGGTTAACAGGTAAACCAAAATTTAATTAAAAAGATTTAAATTACATTTTTATCCTTTAAAAGGTAAGAAAATATTTATATTTACATCTTTAACCATTAATCAAAATTAAATTACGATATTACCCATTAATATTAAAAAAAATACAAAGTAATTGCTCAGAAAAGTTTGGAAAGTCGACTACTCGTGTTTAGGGATTTTCTGCCTAAAAAATCTTGTATGAAGTCCAAATTTTCATGGGGAGTCGACTTCTCGAGAAAGGAAGTCGACTCCCCATGAAATTTTTTTAAAAAAAATTGTTATTATATATTTTTTTATTTATTAATATTGTTATGATTTTTTTATTGTTATATTATTATTAATAAATATTTATTTTTTTGGTTGAAATTATTAATATTATGATGAATCTTATAATTTTTGTGATTATTCTTTTTAAAATTATGAACAATCTACTTAAATTAACTATGAATCCCATTATTTTTACAATTATCCTTATTTAATTTACAAACAATATATCCAAATTTACGATAAATCTCATCATTTTTACGATTATCCTTTTTAAATTTACGAACAATCTACCGAAATTTACGATGAATCTCATCATTTTTACGATTATCCTTATTAAATTTACGATGAATCTTATCATTTTTACGATTAGCTTTATTAAATTTACGAACAATCTACCGAAATTTACGATGAATCTCATAATTTTTACGATTATCCTTATTAAATTTACGAACAATCTACTTAAATTTACGACAAATCTCATCATTTTTATGATGAACATTATTAAAGCTACGAACATCTTCTATTAATTTATGATGATCCTTAGCTAAATTTACATTTAATTTATTTAGTTTTACGATAATTCTAATCTAATTTACGTTAGTGATGTGAGAATTACATTTAAAATACATGGAATGTCGAATTTTCAATAATAAAAGTCAACTTAACATAAATTGAATAAGAACAACGGGCTTAAAAAAATTAGGAAATCGACTGCCCAAGAAAGGTAGTCGACTGCCCAGATGCATTCTGGAAACAGAATGCATCTGGTAATGAACCAGTCGACTGCTAATTATTAGCAGTCGACTACTTCGTTACCAGATGCATTCTGTTTCCAGAATGCATTTGGGCAGTCGACTATCTTTCTCGGGAAGTCGACTCCCAGTATGAAACTTTTTTTTATTTTGTTATTATATATATTTTTATTTATTAATGTTGTTCTGATATTTTTTATTATATTATTATTATTAATAAGTATTTATTATTTTTTTTGTTGTATTTATCATTATTATTATTACGATAAATCCAATCATTTTTACGATAAATATAATTAAATTTACAATGAGTGTCAAAATTTTTACGATTATCTTTATTAAATTTACGAAAAATCTACCCAAATTTACGATTATCCTTTTTAAATTTACGAATAATCTACTCAAATTTACGATGACCCTTTTTCAATTTACGATAATCTTTTATTAATTTCTGATGATCATTGACAAATTTACGTTTAATCTATTTACTTTCACGATGAATACAATCCAATTTACACAAGTGATGTGAAAATTATGTTCAAAATACATAGGAAGTCGAATTCTTAATAATAAAAGTCGACATTCTATAAATAAATTAAGAATAGCATGCTTAAAAAATTTGGGAATTCGACTGCCCGAAAATATCAATCGACTTCCCATATGCATTCTGGAAACAGAATGCTTCTGGCTATTTAGCAGTCGACTGCCTTACGCATTCTAACGTTCTGCAATAAATTTTCTCTTAGGAAGTCGACTGCTTCAATTGAGCAGTCGACTTCCCCGATAAATTTTTTTATCGAAACACTTAAAAAACCAGGCAGTCAACTGCTTGAAAACATGTCAAGAATTAAAAATCTTACTAGTAAAAAATATAACGATTCCTTGGTCGCTTGGGAGGACTTTCTTTGTAAATCATTGGTTCTTTGCACTTTTCATCGCAATTTCCATCGTTTATACAATTCTCTTCCACAAACTTACCCATTGTTAAAAATATAAGAGGGGAATAAATGAGAACAACTATTTGATTGAGGTTAGGCTTAAAGTTTAGGATTTATAAAATATTGAGACAGCTACAAACTGGATTAAAGGTGAAATAGACAAAAATTGGAATAAAGGGGTTTATGATTTGGGAATTAGGGTTTAAAAATAATAAAAAGGTTTATATAAGAAGAAGAATAGTACTACAATTATAACAAGGATATATTAGTAATATAATAGTATAATTTTAAGTAAATAATGTTAATTTTAATAATAGGTTTAGCAGGTTACCAGGTTAAAGAGTTTTTTAATTTTTAAAATTTCATCAACGGTTTATATTAGATTTGACTAATCCAATGGTTCTAATTTAATGACCTTAAAATAAGGTCAATTTTTGTGACCTTACTGTAGAATTTGCCGTGGGTATTAATATATTATTATTGATTCATACAATCTCCAGTTCAGCATAATTTTGTGATGTGATTTGTCATGGGCTAGCAATATGGAGTTTGATAAAAAAAAAAGCAGTTAGCCAACAATATATTATTATTATTATTATTATTATTATTATTATTATTACAAAGGAGCTACAAATCTGAAAACAGGTCAAGATATCGGTATTAAATCTACATGTTGCATAAATCATTTTAGATGACCCTAAATTTAACACTGTACAATATTTTTCCTCCATAGTATTAATAATAGATGACAGACCAATCTCCTGGCTTCCTAATGAGGAATTTATGGAATTTTCATTGTATTAGATTTTGTAAGAGGAAAAAATAAAAGAAAAAAAAAGGATGAAAGGAAATTAAAATAAGGAGGAAAAAGTGTGTAATTTTTAACTTTTTTTTAATGAACGAACATGTCGCTTAACAAAGTCATGCTGATTTTGTTAAGCACGAAATTCCTTATAAATACACAACACACCATATCTACACACACAATGTGGGATGGAGAACAAGACCCACACAGAGGAAGAAAATGCTTCAGCTCTCACTAATCTACCACACCAAGCACACACAAGCACAATTTGTTTTTTTGTTCAATTAAAAAACATGTCACTTAACAAAACTATAATAATTTTGTTAAGCGCGAAATCCCCTATGAACATTCACACCATACCCATACACACACAATATGGGATGGAGAATAAGATCCACATAGGAGAAGCAATTGCTTCAACTCTTAACATACCATTAATCATTTTACACTAAATAATTAAATAAAAAACTCATTGTAATAAATAAAGTTTTTTATTTTGTTGATATGTTTAAATCACTACTAGAAAATAAAGCATCAATGACGAAATTGGTGATAGAATTCAATGTATTAATAGTTTACTTTTCGAGAATTAAAATTCAAAAGGCAATACCATAAAAAAAATTAAATGTGTTAGTTGTATGATAATCTATATTTTGGATTAGGAGTTTTCACACATTAATGAAATGCATCATCAACATTAATTTTAGGAAAAAAAAATTATACTCAGCATTAATGCATTTAAAACAATCGCGTTGAAATTATAAATTCAACCAGGCCTAGAAGTACAATGTTAATAAAATTATTTAACAATAAGTTTGTCAACTCATTATTATTCCCCTCTTAAAGATTCATTTATTTTTTGTCAACTATAAATTTGAAAGGACAATACATGAAAGTTCATATTCTATGTAGTTGTATTTGATCAGAGGGAGAGGGACTTTTACCTCTTTTTATTTATCTTTATCTTTTTATTGATTGATCCAAATACAATGAATATTTATGTAAATAAACATAGGAGTATTATTTAATACATTACAAGTAAAATTTTAGACTTCATAAGTGAAGTTAAAATAGTAACACATATCCCACTATATTTTTTTTATTTTTTTGAAATTTTTAAAAATATACATTACCATATTAATTCTGTTTGTAAAATTTAAAAAACTTTACTGATATAATATTGGATAATAATTCATAGACATAATTTTAAATTAATTTATTTGGTGAAGCCAATATCTCCTCTTACATTTTTTTCTTTTTTTACATATGTGACAAATAATTGTGATTTTTACCTCTCAACTCCAATCATTCAAAAAACTAAAATGAAGGGCCAGTCTGAGAGTGCATTTGCAGTAGCACCGCAATGCTGTGGTGCGGCAGTCAGAAGGAGCAGCCAGACGCCAGCCACCATATTTCGGTGCGAAGGCATCCCTGCCAAGCTGGCTAGTTGGCTTTAAAAGCCATTGCACTTTCATCATTACGTGCTTTAAAATACCTAAATATCATCCTACCATTGCCATCTATCCAAAAACATTAATAAATGAAACTAAATTTGAAAAAAAAAACTGAATTACAAAATCAATTTAAAACAATAAATTACATAACAGTAAAAATAAAAAATATTAAATAAACCTAATAATTCATTCAGCTTAAAAATATTTTACTATCAATCTTAATTTCATATTATTTTTTTGGTACATATGATTTTAAAGGAAACATTCTTTTCAGAAATCTCGATATTACTATGGTTTCAAAATTTAAATTCAAAATTATAAAATTTCAATTTCAATTTCAATTTCAATTTCAATTTCAATTTCAATTTCAATTTCTTAATAATAATTTTCATTTCTCGATGGGAAAACTAATAAATTTAAGATTAATAGTCAAACATACCCTCAACTTTTTATACAAAATGGATATAAGCCTTCAATGTTTTATTGTATGAAAATCAGCCCATAAACTTTTATTTTACTGTAAATAAACCCATCAAGTTTTCAAAATCATGTAATTAAATTCAAATCTATTAAATGACATTAACTTCTGTTACTATTGCACATGTGGCATACTATGTAATAGCCGACTAAGCTATCCACGTTGACTTGTACGTAGGATGTCCAAAAGGCAGTTAATGTTATTTAACTGATCTTGACTTAATTACAAAATTTTGAAAAATTAAAGGTTTATTTATAGTAAAATAAAAGTTTATGAACTGATTTTCATGTAATAAAACATTGATAGCGTAATTTCATTTTATGTAAAAGGTTGATGGTACATTTGGCTATTAAGCCATAAAATTACTTAAACATATTTCAATTAATTATAATAAAAAAGAGAGGTTTAGTTAGAGCGGTAAAAATGTGGGTTTATGCTTTCTAGCAAGTTCACCAACTCTCCTTTATTTCTCTGTAGTGTGTTGTTTGAAATTAACGGGACATGTTAATAAATGTAACTTTCAATTAATATTTCCAACTCAAGTTTAAATTGACAGTTGCAGGACACCAAAGAAAAATCAATTCCTTGTACCAAAAAAAGAATGAACCCCTTAATGCTCGGATTTATAACCTTCTTAATTAATTTCCCTCTCTTTAAAAATTATAAATGTTTAAATTCTGTTGTTCCCTGGTGGGTGGGAAATAACATTAAACAAAAATGAATATGAATATAAAGAAAAGTAAATATGAAACAAAAAAAAGAAAACACATTTGAAATTAATAAATATTTTCTAAAAATATTCAAATGTGACCTTAATAGATAACTGAGCAAACCACCAAAAATATATATTCTTTAAAGTAGAAAATAAAAATAATAGGTGTGGTGCTATTAATGTAAGACTAACCATATTAATTGAAGTCTCTTCACCTCTTTCACTTCAGCAGAGGCTGTTGAGAATTTAAAACATCCTATGAGAGTGGGGGTTTTTGTCTTAGGAAGAGATCATACGGTAGATGTGGTCATTATCTTACTTAGTTAATGTATACCTTTCTGTTTTCCAAAAAATCGTCGATAATGTTAAACATTCAATTTAAATTCATATTATAAAATAAATAAGATGAGAGAGAATTATCTCTCTTTATAAAATAAATTTGTTATAAATTTAAAAACAATGTGAACAAGCAGTAGAATTTAATACATGTAAAAAAAAAATTACGAGCACATCAACATTGGATCGATTCATATTTACTTGTTCTGAAAATTAATAATGATTAATTAGAAGGAAAAAAAAAAACCCTAGGCAACATGTCGGATGAGATTTAAACCTTGGGCCTGTGGGAGGACTAAACCGATCAAGCTAAAGCCCGTTTGTTTGCTCACTAATGAAAACAACCGAGAGAGTATAGAATTGTTGGATTTTTTGGGTGGACGTGGGAAAGCCCTTGAGTGTTTGACTCGCTAAAAAAAAAAGTAGCTCTATCGAAATAAGAAATCTTCAAATTCTATCAAATATTTGAAATTATAAATATATAGTTGGATTTTTTAAAAAAAAAGAGGTTGTAGTTTGGATATAGGAAAGAACTGTGAAAGTTATGATTTGAACATAATACATATTAGATATCGGTTGTATAAATCAATAAAATTAAATTTCGAATTCATAATATATACTAAATACTAAAAATTCTTATTTGATTTTGTTCGAGTAATATTGTTTTAAGTATTAATTAAAACTATTTTACAAATAACATCTAGTATAAAACAATTAACAAATTTATTTACTATGATGCATAAACTTAAAACTAAACTTAATTTCTAATAAAAAAATATTTTTACAACATATTGAGACATTTAAAAAATCAAATTAAAAATAAAGAGTTATTCGTAAACTCAAAAATCTTGTTTCTTACTTTTTTGTCAAGAATAATTGAAAACGTGTCAATATTCTTCTCAATTATTCTCAAATAAGACTATGCAGCCTAATACCTCTTTTAAAAAACTCTTAAAGTCTTTTCTTTGTAGAGATAATAATCAACAATTAAATTTTTTTTAGTTAGCGGCGTAGCCATAATTTATATCAGTGGATCAATATATATAATATTATGTTTCTTAATACAATATTGAAAAAATTAAATGTAAACAAAAAATTCCACAATGTAATGCACTTTTAAAAAATAAATATTTTCTTATCATTTAGTCATAATAAAAATTTATCTTAATGATTACATTAACAATGTTACTATCTTTATTTTTCATTTTTCTCTCATACCAATAAAAATATTAAAAAAAATAATACAAGCAAATAAATGATATAATTTTTTTTGTTTCTTTTATAAGGACATTACATTTGTATTATCATAAAATCAATTATGTATAAAATAATTATTACATCAAGTACAACAAACCTATCATTTATAACTTAGATCAAACTTATATTATAAATTGGATCAAACTCATATATAATATGTACTACATTGATAATTATGAGAAAAACTATAAACAAAAAGTGTGACAACAAAGTGAACATATATAAGAATAAGAAACAAAACAAAATTAAAATTAGACTGAAAGTATAAATAGTAAAAATTTAATAGAAATACATGCTAATTTTTTTTCACACTCAAGAGTTAAACTTATGCTTGTAATGAAAAAAATAATTAGTAGAATTTTCAAATTAAAATGAATATAAAAATAAAGATGAATTTTTTGACCATTTTCTTAATAAATTTTAACAAATTTTTATGGTGTCAGTATATGAAAATTACTATATTTTTATACTAATGACATGCATATATTATATATTTTTAAAATTTGAGTGTGATCAATTGACCCTACTCAAACCAAGGTGGCTAGCCCACTGAATTTAGTTAATAGAACCCTATGAGTATAAGAACATTGTACAAAGGGTTTGTATTTGGAACATTGACAGTGTTTAACATTTATATATTATCATCAGCCACAATATGTTATATCATTAATGAGTAAAGTTTAAAAATATGAAGGTTTTTAATAATAAATATTACGAAAAAATTTAATTTATTTTTAAATACTTGTGTGTTTTTTAATTTTATTCATTAATGTGGTGATACTTTATAGTTGACTGGTAGTGTATATAGACTATACACTGTTAATATATCAAATATAAACCCTTATATAAAATTAAAAAGAGACTGGTTGCATCATGTAATTATGTTTGGAATAAAAGTTTGGTTTATTTGTTTTTGGTCAATCATAAATATTTTCAATATCATTATTAAAAAAAGCCTAAAAATATTATCTTTTTTTTTCCTTCAAATTCATTTATTCAATTACTATTAGTGAGAAGTTTCGTAATTCTAAATATATAAATATTAACAATAAAAAAAACATGATGAATGTCGACACAAAGCAATAATTATTTAATTTCAATTTAATAATTAACAAACGTGCATGTAAAATAGAATGCAATAAACATGTAATGCCATTTGTAAAATTTAATTTGTCAAATGAGTCTCAATTAGAAACAAAACATAACAATTAATTGCTAACAATCTCTTGATCGAGTGATTAAAAATGAATTGTGACATCTCGTAAGATTGAAGTTCGAATCTAAAGAACCTCACTCCTATCCTCAATTATTAATATTTCATTTGTAATAAAAAAAAACATAACAATTAATTATGCCACGTATACTGTCATTTGCAATAAATTAAAAATTCAAATTTACAAATGACAATTCAATTTACCAAACTTAGTGTGTGTGTGTGTGAACTTTTTTTATGAAGAGATTTTCTACTAATTTGCTTCATTATCATTTGTTGTTTAGAATTTAGAGTTTAAAGGAATGCCTTGACGTGATATAATGATTTTTATTTGATACAGTGTATTTTGAAAAAAAAATTCAACTTTTCTTAGATAAAAAGGCTTTTGTTTAGAGAGTTTGTATATGATGCACTGACAGTGTATAGTTTTTATACGCTATCAATGCATCAGAGGTTGACACCTTATCAACAGGTCCTTATGGGTAAATTAAAAAAATTTATTTATATTTACATATAAAGACCTATTGATGAAGTGTCAACTTCTGATACATTAATAATGTATAAAAATTATATACTGTGAGTGCATCATATATATATATATATATATATAATATATATAAATCCTTGTTTAGACGCTTTTGTTTTTGTTAATGTTCCACTTTTCACGCGCACAGACGAAAAAAAAGGCTAAGCCGTAAAATTTCCAAGCAAAATCTTTTTCTAGATCCACTGAACAGTTGTCAGGTAGGCGGCCACTCTTTAATGTTTACAACGTTGGATAGACTGGAAATATGTGGAATTGGAATTGAAGGGATAAGATAAGAGGCAAAAACATCATCTTTGGATTTTTTGTCTTAATTATGCCATGTCAGTTCGTGCGAGTGTGGACGATCTCAGAGTAACCCATTGTCGGAAGCCTAGGTTTCACAGTCTATGAATGAAATATTTATTATTACAACCACAAAATATATATATATAATATATATATATATTATTACAGCTTTGAAACCATGTAGTATAAAAGAAAGGAGGGTGGGGGTAGCTTATATATTTCAAAATCAAGTTGGCAAATCTCAAATTTTTTGGTATAATAGAGATTTTTTATATGATAAAATAGAAAATAAAGGCGTTAAAACTCAAATTTTAAATTTGTAAAATTTTTATAATTTAAAAATGAAGATATAACTCAAAGTCTGACAATCTCAAACTTTGCTTAAAATTAATTAAAGTTTGGACTTAATTTCAAATTAATGTGTCATATTTTATTAGTACGACTTAATTATTTAATATCACGGTTGACCATAAAGCTTATTGCACAAAATTTAGAATCAAATGCTTTTGAAAGGAAAGCCAGAGAAATTTTCCATAACTAAATTTCCTTTACGTTTTTCGTATGTTAATTTCCCTTCCTATTTTCCCTTCAACCAAACAGAGGAAGATCAAGTCCAAAATTTTATTTTCTTTTCCCTACTATTTTCCCTAATACCAAAGAGGGCCTTAATGAATTCTCATCATTCTAAAAAATTAGAGTTGAATTTAATTAAATGAGAATTTTTTTTTGTTTGAAGTTATGAACAGTTTTGAGTGGCATGAATAAATAATTTTATACCCTATTGATGAAAACTCGAATTTAATTCTCAACTCCCCCTTCATTGACATGCATATTTTTATTTTATAAGAGATCGTCCTTCGATGCTGTTTTCAAAACTCTTTTAATGAATATCAACATTAAATATAAAGCACCTATATAACTTAATTCGTTGCTCAAATTGAGTAGTTGATTTTTCGTTATTAGGTTTCTATTATTAGAAAAGTTCATAGATTGATCTGTTAGATTAATTTCAAATCTAATTATATATAAAATTGAATTAAATAATTAAATTATTTTATTTTATTTCTATTAACTGGATTGGATTTATTAATTTCAAAATTTTAATTTACTGAATTTAATTTGATTAATCAATTAATTTTTAGGTTAATCAAATAAAGTTAGATTATATTTAAACTCTTAATATCTCATAATTGAAACAAACTAAATAAAATCATCTAGGCAAACATTCAAATGCTAAAGTATTAAGTTAAAAACTCTAATAGTATTAAACTTAAAATATCATTCACATTCCAAACATTATATATAATGTATTTGTAGTTTCATCTTTGAGTTTTTTAAATTTTGTTAAAATTTTGATTAATTTGATTAATACGATTTATAAAATCGAATTAACCCTTTAGAAATTGTTTTCAATAATTTGATTAATATGTTTCCAAATTGGGTGAAGTATTCCAAAGGAAGAATTTTATCTTGAAGGTTTCGGCCGATGGCCGATGGCCCATGGCAGCATAAACCATGCATTGCGTGCTCTCCTTTCCCTGTTTCGAGATTATATGTTTAGCTTTTCTGCCAGATTTTATTTTTCATTTTTTTTTATTTTAAAGTTTTTTTTATAAAAAATGCTCTTGACGTTTTATATAAATAAATAAATAAAATCTGATATAATTAAGGTATGAGTTTATTAAGGTTTTCCTTCTGGGCTTGATGGTTCTGAAGAGATAGATACGTGGATAAAGATTGAAACGGATGGAGCTGAAATGAATGAGCCATGAGAAAACAACGAAAAGTTAGAGGATACATTTATGATTCTTCATTAGTGTGACAAAGATTGATGGCAAATTGGCAATGGATTAACGGCAAAAATTAATTCTGCTAGAAGTAGTGACACTGCATTTGATAGAAAACAATACGTTAAAGGAAAAATTACTTTATTTTAATCATTTTCTTCGTTCAATAAAATTAAAAAAAGTGCTAATTTGCACTCTAGCCTGCAAATTGGCATCCCTATCCAGCATATTGTGAGATTTAGTTAATGTCAGAACGAAGTCAGATGATCACATGATTTTTTGTGCTCCTAAATGACATTCTTTAACCGAATGGACAAACATTACAGAAGCCATTGCAGACTAACTCTAGTATAAACTCATATACGGTTAGGGCGCATATAGGAGAGACAGCTAACAGGGATAGGAAATTCAGAGACCTTATTTTGATTGCTAATTAAACAACAACAAATGAAGTTACCAGCAAGGCATGTTTCAATTCAATATAGATAAAAATCTTGAGATCCAAGTCAATTATGGTTTGGTGTGCATAAAAGAGAAGATAGATAATTTATTGAGATTGGAAATAGAAGGACCCTATAAAAGTTGCCTACGATTTCAGCAGTATAACTTAAGTTATGAATAAAATCAGTCCTGTAATTTCACATTCATACTTCTCAGCTATTCTACTCTATTCTCATACTACGTGCAGTGTTATTCCACATTTCTTCCATTTCCCATCAAACAGACTTCGCTTTCTACCCCAATTCAGGACCTATCTGCTCACCAGTTGTGCCATGATTTCAACCACAAATTCTTGTTGAGAAGGACACTTTATTCCAGAAGATTTTAAAGCATATTAACTTAAAGCATCCATGAAATATCAACAAAAAATATTCAGAGTTTCATGTCATGTATGGTCAACTGAAACAATGATCATTGTGAAGCTACAAAAAAGGAGGAAAAGAAAGAAATCAAGGTTTATATACTAGCACATACCAAACAATATTAATTTTATTGGCATGTGACCCAACAATACTAGTCATCCAACATTGGTTGCTGCTCAATCTCACTTAAATGTTCAGCCAAAGAAAATGCAGAACCATTGATAACCTCATTTTCAGCCTTACACTGTAGCAACTGTTCACGAAGACTCCTCACTAGCTCATTCAGTTTCTGAATATTCCTTTCTTGTGAAAGTATGATCTATGGCAAAGTTGATATAAAATAACTCTAATCAGTCACTTAATCCTCAGAGATCACGAGGAGGTATGCCATCTCAACAAAACATGAAATTTCAGTTCACTTCAACTAACTATGCCAGAAAAAAAACAATGAATGCAGCCTGGAAGAATAAAATCAAACCAAATCAATACGTAGATAAATGAGTCATATTAAGGTTAAGGTACCTAACTGGTATAAACTATATGGAAGTATTAGCATCCGGTATATATATCAAGGTATTTTCAAATGAAAATTAAAACAACTTCACAAAATAATGTAAAAGTCATATTAGATGGGCATTTTGGGCAACACACTTCCAATAAGACAATATAAATCCTACCTAACTTCAATTTTGATATTATGTATAACATTTGCAACTAGAAACACTCAATATTTGACTTGCTAAGTCTCACTCAAGTTTCTAACAGAATTAGAGGGTGAAAGGGGACAAAACCTAAAGTAAAATCTTGCTACTTAGATTTTCACTTTTGGAATTGCATTTGTGGAACTAAAATCAAGATAAGTAAGCATGTCGCACAAACTTCTGGACCAACATAAAGGTGTATGCCCAAAAGTCAGATGCACCAATTCATGATTCTTGTCCACACAAAACTGTATGACAATGGCTGAAAAGGTAGATATAAGAAAGTAGGTTCATCCTCTTGCAACCATATACTATGAGGAATTTACAATTACAGCCCCACTATAGTGAATTTTTCAAACGGGTATGAGAGATACAGTCCTATCTCCTAGTAATGTTTGCATAAGGTGGCAACCCATGCATATTTTAATCAGCGATCACTAGCCCAAAGCTTTCACTTTCCACACAAACAATGGCACCCGTGTGACTGTGTCTATATTCTGGGTAACATTTAAATACAGTTTGAGCTATCTAATAAAGTTCACAGCACTTGAATTTATAGTATGAATTAACAAGATAGGGTACAAAGGAAATATTTCAATAAGCTGAAGATTAGTGAATACTTGCAAAGTCAAAAGCAGATTTAGCAATATATAGATGTTGTTTGTTTTGTTGATTGCAAAAAACAAATTTAATTAGGAGTCCTGATCACTCCAATTAGCATGGATGTTTAGCAAGAATAAGAAAAGTCTTGAAAAAAAGATTGTTTTCAGGTATATTTAAAGCTCGAGAAAGAGTTACATATAAATAAAAATGAATTGTAACTCCCCTAAATAAAAAGTCCAAAATGTTTCCTAGCATTTGTTTCTACTTTGGTGAGTAGAAGTATAGGAAATAAGAAAACACTCTACAGAATGATTAACTTGTTAATAGCGCATCCAAGCACACATTAGAGGAATGAAATCTTCATCAAAATGACCCAAAGATTTGACCATTCATGGCAGTGTTTACTGTTTCATACCCTTCCTTTGGGGTATATCTTTGTGCTAATAGTAATTGATCTAGAAAATTGTATTCACATTCTCGAGTCAACCTTATATAATTCTAACCAGATGATCCCGATGCAATCAACCATAGAATGAACTCTAACAAACAGAAAGCAAATATTATTATAATTACCAATTCAAAGAAATCCATTTTAAACTTTTTTTTAAAATGAAAAAGCCATTTAAAGAAGAAATAAAAAGAAAGCACTGTTTCAATCCATTACTTAGCAAAACCGAAAGCCTAAAAGAAGAACAAAGCAAAACAAAACAAAACAAAAATTACTTCACTTTTCATCATTACTTTGCAAGCCAACAAATACTGGGAAAAACTTGACTAACAGTGTAAATTAACAACATTTAAGAATCTAATTCATGTTTTTTGGATTGCAAAAGATAAAATCGTATAAAAAAAATAGGGAAAGGCGAAACCTTTTCTTTGACGGATTCTTGGCGTTTCGAAACGTATTGATCTTTAAGAGAAACGGTGGGAGCCGTTTCAATTTCTTCACCAAACTGCTGCTTCCATTCGAACTGAGAAGTGAACACGATTAAAAATACAATAAAAACCAGTAGCCAAGGTCTCGACATTACATTTATTCAACCCAAACGTGCTGTTGATTTCCCTTTTTCTCTTTTGGGTGGGTAGAGAAAAAAAATCTGTCGCCCGCGATTTTACGAAAGAAATTTGCAAGGAAGAAAAAGAACAGTCGGCAGCCGCAGATCTCAGTAGACGAGATTGCAGAAAAGGAAATTCGGCTGAAAAGTTGTCCTTGGGGCGTATTTCCCTTTTCTGCCCACTGGCCAGGGTTTTTTTAATGCGAATTTTTTAAGGTTTGTAATCAACTGATTTATTTTAATGTTTCGAGGAAAATCCTCATAAAAATTTTGCATTATTAAGCTTAAAATTTAATCTTAAAATATTTATGTTTTCTGAAAATTCATTTTTAAAAGCTGTTATGCGATTTGAAAATCCATTTATGGAAGTCCATTTCATTCCAACAAAATATCTCGTGTTGAGATTGTTTATTGGCTATAAATCATGATTGTTAATGTAAAAATATAAAATTAATATGCATGGTGCTTTTGTCAATGAAATTTTGATTTAGTGACAAAGAAAAGATTTTGAGATTTTGAAATTTCATATTCAAATTTCATAAAATATGAATTTAAATTAATTTAATTATTTAATAATTATAATTTCTAACGAAAACGTACTTCTTAAAAAAAAAATTAATCATGGTGCTTTCACTTCAACAAAATATTACAAATTGCGACTGTTTTGTACTAAATCATGATTGCCTTTAAAACACAATACACAATGATTGAAAACATAATTTTTATGCTTTCCTGAAATTTGCTTCGGAGAAACTTTTACGGTTTTTAAAAGTGGAATTTCTGCGAATTATGTTGCCAAGAAGCACAAAAATTTTGAGAATTAATGTATCATTTGAATTTTGAACTATATTACTTTTGTCACATTAGAATTTAAAGAAAAATGTTATCATTTTGGTACTTAACTTTATTTTTGTCAGACACTTTCAGTGCGTTTGGATAGATAATTTTAAATTTTGAAACATTTTGAAATGAAAGTAATTTAAAATTCATCATTTTAAAATGCTAGTATTTATAATTGATTTATATGGGTAAATAATTTTTAGAAAGAATTTTTGAATATTAAAATTTGATTAAATAAAAAATAATTATAAAAGAAAAATAATAATATTATATATTAGAAAAAAATATCAAATTAAATATGCAATATGACTATCATTAGATTTATAAAAATATATAAATATTATTAATAATATAAAAATAAAAATATATATTAAATTTAAATAAAATAATATGTTTTGTTTTTAACTTTATATTTAATAGTGAACCATGTCTAATAAAATAAGGAAGAGGTGGAATAAATTTTGAAAAACCGCCTCTTTAAGTATATTTTCAATAGAAAATTTGAATATTCCAAATTTCATTTTCAAATCCTTCCTAAATTTGAAAATTCTTCAAAATTTTTTACCAAACAAAAAATTTATATTTTGGACTTTTAAGCGTCTTGATTGAAATAAATTCTCTCATTAAAATTTATCATCCAAATATACCCTTTCCCCCTTTTGGTGCCACAAATACACCCTTTAATACCTAGCTTTAATGTCGTTAAAAAAATGGCATGAAAAGTCTGTAAAAATCTTGAAATTCGAAGTCAAAACCCCCAAATTTAGCTTCAACACTAAAGCTTTACTTTGTAGGAATAATAAAAATGAGCGTAGATGAAAAATTTAATAATCTAATAACTAAGATTTATAACTACTTTTTTATTTTATAACTTAAGTATTATATTAACAAATTTTTCATTCTCCCTCTTCTCCGTCATTTCTGCAAAGCAAGTCCAAAAGCCCACGATTTTCCCTGTCAAATTCAGCCTCACATCGTATGCTCCACCTTTCCCTCCTTTCGACTTGAGCTAGATCCAAACCCGAATGAGTATCCAAGCTCTCTACTTTGACTCGAAAACTTTGCAATCATTTGGGTGTGGAATCAACGGCAACGACGGATGGGGTGGCACGCGAAGAGTGGTGATCTTCTTTGAAGGAATCGGTGTGGCCTATAGGAGAGACTTGGCTGGGAGAAAGAATCCTACGTGGGTCGGTCCGACCAGAGAGTTAACCCAAAATTAGAACTTTGGGGTGAGTTGGGGACAAAGTTGGAGGTTGTGAGTTTGTAGAGTAAGTTAGCTTTTTGTTGACCAAGTTAGGTTTTCAATTGCCATTACTGTTACGATTATGCTGGGAAAATTATGGGTTTTTAGGACTCACGAACCGAGTTGAGAACGAAAAAAGCAGCACGTGCTAAAGTGTTTTACGAAAATGAAATTCGGGTAACAAACTGATAACATTTTTTCTTCAAATACAAAAGTGATAAAAAATAGTATAATTTAGGGGTCAAGTGATACATTGACCCATTAAATTTCATAAAGATAATAGAGTCATTTTATTATGAGTATTTTGTGATAAATTCAAAAAAAAAAACTGATAATGAGTAAAAAAAATAGTTGTGAATATAATTTTTCTTTCATTAACAAGAAAAATTGAAAAAATATATAAGTCTGTACAAATAAACTTTAATAAAATTTCTTAATATACTTATAAGTATCCGTGTATTTAAAAAATTTTGCTTGTTAATAAAGTGGCATTCTATATAATTAGCGATCGTGGCATAGTCGAACTATTGTTACTTTTTATTAAAAGTGATTAAATTTAAGATTCAAAACTTTTTTCTCTTTATACTTCCTACAAACATAAAAGTAAAGTAACATTTTATAATTGATTGATACTGTATATTATCAATCCATGTAATATAAATACATTTTTCAAGTTGATACCGGTTTAAAACTCCTATATAAATAATATTTTTCTTAAAATAAACATTAAAAGTAAAAAATAAAAAAATGTTTTATTAATGGTTATTTGGACCGGTTTCTAACCCAAAAAAGTTTGAACTCGTTTGGGCTTGGATATGAAAAAACTACTGATTTAATGTTTTAGAGAAGAAACTCGGCCCGTCGAGGAAAAGGAAGAATGTGCTTGTTTATAAGAAACGAACACTAACCGGAAACTTTATCAAAGTAAAAGCAGTGCAAGGAAAGAAGAATGGGAAACAGGCAGTCACCTCCTGCAAATCCCCATTTTATTTCGGCTTCAAGGTTTTTCCTTCCCAGAACAATCTGTCCACTAATTTTCTTTCCTGAAAAACTACTTTTTATATTGTGGGTATCATTGAACTAACGAAAATATTCATGTTTTAGAGCCTTTACACCAAAGGAACTGGACGATCTCAAATCGTTGTTCAGTTCCCTTGCTGCCCAGTTACAGAGCAATGGGAAATATATTTCTTCATCTGTCTTTCAGGTTTTTCCTTTTTCAATCTACCCATGTCCTTTTCTTTTGGTGTATTTTATCGGCCTATTCTTAGTGATGGATGTTTGGTTGTAGGCTTTCTTCGGGTTAAAAGGTCCTCTTGGGGACAGAATGTTTGATTTAGCGACGCAGGGGCGGAAAGACAACAAGCTTACCTTCGAAGACCTCGTGATCACTAAAGTAATTATAATTTTTTTTTCGTGTTTTATCTAGGAATTTTGTTGTTGGTTATCAAGGATCAATGCAAATGCTTAAAATAAATGTAGTTGGTTATATATAGCTCTTGGCTCTTGCTTTTGTTAATGAGTTTTTAGTTATAGAAGTAAAAGGCGAAAAGCCCCAAACTTTTGTTAAATGATTTAGTGAAATATAAAAAACATGGTTTTGCATCAGTATAGAATGGTTAATATATGTTAGTGTGTGTTAAGTTTTTCACTATTTGTTTATTCTTAATCAAATACTATGATTTTGCTTTTTAGTAACTTTTGAAGAATGAGAAAACAAATATCAAAAGGCACGTAAGAAGAGCAACAGCTAAGGGGAGCATATTTTAATGGCTGTTTTTAATTGAGCTTGCTGAACTCATCGGTTTTATGTTCAATTTTTGTAGGGGACTTATGAGAAAGGGACAAATGATGAGATTGAGGAGTTTATTATCGGTTGTTAGATGTTACAAATGATGAAATTTTGCCAAGGTAATGATGATCACTTGTAGTAATGTTTTCTTTATTTCCCCAACTGACTTTTTCCTAGCCATAAAAATTGTTTCTGTCAACATTCGTTCCAACTGCATTAAGCATAATGAAGGAACAAATTTTCATGTTATAAATTATTTTTACGATCTAATTGATGGAAACTTTCAAATTTCTAGCTACCGTTGTCATCCTGGAGACCTTCTAACTTATATGGCTTCTTCTCAAAGATAGGTCTGACCTAGACTCTGTTCTAGTCACAATGTTTGATCATATATTCCACCTAAAATGTTCTGAACCGGAATCAAGTTCATGTTGCTACATCTTGGACGCATTTCTGAGTGCTGCAACGTTCTCAAAGGATCACAAGGGATGCAATGATAAAAGTATGGCTTTTGAGGATTTCAGAAGCTGGTGTACTCTTGTACCATCTGTCAAGAAGTTCTTCGCAAACCTACTAGTGTCACCAGATCCAGGTTCTCCATGGTTCTTTACTTATCTACGCCCTTTTATTATGTAATCTTTCACATTATGGTATCGTCATTGCAGACATTATATCATAAAAGTATGAATAGATACCTTATGTCTTAATGCAAACGATTGGAGTACAGACATGTTTAAATTTTTACATTCAAAAGAAATGGCTGTCCAAGGATTCTTACCATCTAATGACACATGTATTTTATTTCACTAAGAGTGCATTTGGATGAGAAAATTTAAAAGTTTTTGAAGAATTTCCAAATGAAAGCATTTCAATATGCATCATTCAAAATACTAGTAGTTTTAATTGTATTGTTCTAATAAATATTTTTTAGACAGAAATTTTGACTATTGGGATAAAGCTCTAATGAATATGATGATGATGATGATGAAATTTTGACTATTAGAATTTGATGAAATAAAAAAATAATTATAAAAGAAAAATAATGATATTAGATAAAAGACAAATATAAAAAACATGTTAAACGAGTATCATTAGATTTGTAAAAATGTATAAATATTATTAGTAATTTGGAACATATAAAAAAATATATATTTTTTTAATTTTGTATTTAATTATGGGTCATGTGTAATAAAGGGAAGATTTGAAGGAATTTTGAAAAATCACCTTTTTTAAGTGGATTTTCAACTGAAATTCCTTCTCGAAATTCCTATTAAAATTTGAAATTTTTCAAAATTTTTTGTCAAGCAAGAAAATTTGATTTTAGCCTTCTGAATATCTTAATTGAATGGAATTTCCCTCTTCAAATACCTCATCCAAATGGACTCTAAAAGTTTGTAACTTGAATGGCTCTTGACGATAGCTAGTGATCTGCATATAAGCTCATATTAGCTCAAACCAATCAAAATTACGTTCATCATTGATCAATGGAATTAGAATTAATGAGACATATTTTGCAAGGAATGCTGTTTTATAGATATATAATCTGAAGTTGTATCCTTGTCTAACTGTGCAGTCTCAAAACTTAGCAAAGTTCTCTTGATGTTAATTTGGTGATTTGATTTTATGGGCCCTCTATCTTATCTTTGATTAACTGATTCATTTGGGAAAACTTATTTGCCTAATTTATTAAGACTTAACTTTGATTCAACTGGATTGTTGATTAATTGGGTACATCGCCAGGCAGTTGTTACACCAAATCATTTCTGGTTTCCTATGATAGTAATTGCAAATTGATATCTGAGGTCCAGTTTTAATTGTTACTTTCTTGTGTACGGAGATTGGGATCCCGGGTTCCTAAATTGCAGCATTTGGAGAATATTGATTCTAGTATATTATTATTGGGAGATGAATATGCTTGGCATATAGGAGGAGCTCTATCCCAGGAAGAGCTGGAGGAATGGAAACTCTTGTATCATAGTTCATTAAATGGCTTAAGTTTTTACACATTTTTGGGCAACGTATTGTAAGTATCTTGCTTCCTTTCTTGCAGCCGTCTTATATTATTATTTTTATTTGATTTCAAGTCATAAGAATCCTATTAGGTCTATCCCTTGCTTCCCGAACTATGATATGTTCTGAATGTTGAGAAGGCTATGTATTATTTTGAACTATTCTGAAGGAATTATAGATAATTCTTTTTTTTATATGAAAATATTCATGTATGATTCTTTTGTTGTGATTATGACAATAGGTTTCCTCATTTTTCTTGAAAATTTCCTACCAATTCATGACTGTTAAACTCCATCTTTGGTGATATGCTAAACAATTATACTATGCCTTCCACTGCTGCCATAAGTTTTGGTATTTGGCTTCCTTTTGTAATTTAATTTGAAGCTGCTTTGACCAAGAAGTCTCTAAACAATGCAATTGGTGCATATGGCTCTCTAAATTTTTATACACAGAATAATCTCAAAAAATAGGAAGAGCTCATTGTGGAGGCTGTCACCCTTGATGGTGCACCTATTGTGGGGACCTAGAAGAAATTGAAAGGAACTTAGCTCATTTTTTCCCCCTTGTTTTGGTGTTTAGCAAGATACCTTGCTTATCTACGATGAATTATGGGTTTTCAACTAAAATATGCCGGTTGGATTCTCATTTTTCTGCTACAAGGTTTGTTTGAGGGTTGTATGTGAGTGGTCCATTAAATAAAATAGAGAAAATGACAAGTTTCTCTGTATTAATTGATGAATTGTTTAACAATTGTTTCCAGTCTTTCTTTGTTTCATTTTCTTTTATGAAGAAAGTATTTCCAAAATGCTTTCTAATTTTTTTTCCATTTCTTGGTTTCTGGAACTATTACTTTTAAATAGGAGTGGGATGGATAATTGTGCAATTGAACTGCAGAAACACTGATGGGCCAACTGTCTTGATTATTAAGGATAAAGAAGGTTACATATATGGAGGTTATGCTTCTCGGCCTTGGGAGAGACATAGCAATTTCTATGGGGACATGAAGTCTTTTCTCTTTCAGCTCTGCCCAAAGTCATCTATATTCAGGCCAACTGGAGCAATTTGCAATGGGTATGTTTCCTCTTGCTTCTCTATTAGTTTTCTCGGTAATATTTCCACTTACATTTATTTTAAGTTGAAGCTAAGGTATTGAAATCTTTGTCTCCAAAATCTCCCATAACGATACTTGTTTTTCTGTTCAGATGTCGCTAAGAAAATTTCTTCTTATAAGTAGGAATGCATCATTGGTAGAGGCTATGTAGTGATTGAGTAAAATTTCTGAAGAACGTAGACCTTTTCGTGGATGGAATTATGCAATTATGCAGATACATTATCAATTTTGGCAGCTTCCATACTCAACTCGAGAATGGATTGGAATCACCTAATAAAAGTTATTCGGGGTTATCCAATGGTATTGGACTAAAGTGAGTTTGATCACTGAGATGCAAGAAATCTTAATCCTGGCTATGGGGTTGGCTTGTCCAACTCCTTTCCTACTTATTTGAGAAAATTGACTAAGTTTTCCCCTTTATATCTACCTTTCTAAATTGTGAGTGGAAAAAACTGCTTAATCTTACTTCCCTTCTCATGCTTATAGGAGTGTTGCAGTTCCTTTAAATGATTTACGTTGCTAACAATCTTGCATTTGCAGTGCGCCGTGAACTTCAGTTCAGAGACAATCCCAAATGGCATTGGTTTTGGAGGACGTGTTAATCACTTTGGTCTGTTCCTCTCGGGCGGCTTTGATCAAGGGCATTCCTTTTCATGTACCACTTTCAATAGCCCTTACCTTTCCAAGACCAGCAAAATATGCCCAGAAGTGATAGAATGCTGGGGAGTTGTTAGAAAAGGAATGGAACAAAAAAAGCAGGATGTTGTTACAGGTACGGTGCTAGAAAGGTTTAAGGAGGACAGGCATATGTTCAACATGGTTGGGATTGCAAATGCAAGTGAGTGATCTTGGAGGCTTTGCTACATTGCATGCACTCTTAGTCTTTGACAATCTAAAAATTGCTCAAGTCAATGAAGGCGGCACCGAATTATTGTGTGGTAGAATTATTTGAATCTGCTTTGCACTGGGTGTGTGTATTACTGCATGCATTATAGCAGTATATGTTGCCGGCGTTGGTGATGCCTTAGAAAGTCTGTAATGCCATCGAGTGATTGATGGTTCTCTATCTCCTTTTCAATTAATCCATAGAAGAAAATTGAGGCTTAACTATTATTTCTTAGTGTCAATTATTGATAACCATCATAGAATCGTTTACTCTTTCTTTGTAAAATATGGATTTTCTTCTTTTTGAAACGATCCAAACTTGAGATGATTCTAACTTAAAATAAACCCAAATACAAAATATCCAAATTTGAAGATAGACCAACCCAAACCTATCCGAACTCATACAATTGTTAACTTTATATATTTCTCTTCCATTTGGAATTTTCAATGATCTAGAGATAGGAAAATTTTGCTTTGGTTAATGATAAAACTCCTTTTACGGTCCTAATATCGGCATCTGGTCGGGATTTGGTTCTGTGGTTTGGTTAATGTTCAATAAGCTTGGTTGTTATTTTCCGCAGAGCTTCAAACTTTTCTGCACCCTGCTTTGGAATGAAATTGTTTAAGCTTTCAAAAAGAAAGACATTGATGAACAAATCACAGATCAAAAGTGTAGGTATACGGTACAATAAACTCTCTATTACAACATGTGGTTTAGGATTTGTTTATTTTCCTTATTTGCGAACATTATTGAAAGAGTAGACTTGCAGGAAAGTTCATTCAAAGTACTGAAAGTCCCATCTTCCATGACTGATTGCTGAGGCTATAACCTCCATCAATTGGCAGGTTGACACCGCTAACATATTTGGCCTCATCGCTAGCCAAATACAGAGCTGCATATGCAAAGTCTTCGGGTTCCAATACGGTCCCTTTCAATACTGCAGAAACAGAGATAACCTCCTCTCCCTTCTTCTTGTCGAATACCCCGAGCGTTTTCTGAAACAACGGGGTGGCGATTGCGTGAGGGGAAATGCAGTTAACTCTAATTCCATGCTCGCCTAGCTCCACGCACTCAGGCTCTTCGTCAACCCTGCCACAGCATGCTTTGATGACTTGTATGCATGAGGGTTGCCATAGCTTATCTTTGAAGAAAGACTTGAAGTGAAGAGAATGCAGCCTTTCTTGGCTGGAACCATGACTCTGGCGGCATGCTTGGCACCCAAGAAAGCGCCTAACACATTGATATCGTATACCTTCTTGAAGTTTTCGGTATCTGTTTCTGCAACTCTTACTTCACTGTCTCCGATGATGCCAGCATTGTTGAACATGATATCAAGCTTTCCATACTTGGAAACTGCCAATTCTACAGCATTTTGGACTTCAG
Organism: Heritiera littoralis; assembly: GCA_031772115.1. NCBI lineage: Eukaryota > Viridiplantae > Streptophyta > Magnoliopsida > Malvales > Malvaceae > Heritiera > Heritiera littoralis. Next base: position 623,445 of record JAPDPK010000162.1, read on the forward strand.
ATTCGCATGTTACATCGCAGCGGACATAGCTGATGTTTTCTGTTCCAATCTCTTGGCAAAGAGAGTGGCCTAATTCATCTTGAATATCAGCAATCAGAACCTTGGCTCCATGCTTGACAAACAGCCTGGCTGTACACTCTCCTAGGCCACTGGCTCCACCAGTAATCAGTGCCACCTTGCCTTCTAGCCTGTATCAAAGAAAAAGTAAGTTTCGTTCTTCGAACATATTCAAGATTAATAGCTAGCTAACTCGATTTCTGATTCACAGTCATGGAAACAACATTTGTTTCCACGTTCTATAGTGATATGAATTTGGGAACGGTAGAAATTTACCTCTTGGTTACTGAAGACTCGGAGCTCATTGTTGTTTCTGAACAAAGAAACCTTGCCCAATATGTTACAACCTGCCTGTTTTTGATTGCAGTACTCCGATTGTGTGTTTCACTTCATTGTTATCCGGTCTTTATAGCTTCATTGAGTATAACCCGGTTTTGGAAAATCAACAATGGCGGCGTCTTTATAGCTTCAAAAGACCGGCATTTGGAAAATAAGCAATGCCAGCGTCATCTTTTGAACGTTCCCATTATAAAAATTATATAGATATCTATACCATAATATATATTTTGTCTCCGTCTTACCTTTTGAGTGACACTTGTACATTTATCTTTTTTTTTTCCTCAACAAATTTTTTTTTTTACTTAGGTCTTTTTATTTTTTTTTTCAACAAATTTTTTTTCAACAATTTTTTTTGTTAAATCCTTAACATGTTTTTTTATGGCTTTTTAACTCTTTTTAATATAGTCCTCTATTATTGTTTTATGGTATTACTTTATATTTTTATCTATTTGTTTCTTTTACTGGTATTTATTTTGCTTTCGAATGAAAATTATTATATGAAAGGGTTTTTACCTCTAACTTTTTCAGAAAAAAATACTTTCACTTTGCATATTGTACTTTGTAGTAAATATAAATAATTCAATTAGTTATTCTTAAAATAAAAATGCTTACTGATAGGTTTAAAACCTTACACTTGATTAATAATTTGAACAAAACATTCTTAGCTAATTTTTCTTACTTTTTCGTTAAATTGTTTGAACCACTATGCCTTATATATATTTTGATGCTTTTACTTTTTATTGTTATTGCATCATTATCTTGTTTCTAGAACATACTATCTGTTTGTCATACTATTTAACTTAAGTATTGTGTATTTTTTTAATTCAAGCTAATCCAATTTTCTCAAAAAATTATTTTTAGACATTTTGTTTGATATATAAACCTATCCTTAGTAAACATGTTTTTCTTTTGTACTAAATAATATGAAGGAAATAAATATTTTTATGACCAATAATTTTTATCTAATAATCAATTTTACTAACTTTAAAAATTGTTAAATAAAAATAGACTCGCCGCATCGCGCGGGAATGTGTCTAGTTATTATACTAAACTTGAGTCCAAGAAATGACTTCATCCATTTCGTCAGCACTTTGAAGTCTCCATTGTAATTGGAAGCTCTCGTGACTTTATTTTTGTCTCTTAAAATATGTAAAGACTCTTACAACCTGGGCGATATAATATATATATATATATAATTTTGTAATTATTTCATTTAAAGGGTTGAATCTTGCAAATTTGACTATTTGTGTTTATAATTCGTATTTGTATTATGAAAAATTATGTTGATGTTGTGTAAAATACAAAAATTTTGTAGTGACATGCCAAACACATTTTTTTTTAATTTTTCCTATATTCATATATAATTTCTATCAAAATTTAGTCTATGTCACTTCTGTATCTTTTGTTTATTTCATTTTTATGTTATGTGAACATATCATATTTAAAATTATTAAGTTTTGAATGTGTTTTTCTTTGCATGCAATAACTGTTTTATCCAATGTTTTATTCTTTATTTTTGTGATTATATTGTGTTTGTGTTTTCTTTAAATATTTTAAATCTTGTGACGACCATGAAATTATATAAATATATAGCTGATTTTAAATTTTAAAATGTAAGGTCAAGTATATCATATATAATGATTAAAAGCAAAGGCCAAAAGCGGCAAACATGCTGTAGTTCAAGCGAGTCGAGCAGCATTCAATTTTCAATTCAAATTTGGCTAACTTAATTGTTTATTAAATAAAATGAATATCACGTGTGACCTTCACCTAACCTACTGAATTAAGTAATTATGAAAACATTTCCAAAACGAGCTGAGTTCCAAGATCAGCCGCCGTAGCGCTATTTATTGTCACCTTCTCCGCAGAATCAGACACCGTTGGCAACTCATCAATGGATAGTGTTTCGCGTCAATTTAAGCCTCCAAGTTTCAACACCTGCTGCAGACAGTGATCCTTTGTCTATATTCCCACTCACTTGAAATTCAGCCTCTTGTAATAAGTGTTCAAAACCGTGCATCTATTAATGGACTAAAGAGAAGGGCCGCCATGAAAGCTGCCATTGTTTGACTGGGCCGGCTGGGTTCTTGTAGAAAACCTTCTACACAGAATCAGACACCGTTGGCAACTCATCAATGGATAGTGTTTCGTGTCAATTTAAGCCACCAAGTTTTAACACTTGTTGCTTCAGACAGTATCCCTTTGAATATATTCCCACACACTTGAAATTCAGTCTCTTGGAATAACTGTTCAACGTTCAACCCCGTTCATTTTTAATGGACTAAAGAAGAGGGCCACCATGAAAGCTGCGACTGTTTGACTGGGCCGGGTGGGTTCTTGTAGAAACTAGAAATAGGATTCAAACAAATCAATTTATATATAGCTTATTTGGTTCAGTGGCAAAGTTTCACAAGCCGGTTAACTCAAGTGATTTGCTGCCATGAATGAAAAATTAAAGCCTAGAGCAAGCCTTGATGTTTTTTCTTCCAAGAGTCTGTAGTGATATTTAAAGGAGTTTAATGAGTAAACAACAGAAAACAGAGTTAACAGAGTGTTAGGGCCCCAAATACAGTAAATCCAAAATATACTAAGTTGCAAGCCCATATTCAGCAGGTGTAATAGAAAAGTCAATGACAAAGACCCTTTCCCGTATTTTCGATCCATGGCTCTCCTTTCTCTTCTAGTCTTCAATTCTATATTTTCTCACATTTACTCAAACATATACTAATTTAAACATTGGAGCCCGTTCCGAAACACCAATTCCGATGCTCTGTCTAACCTTTATTTTCCTCTGCAAATTTGATTCGTGAGTTGTGTGAAAAAACACCTCAATTGACCACATTGTACATCAACAAGAGGGCTAAGTGATCATTTATTCAAGTTGATCATATATATATATATATATATATATATACACATATATATATATATACATATATATATAAATCCTTTCAAAAGTCAATTATAAAATCCAGAAACTGAGTTTTTAAAAAAGATTTGTCAACATAACATACCTATTCAGGATTGTTGAGACTATAAGCTCCATCAAACACCAAGTTGACATCACTCACGTATCTGGCATCATTGCTAGCCAGAAACAGGGCAGCGTGCGCAATATCTTCCTGTTTGAGTATGGTCCTTTCAGGCATGCGGATGCAGATATGAGCCCTCTCCCTTTCTCTTATCCAGTATCCCAGAGACTTCACTGAACAATGGAGTCCAAACTTTATGAGGGTAAATGCAATTAACTCTAATTCCATACTCCCCTAACTCCATGCTTAGGCCCTCAGTCAATCCTACCACAGCATGCTTTGATGCCATATAAACGTGAGGGACACCCATGCATATTTTTGTAGTAAGATTTGCATTGAACAATGCTCCCTTTCTTGGCTGGAATCATGACCCTAGCCGCATGCATGGCACCCAAGAATGTACTGAACAGATTGATATCAAATTCTGTCTCGAAGCTACAATGCCGGCTTTATTGAACATAATATCAAGCTTTTCATACTTGGAGAGTACAAAATCTACTGCAATTTGGACATCAGATTCACATGCTACATCACAGTGACATAGTTGATGGTTTCTGGGGTTTCAAGCAAGGTTGTTAATACCGTACCGGACTACATTTCGGTTTTCAATCAAAAAATGGTATATATCGGTACAAGGTCCTTGCAAAAGGAGAGGCTTAATTCATCTTGAACACCAGCAATGGTCAGAACCTTTTAAGTTAGATGTTTAACATTGAATGTGTAATGAAATACTAAACATGAACTATGAAGCACTTACCAACAGTGTTATTTCTGCTTTCTGCAGCTGTGATAGCAGTTTCTTTTTCCAATCTTTCTATGGATATATAATAATTTTTATTTTATCCAAAAAAAGGGGAATCCAGTGAGTAAATATGATGCAGAATTTGAGAATAGTAGATTTACCCCTTGGCTGCTGAAGACTCGGTGCTCATCCCAGTTCCAATAAAAGAAAACTTTCCCAATTTATTGTTTCCTGTGTGTGTTTGATTGCAATACCTAATTGTGAGTTTCACTTTCATTGTCCTCTGTTCTTTATAGCTCATAGAATGTACCATATATACTTTGAAAAACAACCAATGGTGGTGTATAATTTTAATTGCTAGCCAACAACAATAAATAGTAAATCACTGAAGTAAATGAATAATTGCATCAAATGATTGTTAAGATTATGTATGGTCAGAGATTGATCAAACATGAAACATGTAAAAAATGTGATAGATCACTTATATCAGTACAGAAATGTTACAGTAAATTCATAATCTGCTAAAAAAACATTAAGTCATGTCAGTCACCCTGTTTCAATTTGCTGTGAATATCACTTTCAGTTGCATTGAAACAATTTATCCCAATTATGCTGGCTTAGGGGATTAATCAGCCAATGGATATAAGTTTGAAAGCCATTCTCTCAAACTTGATCTTATTACAACCAGAAAAAGAATAAACCCTTCCATGGGGATTGAAGGAATCGAACATAATCGGGAAAGACACAGCATTTTAAGCAAATTCAGCTCTTGCATTACTGGAATTAATTCAGGAAACATAGCTTTTGGTTGTAGCATGAAAAGCTAAAACCTTATTCACTTAATACATGTAATGTCAAGAGGAAAAAAGCCTAAACCTTACTACGGCGAGAGGGTAGTATTGAGTATATAACTATTCAGGAGTATAGTCATTGAGTCCCATTTTCCATGTTTGATTGTTAAGACTATAACCTCCATCAACTGGTAAGTTGACGCCATTCAGAGACTTGGCGTCGTCACTTGCCAGAAACAGCGCTGCATGTGCAACATCATTCGCTTCCAGTATGGCCCCTTTCAGCACTCCTGCCGCAGACAATTTCTCCTCTCCATGTTTCTTATCCAAAATCCCTGATGTCCGCTGAAACAATGGAGTAACAACTGCATAAGGAGAAATGCAATTAACTCTAATCCCATATTCGCCTAACTCCACCGCCAAGCTCTTGGTTAACCCTACCACAGCATGCTTTGATGTGGTATATGCATGAGGGAGACCCATGCATATCATTGAAACAATGCTAGCCGTGAAGAGAATGCACCCTTTCTTGGCTGGAATCATCACTCTAGCAGCATGCTTGGCACCCAAGAATGCACCAAACACATTGACATCAAACACCCTCTTAGAGTCGTCCATGTAAGAAGCTATGGCCCTCAGTTCTGGCTCGCCTGCAATGCCGGCGTTATTGAACATGATATCAAGCTTTCCAAACTTAGAAATTGCCAAGTCCACGGCATTTTGGACGTCAGATTCAGAAGTCACATCACAGTGGATATAGCTGATGGTTTCCGGGCTTTCAAGCTCTTTACATAGAGAGTTGCCTAATTCATCTTGGATGTCAGCAATTAGAACCTTGGCTCCATGCTTAACAAACAACCTGGTTGTGCTCTCTCCGATGCCACTAGCACCACCTGTTATCAGTGCTACCTTACCTTCTAGCCTGCATCAAGCAAACTGTGGTTTATGCATAAAATTCAATGACTTTGGTTCTGAAAACACTGTAGCAAGGAATAGCATGGCATTCTAAATAGGGAAAGAATTAAACTCTGCAACAGAGTAAGAAAAAGAAAAAATGTAGAAAATCGAACAGTCCATAACATGCAGTGACTCAATCTTAGATTGACAGAGTTTTTGTTCTTCCAATGTTATGCAGTGACGTACGAAAACTGAGTAAGGTGGAATGGAAACAATTACCTCTTAGCTACCGAAGACTCAGCGCTCATCATTGCTCAAACTCTTCCCAGTTCCCAGGTCGTAAATTTGTGCCTGTTTTTGCGTTTCACTTCATTGTTGTCTGGTTACAAGCTATGATAGCGTGTAATGTATGAAATCTGTTTGAAAATTCAACAATTGTTATTGTTCAATGAACAGAATGATTTCATCCTCATTTAATATAATGAATGCCTTGTCCAAAATGAAGAAATTTTCAGAACTGCCACGCAAAATAATCCAAGACTCGTATCCTCCATCCCTTTCTCTTTTTGATTCTTAAAAATCTAAAATAAAATAAAATAAAACAAAAAGACACCTCGAAAAGAAGATCTATGGAAAATTGTGAAAGTGGGATCCAACTTTACTCTAGAATTTAATTTGACAAATGGACGGTGGGATCCAACCGAAGAAACTTTAAAAAAAAATCCGATGAGATCAGCTTCAAAAACGGTCTAAGAGTGAGAGTTACATGTATTCATTCGGTTAATTCGGTTAATTTTGAACTGAATTAATCGAAATCAAATTAACCAAATTATAAATTTTTATTTTTGTTAACAGAATTAAAATTTATATTTTCAAATTAACCAAACCGAAATATAATTTAATTAATTCAGTTAATTAACTGAATTAACCAAAATTTTATACAAAATTACATATTATATGAATTATAGCATGTATTATATATATTATATAGATTATATTATATATAATATAATATATTATATATATTATATTATATATTATATATTATATGTAATATAATTTGGATAACTGAAATTAATACGGTTTTCGAACCGAATTAACCGATGATCGAATTTTTCTAAATCCTATTTTCATTAATTGATCGAATTAAATTCGGTGGCTGACCGATTAACCGAATTAAATTCGGTCGGTCAGTTAACCGAATTTCTTCCAAATTATGAACACCCATAGTGAGAGCTGTTGCTCAATTATTTTAAAATTTGAAAAAGCAAAATGACACTATCGTCCATAGTGTGCAAACAAATTTACAAAAAAATTCATGTAAAGAGCAAAAAAAAATGGGGCTAAAGAAATATTTAACCACTGGTTGGTAGATCAAGAGGTGAAATCGAATTGAATCGAGATGATTTAGTATAAGATTTGAAATTTATTCGAATTCAAAAACATAGTTTGAACTTGATCGAATTTGGTTTTTGAAGCTCAAACTCGATTCGATAGAATACTCGAACCACTCAAGCTCAATTGCATTGGCTCGAACTTGAGTACTTGACTCGATAAAGTTAATCTATCAATTTTTAATTATATATTATAAAAGTAAAATAATAAATTATAATAACATATTAAAATATATATTTTAAAAAAAGCTTGATAAAGCTTGTAAGTCATTTGAGTCGAATATTAAGAAACTTGAATTTGACTCGACTTGTTACTGAAATAGTTTGAACTCGAACTATGTTTGAAGATAAACGAGTTAAACTCAAATAATTATCAAATTAAACTCGAATAATTTAACTTATTTACATCTCTAAGTGAACCCCAATCAAGAATAAAAAAAGTCAAGAGTCAATTGATCGAATTAAACAAAATAAAAAGAATAAAAAGAAATATTATTGGAAAATGCAAATTTAAAGTAAGAAAGAAAAAAGTCAAAACTGTAAAATGCCTCACAAATGTTATGTTTAACACCAAAACGTAGACGTGACACACAAAAAACCGTACTCAGCGTTTATCGGAGAGGTGAGAAGGTTGGCTTCACCCGAAACTAGCAATCTCACCAGTTTTAAGTATATAGATGCGTCATCCAAAGGTCTAGGTCAATCGAAAACCGAACAAATGATAAGAAAATGATTTACATGAGGCGTCAAAGCGGCATTCACTTGCTAAAGAAATCTAAGGCTTTTATAAATTTGGAATTTTAACTTAAATGATTTATAAAATCATTTTATAAAGACGAACTTCAATAAGTTCGAAATTTATTTTAACACTTGTAATTGATTTTTAATAGTTAAATATATTTTAAACTTTGTGTACAATATGAGAATAATTCACAACATTTGATAGCATGTAAATCGGTTTATAAATTTTTATTTTAATGTGACAGCTAATATGTAAAGCTTTTGTAGCTTATCACCTGACATGCCATATATATAATACAAACAGAAGTTAGTAACATTTAACATATTTAAATTTAATTACATGATGTTAAAAGATTGAAGATTTATTTACATTAAAATAAAATATATGTATTGATTTGTATGCAATTAATCATTAAGAGCTTATCATCATTTTATGCAAAAAAATTAAAGGTATCTTTGATTATTAAGCCATTTTTTATAAGTTACTAGCATGTGCTCTCGGCTAAGTCAGGGATCAATTTTTTTATTTTAAAATATATTATTAAAATTTTTTTTCAAGAAAATTGTAATTATTTAGATTATTATGAGAATTTGGATTTATTTTTTTGAATAAAAATATAATAATTAATAAATAACATTACCTACATATTCTCATTTGTTTATGTTGAAATCAAATTTTTTTAATGAAATTTTTTAATATTGTTCAATTATTCGAAAAATTATGTGTTTTATTTTCTAAATAATTAATTTTTATTTAATTCATTCCGTTACTTTTTAAATATTATATTTTTTTTTTTAAAATAAAATTATTTTTTAATATTATCATTATTAGAGGTTTACATGAGGTGCAAGCAAGACTATCAATTGCATCATTTGAATATATTGCTGGACTGGAGTAGGGATGACAATGGGTACCCTATAAACGGGTACCCAGTGCTACCCAACCCGTTTAAGTAGGATGAGGGTAGTGTATAATTGGGTTCGGGTAGGGTTCGGGTAGTGAAATTACTACCTGTCACGGGTTAGGGTAGGGTTCGGGTAGTTACCTTAGGGTACCCGCTACCCGAACCCGATTATAAATAATAATTAATCAATACAATATTTATATTTTTTATATATCAATTATTTATTATTAATGTTTTATTTAATTAAATTAAATCATTATATATTATAATTATGATTTTTAACTTTAATTTATTTTTATGAGTTAAATTAAATTTATTAATATAATGTTTTAATTAAGTTATTCTAAAATTAATTTTAATTTTAAATTTAAAAATCAAACTTTGACTTAATAAACGGGTAGTTAAACGGGTATTTATATTTTATAGGGTTAGGGTTCGGATAGCATAAATAAAAATAATCGGGTAGTTAATCGGGTTAGGCTATTATTAAAGTTAATCGGGTTCGGGTTCGGGTATCCCAAATCTAGCGGGTACCCGACCCGTTTACATCCCTAGACTGGAGCAATGCAACTCCATATGCAAACTTGGCTTTTAAAGCCATGTCAAACATTTTGGGCGCTTGAATAATCGCAATTACTAACCCTCCATTTTCAAAACTTAGGGTCTATTTGACCTATCTGGAATTTTTATAAAATGTGTTGTGTGAGTAAAGCTTTTTGAAAAGTGCTACCAAGAAAAGTTAAATTAACGTTTGACAAGCTTAATATAAAATATTGCAGATTGTTGAAAACTATTTAATAGAAATTTTTATATTTTTAATAAATGTAAAATTAAATAATAAACTTTATTAAATTAAATGACAAGTTACAAGTTTTTAAGTGAAACAAATAAATAAAATAAAAGTACTTTGCTAATTTTATGTACCAAAAAAAACCTTAGCTAATTAAAATAAAAAATAAAATAAATATAAAAATTACACAAAATAAATAAATTAATATAAAATCATATAGTCCTCTTTATAATTTTGTGAATTATTGAAGAGTAAATTGAAAATGTAAAATTTTTCATTGAATATACATATTAAAAAAGTTAGTACTTTTTGGAAGTTGGTATAGCTAAACCTGTCCTAAAAAGTGCTGTTTGAGTAGAGCTTTTATAAAAGTACTGTTAAAAGAAATTAAATTAGCATTTAACAAACTTAATATAAAAGTATTATAGAATGTTGAAAACTATTTTATAGAATATTTTTATATTTTTAATAAATAAAAATTAAACAAATAAACTTTATTACATTAAATTACAAGTTTTAAGTTAAACAAATAAATAAAACAAAATAAAAAATTTTCTAATTAAAATAAAAAAAATTAAATAAAAATAAAAAATGGCACAAAATAACTAAATAATTGTGAAATAAATGAATCCTCTTTTAAATTTTGTGTAAATTATTGAAAAACAATGTGAAAATATAAAAAATGTTCGCTAAATACATGTTATTTAAATTAGTACTTATTGGAAAAGTTTCAATTTATAATTTTATCAAAAAACTCAAATATACTTCACGCATAAACTAATTTTTTTAAAATTTTTAAAGCCAAATACCTTACTTTAACTTTTAGAATAGATAAATTCTTCCATAAACTATGCAAAATATGTATTTAATAAATTTAAAGTTCGGACAAGAATCTTTCAATCCAAGAATCATTAACAAACTCACTTCAAAGTTCAAACTTCAAAACCCATTAACCCAATCACTTGAACAGATGTCAATTATATATTACACTAGGATAATACCCTTATTACGCATAGGTGTTTTTTTTCTCAAAGAAAATTATAAATAGTATTTATTAAAAATAATAAATCAAGATAATTATTTTAAAATATTAATTTTTTAAATGAAAATGATAATATTTAATTCATCAATTAAATATCTTATTTATTATTCATATTTTTTCAAAAAATAAAATAAAATTCTAACACAAAGTTAGTACATTAAATAGACCAAAATAATAAAAAAAAAGCTTATAAATATTTAAGTTTTTATTGAGTTTGACCCAATTTTGCTAGTATCCAGACAAATTCAAATTAGGCTAATACTCCATCACCACTCTCTTTCTTTTTATTTTTCTTAGTCTTTAAGCGTTTAATGTTGAAATTATTTATTTATTACTTTATTTCTTCTTTTACAATATTCGATTTTCATAATTAATGAAAATTTTTATAATTTGATTTGTAGATTTATTTTTATAATTTTTTTTGTTTTTATCTGTGCTTAATTTTTAAAAAATGATCTTTGAAATTTTTTGCATCATTTTATAATTTTATCAATTTTTGAATTTTTATATTATTTGTAATATTTATTATATTTTTGTAGTTATTTATTTATTTTTAAAATTTGAGAATTATACAAATAAATTAATATTTTATTAATTAAAAACTAATATTTCATTAATTAAAAAAATAAAACTAATGAGGTATTAATATTTATTTAATTTTTTTAAAAAAAAGGACACGTGTCAAGCTTAGAGAGAAGAGGAGACAAAAATAATATATAGTATACATAGATATATATATGTATGTACGTGTGTGTATATATATATATATATATATATATGTATGTATAGATAGATCGATATATAAATAGATGGAGATTCTTTTCGCAATAGGTTTTAGATTTTCGATGACAGTCTCCTTAAAGAAAAAAATTAAAGGTCTTTTTGGGCCATTACCATATATGTTGACGAGATTATATTCTGTCTTATCTTGTAAGGGCAATGAGCCCGTGATGCGTAATTGAAAAGATTTAAATGCTACGCCCATTTAAAATCCAGGTTCACTTATCCAGACAGTTCAGGCCCATTTCCGAAGCTTGTATTGGTCAAAGGCCGAGCAAAACAATGAACGGCATGACTTGGACATTGCATGGTTCAAAATTGTTTAAATACATTTCCAGTTTCCTCTGCCTAAAACGAAAATATGATGTTTGTCTATAGTTCTTAATATTATAATCTTAATTCATTCTATAAATGCTCCGATAACATTGAAGAAAATATATTCGCTACAAAATTCAAGGACTTTACTGTTCAATCCTCAGAAAATGAAAAGAAAGAATTCCCGATTTCTTGATTTCAAGGAGGTAAATGTGCCATTAATCAGTCGTAAATCAAGGAGTTTGGAGCTCTTTTGATCACATTCTACCTGACCCTTGTTCATTGCAATCGTGTAAAATGAGGGAGAAAATCAGATGAAAATGTAAGAAGACTGAAGAATACTAGAGAAAAATTTTATACATGCACAGTAGTTAAAAATGTGTACAGCAGGCTACTCATATATAGCTAATTTGGTTGTCAGTGGCAAAGTTTTACAAGCTGGTTAACTAAAGTGATTTGCTGCCATGAATGAAAAATTAAAGCCTAGAGCAAGCCTTGATGTTTTTTCTTCCAAGAGTCTGGTGATATTCAAAGGAGTTTAATGAGTAAACAACAGAAAACAGAGTTAACAGAGTGTTAGGCCCCTAAATATACTAAGTCCAAAATACGCTAAGTTGCAAGCCCATATTCACTAAGTAAATGTAATTGACTCTAATTCCAAACTCTCCTAACTCCATGCCCAGGCTCTCAGTCAATCCTACCACAGCATGCTTTGATGCCATATACACGTGAGGGACTCCCATGTATATTTTTGTGGTAAGACTTGCAGTGAACAGAATGCTCCTTTTCTTGGCTGGAATCATGACCCTAGCCGCATGCTTGGCACCCAAGAATGTGCTGAACAGATTGATATCAAATTCTGCAGGCATTATTGAACATAATATCAAGCTTTTCATACTTGCTGACTGCCAAATCTACTGCAATTTGGACATCAGATTCGCATGTTACATCACAGTGACATAGTTGATGATGGTTCCTGGGGTTTCATGGTCCTTGCGGGAGGAGTGGCCAAATACGTCTTGAATATGAGCAATGATCAGAACCTTTTTAAGTTAGATGTTTAACATTGAATTTGTAACGACATACTAAATATGAATTATGAAGCATTTACCAACAGTGTTGTTTCTGCTTTCTGCAGCTGTGATAGCAGCTTCTTTTTCCAAGCTTTCTTTGGATAGATAATAATTTTTTTATTTTATCCACCAAAAGGGCAATTCAGTGAATAAATATGATACATGAATTTGAGAATTGTAGATTTACCTCTTGGCTGCTGAAGACTCGGTGCTCATCCTAGTTCCAATAAAAGAAACTTTCCCAATATATTGTTTCCTGTGTGTGTTTGATTGCAATATCTACTTGTGAGTTTCACTTTCGTTGTCCTCTGTTCTTTATAGCTCATAGAGTGTACCGTTTACACTTTGAAAAATAACCTATGGTGGTGTATAAATTTAATTGCCAGCTGATAACAATAAACAGTAAATCACTGTAGAAAATGAATAATTGCATCAAATAATTGTTAAGATTATGTATGGTCAGAGATTGATCAAACATGAAACATGTAAAAAATGTTACAGATTACTTATATCTGTACGTAGCTGTTACAGTAAATCCATAATCTGCTAAAATATATTAAGTCATGTCAGTCACCATGTTTTAATTTGCGGTAAATATCTCTTTCGGTTGCATTGAAACAATTTAACCCAAATATGCTGGGTTAGGGGATTAATCAGCCAGTGGATATAAGTTTGAAAGCCATATTCTCAAACTTGCTCTTATTACAACCAAAAAAGGAATAAACCCTTCCATGGGGATTGAAGGAATCGAACATAATCAGGAAAGACACAGCAATTTGAGCAACTTCAGCACTTGCATTACTGGAATTAATTCAAGAAACATAGCTTCTGGTGAAAGATTTTGGAGGAAATGAAAATTTATTTTTCCCGCCTTGTTTCAATAGCTATACCGATTGGTATTTATATACAGAGGTGTTAACTAACTAAGATAGAAAATGACAAAAAAAAAAACTCTACAGCTCAATAGCCAGCTCAGCAACTATATATATAAAAAAACGCAAAAGACAGTATACATATAGTTTCTCATCAGCCCCCCTCAAGCTGGAGTGTAAAGATTGTGGAGATGAAATCTGGCAAGTAAAGGATGAAAAACAGCAGGTGGATGAGCTTTAGTAAACAGATCAGCAAGTTGTGAAGAAGAAGGAACAGGAAACAATCGAAGCACTCCAGCTTGCACCTTCTCTCGAACAAGGTGACAATCAAGTTCGATATGCTTAGTTCGTTCATGAAACACATGGTTCTCTGTAATGGCAATGGCCGAGTGATTGTCACAGTACACTGAAGCAGCATCAGGATGAAAAATCTGTAGATCAGCAAGTAAAAATAACAGCCACTGAATTTCACAAGTAAGAGTAGCTAAAGCTCGATACTCTGCCTCCGATGATGAACGAGAAACAGTAGACTGCTTTTTGGAGCGCCAAGAAACAAGAGATTGACCAAGATAAACACAATAACCAGTTACTGATCTTCTAGTAGTGGGACAAGAAGCCCAATCAGAATCACTAAAGCCTTTAAGCACAAGATCAGAGTGAGAAGGAAAGAAAAGACCTTGGCCTGGCTTAGATTTGAGATATCGAAGCACTCTATGCAAAGCCTTGAGATGAAGATCAGTAGGCCTATCCATGAATTGAGAAAAATGCTGAACAACAAAAGACAAGTCGGGCCTAGTGGTAGTCAAATAGAGAAGCTTCCCAATTAATTGCCTATACTGCAATGCATCAGGCAAGGGAACACCAGTATCTCGATCAAGCTTTAATGAGGCAACCATGGGTGTAGAAGTTGGTTTACAATGAATAAAACCAGTGTCTTGTAATAACTCCAAGGTATATTTACATTGGGACAGATGAATACCAGTAGAGGACCTGGCTACTTCAAGTCCCAAGAAATATTTCAAGACACCAAGGTCTTTGATCTTGAAGGTACAATCTAAGAAGTCTTTAACCTCTTGAATAAGATCAGTAGCATTGCTGGCCAACACTACATCATCAACATAAATCACCAAGGCAAGAAAAGAGGAACCCGAGCCTTTGAGAAACAAGCTAGGATCGGATGTAGCTTGATGAAAACCCTTAGAGAGCAGAGTAGTAGTGAGTTTTGAATACCACTGTCGGCTAGCTTGTTTGAGTCCATAAAGGGACTTTAAAAGTTTGCAAACCTGACCTGATTTTGCTTGAGTGTACCCAGGAGGGGGATACATATAAACCTCCTCATTTAAATCCCCATGGAGGAATGCATTGTTAATATCCAATTGGTGAAGATGCCAACCTTTGACAGCTGCTACAGCAAGCAAGGTTCTTATAGTAGTCATCTTAGCTACGGGAGAAAATGTATCAATATAATCCAGTCCATGTTGCTGAGTGTATCCTTTAGCAACAAGTCGAGCCTTGTATCTCTCAATGCTACCATCTGCTTTGTATTTAATCTTATACACCCATTTGCATCCAATTGCTTCCTTGGAAGGAGGTAAATCAACAATAGTCCAAGTGTGATTTGCTTCCAAAGCATCCAACTCAACTTGCATAGCTTGTCTCCAACAAGCATGCTGAACAGCCTGATTATAACTCTTAGGTTCAAGTATACTAGTAATATTGAGACAAAAAGTCTTATGAGAAGAAGAACAATGTTCATAAGAAAGAACTTGAGAAAGAGGATGGTAAATGTGAGAAGTTGTATTATTAGGATGAACAGATGAGGATGAACTGGATGCAGCTAATGCACAAGGATAATCCTGTAAATATGTAGGAGCATGTCTAAATCGGGTAGATCTTCTAGTTGGAAAGGTGGATGAAGAAGTGGAATGACTAGGATAGATTGAATCAACTGCATCAGTAGAAGAAGATGAGGATTCATGAATAGAAGAGTCAGAAACACTATAATCAGTAAGAGAAGATTGTGAGGGTGCAGGAGCATGAACAGATTTAGAAACTAAATCAGGAGGAGAAGTAACAACTGGTAACACAGATTGTGAAGCAAAAAAATCAGTGGAAACAGATTGAGAAAAATCCTGTGTTTGTGCAAAAGGAAAGACTGTTTCATAAAAGATCACATCTCTTGACACAAAAATTGCTGCAGAGGCCATATTATACAGTTTATATCCTTTCTTACCAGCTGAATAACCTAAGAATATACATTTTTGTGCTCTAGGTTCAAATTTAGCTCTACCATGGGCTAATGTAGAAGCATAGCAAAGAGAACCAAAAACTCTCAAATTAGAAAAACAAGGTAATTTGTGAAACAACATTTCAAAAGGAGACTTATTTTGTAAGACTGGTGTTGGAAGTCTATTAATCAGGTAAACAGCATGAAAAATACAATCTCCCCAAAATATATCTGTCAAGAAAGCTTGGAATTTCAAGGCCCGAGCTACATTTAATATGTGTTGATGCTTTCTTTCGATATACTATTCTGCTGAGGGGTCTGAGTACAGGAGGTTTGATGAAGTATTCCGTGAGTGGAATAAAAATCAGGCATGTTAAACTCCTGATCATTATCTGTCCTAATGACTTTAACCTTAGCAGAAAATTGAGTCTCTATCAACCTACAAAAATTCTGGACCAATACTCTAGTTTGTGACTTAAGTTTCATTAAAAGTGCACCCAGGTATACCTACTGTAATCATCAACAACAGTAAGGAAATAGTAATCACCATACAAAGTAGGAGTTAGATAAGGGCCCCATAAATCAATATGAATAAGGTCAAAGCATGCAACAGATTTTGTAGTACTAAGAGGAAAAGAAATCCGTTTTTGTTTTGCAAAATGACACACATCACATGGTGAACTATCTGTCACTGATATAGAAGAATCAATAGAGTGTAACACTTGAAGCCTTTTATTAGAAAGATGTCCTAATCGAAAATGCCATATATTGGCAGAAACATTGCTAGAACTAGAAACAGAACAAAATGACCATGGTGAGTATCATGTGTATGACAGTTGACTCGATTAAAAACATAAAGACCAAGGACTTGCTTAGCTGACCCAATCCTCTTTAAAGTCTGCAAATCCTGAATAACACAAACATCAGGGTAAAAAGTAAGCATGCAATTAGTTGTCTTAGAAAGTTTACTTACTGAAATGAGGTTGAAAGAAAAACTAGGCACTAGTAATACATCTGTCAAAAGGAAATGTGGTGAGAGTCTAATAGTTCCAATATGTGAAGCTAATGCATGCTTACCATTAGGCAATTTAACAAAGGCTGTGGTAAGTGGTTTATAGGTATCAAACAAATTCAATGAACAGGCAATGTGATCGGAAGCTCCTGTATCAAGAATGAAATGGTTTGAAGCTAAAAAACAATTATAGGTTGTAGCTAATTTACCTGACTTTGGAGTATAATCAGTAACTGCATTAACATGCACTGAAGGTGATGAAGCTATATCAGTCGATTGGAGCAAAGTAAGCAACTTCTGGTACTGACTGTCAGTAAGATGCTTCAAAATATTAGCCTGATTCATAGATTGTGCACTTGCAGAGCCAGATCCAATCAAATTTGGCTCCTTAACACAATTAGCTGGAACATGTCCCAATGACTGCTCAATCACAGAAGTAGATCCAGTCCATTTCGATGCTTCAACACAATTAACTGCACCAGATCTTCCTCTTGATTTATATCCAGGTGGATATCCATGTTTTTTAAAGCATTTTTCAACCGTGTGCCCTAAAATGCCACAATAAGAACAAATTGGTCTCCTGGCGTTAGCTATAGAACGCTTAAAACCTCCAGAAAATGATCCAGAATTAGAACTAACTCCAGTGGATCCTTTTACAGCAAGAACATTTGGCTCAAGTTGCTGGGAAGCAATTTGTGCATGAAGCTGCCTCTCTTGCTGAATTACTAAGGAAAAGGCCTTGTTGATAGAAGGCAGAGGATCCATTAAGAGAATCTGAGTTCTCACATTAGCAAAACTATCATTCAATCCTTTAAGAAATCTAATAACATAATCATTAGATTGATACTTGACGGCAATATTCTTAATGCCACATTTACAAACAGAAGGCACTGGTCTATAAGCAAGTAATTCATCCCAAAGTACCTTCAATTTGGTGAAGTAATCAGTCACAGACAATGAACCTTGGTGAAAACTGTATATTTCCTCCTGTAGGTCAGAGATCCGGAGTGCATCGCACTGAGAAAACCGATCACATAAATCGTCCCAAACATCCTTTGCATTATCAATCCACAGAACACTTTGAGCAATTGAAGGTGTAACCGAATGAAAAATCCATGAAAGCACCATGGTATTACACCTTTCCCAAATTGGAAACAACGGATCTGTCTTCGTTGGAGCTAAAATTGAGCCATCGATGAATTGTAGCTTGTTCTTAGAGAGCAAAGCCATCCGCATCGCGCGCGACCAAGGGTGATAATTTGACCCATTGAGAATGGTAGAAACAAGGACCAAAGCAGGGCTTTCATTCGCATGAATGAAAAATGGACTGGATTCTTCTATTTTCACCATTGAAGCAAAAAACGAGGAAGCAGTAACCAAGATTAAAATAGGAAGGACCTCGAGAAGAAAATCGCAGCGGAAAAAAGAAAGAAATGCTCTGATGCCATGAAAGATTTTGGAGGAAATGAAAATTTATTTTTCCCGCCTTGTTTCAATAGCTATACCGATTGGTATTTATATACAGAGGTGTTAACTAACTAAGACAGAAAATGACAAAAAAAAAAACTCTACAGCTCAATAGCCAGCTCAGCAGCCAGCTCAGCAACTATATATATAAAAAAAAAACGCAAAAGACAGTATACATATAGTTTCTCATCATCTGGTTGTAGCAGCATGAAGAGTCAAAACCTTATTCACTTAATACATGTGATGTCAAGACGAAAAAAGCCTAAACCTTACTACGGCGAGAGGGTAGTATTGAGTATATAACTATTCAGGAGTATAGTCATTGAGTCCCATTTTCCATGTTTGATTGTTAAGACTATAACCTCCGTCAACTGGTAAGTTGACGCCATTCAGATACTTGGCGTCGTCACTTGCCAGAAACAGCGCGGCATGTGCAACATCATTCGCTTCCAGAATGGCCCCTTTCAGCACTCCAGCCGCAGACAATTTCTCCTCTTCTTTTTTCTTATCCAAAATCCCAAATATCTGTTGGAACAATGGAGTAACAACTGTGTGAGGAGAAATGCAATTAACTCTAATCCCATATTCGCCTAACTCCACCGCCAAGCTCTTGGTTAACCCTACCACAGCATGCTTTGATGTGGTATATGCATGAGGAAGACCCATGCATATCATCGAAACAATGCTAGCCGTGAAGAGAATGCACCCTTTCTTGGCTGGAATCATCACTCTAGCAGCATGCTTGGCACCCAAGAATGCACCAAACACATTGACATCAAACACCCTCTTGAAGTCGTCGATGTTCGAAGCTATGGCCCTCGGTTCTGGCTCGCCTGCAATGCCGGCGTTATTGAACATGATATCAAGCTTTCCATACTTGGAGACTGCCAAGTCCACGGCATTTTGGAGGTCAGATTCACATGTTACATCACAGTGGATATAGCTGATGGTTTCCGGGCTTCCAAGCTCTTTGCAGAGAGAGTTGCCTAATTCATCTTGGATGTCAGCAATTAGAACCTTGGCTCCATGCTTAACAAACAGCCTGGTTGTGCTCTCTCCGATGCCACTAGCACCACCTGTTATCAGTGCTACCTTACCTTCCAGCCTGCATCAAGCAAAGTGTGGTTTATACACAAAATTCAATGATTTTGGTTTCGAAAACACTGAAGCAAGGGATAGCATGGCATTCTAAATAGGGAAAGAATTAAGCTTTGCAACAGAGAAAGAAAAGGAAAAAAAAAAAGAAGAAAATCAAACGGTCCATAACATGATCTATGAGAAACAAATTTCTTGCTAACTCAATCTCAGATTGACAGAGTTTTTGTTCTTCCAATGTTATGTAGTGACATAGGAAAACTGAGTAAGGTGGAATCGAAACAATTACCTCTTAGCTACCGAAGACTCAGCGCTCATCATTGCTCCCCGTAAAGACGCTCTTCCCAGTTCCCAGTATAAAATTTGTGTCTGCGTTTGTGTTTCACTTCATCGTTGTCTGGTTATAAGTAGGGATGGCAATAGGTACCTATAAACGGGTACCCGATGCTATCCGACCTGTTTAAGTAGGATTAGAGTAGTGTATAATCGGGTTCGGGTAAGATTCGGATAGTAAAATTACTATCCGTCATGGGTTATGGTAAGGTTCGGGTAGTTACCTTAGGGTACCCGCTACCCGAACCCGATTATAAATAATAATTAATTAATACAATACTTATATTTTTTATATATCAATTATTTATTATTAATGTTTTATTTAATTAAATTAAATCATTATATATTATAATTATGATTTTTAACTTTAATTTATTTTTATGAGTTAAATTAAATTTATTAATATAATGTTTTAATTAAGTTATTCTAAAATTAATTTTAATTTTAAATTTAAAAATCAAACTTTTATTTAATAAATGGGTAGTTAAATGAGTTCGGGTAGTTAAACGGGTATTTATATTTTGTAGGGTTAGGGTTCGGGTAGCATAAATAAAAATAATCGGGTAGTTAATTGGGTTAGAGTATTATTAAAGTTAATCAGGTTCGGATTCGGGTATCCCAAATCTAACGGATACCCGACCCGTTTACATCTTTAGTTATAAGCTCTGATAGCGTGTAATGTAAGAAATGTTTGAAAATTCAACAATTGGTATAGTCCAATCAACAGAATGATTTGGTGCTCCAATTAAACCTAAACCATTGTGTATTTCAATTTCATTTAAATATAATGAATTCCTTACCCAAAATGAAGATATTTTTGTTGTAATATCCCCATTTGTGTGGACTAATTAAGTGTAATTAGTCTCATATAATATTTTGTTAGTAGTATAATTTTGTATAAAGTGTGACTCATAATTAATTATATTAAATATATAATATATGTGTATAAACCTATAATGGGATGGGTTTGTACATGTATCCCATGGAGGGAGGTCCCTACTCTCAACCTCTATATATATGAGGCTGGCCCATTAAGTTTCATAACTTTTGCGGAAGAGGGATGAGAGTAGTTTCTCCCTCTCTCTACCTCTCTCTCTCACTCTTTTGTTTTATCTCCGTTTCAGGTCCGAAGACAGTCAATAGAACGCTATCGGAGAGGGCTTCAATATTGCGGTAATATGAGATAGCGGGATTGAGCTCTCGCCCGCATCCAGGTTAGTTTTACTGTGATTCAATTTCGTGTTAGTGACTTGGTGAGATATAATAAATTCCAACAATTGGTATCAGAGCCCACTCACCCAAAGAGTCACTAACCGCTTCAGATCTAGAGAGAGAAGCCATTAAAACTCCATTTTGAGCTTTTGCATTTTCGGATTTTTTTTTTTTTAAAACCCACGCCGTTTCTTGCAATTTTTTGACTTAAAATTGTTAGATTCATGTTGCATGATGTTTAAGGGTGAAAAACCCCTTAATTTGGAGTAAAAATGGCGTGAAATAAGTCCATTTTCGGTTGGATCGGGTCGAATGACCCGTTTTTCTGAAAAACGGGTCTGTTTGATGAAGGAGAAGGCAGGCGCGTGCGTTGCACGCGCCCGATGCCTTGGAGAGGCGCGCGGTCGCGCGCCCCCTTCTGTTATGCGGGCGCGTGTACAACACGCACCCGCTCATAAAAAAAAAAAAAGGAAAATAATTTTTTTTCCTTTAGGTCGAACGGGCCAGGCCCATTCGGTTTTTTGGGCCACTATATTTGGGCCCGATTTGGGCAAATTTTGGGGCTAGGAAATTTTTTTTTTGGGCTCATTAATGTTGGGCAATTTTTTTTTTTTTGGTTTATTTATTTATTTGGGCTCACATTTATTTTATTATAGGCTGATTAATTAAATTGATCTTGGGCCTAATAATTAATTTAGGGTCATCTTGTTTTATTTAATTAGATTTTGAAATTAATCTAATTAAGCCTTATAATTTTATTTAATATATGCCAAATTAGTTATGTAATATTATGGGCATTATTGTTTAGTTATTTTAATCGGCCATTTGGTATAAAATTAATTTTGGGCAATTAAAATTAATTGAGTTTAGGGCCATTTTGGTTGATTAATTTTATTTGGCTATTAAATTTGAATTAATTAATGACTATTTTTGCATAATTAATTAATAGGTCATTTTGGATTAAAGTTTAATTGGCCATTTTGATTAATTAATTATGGGTCATATAATTATTTATTTATTTATTTATTTATTTATTTATTTTGACAATTTTGGATATTTAATAGCCATAACTAGTTATTAAGCCCAAAATTAATGTGATATAAGTGAATTTTTGGAGTAATTTCTAGAAATTTAATTACTCATTTAATTTATAATTCACTTAATTTTAAAATATATACTCATGCCCATAAATTACTAATATTTGGCCTAATTAAATAAATTTAAATAAATTATTTGGGTATTTTGTTGAGCCATTTTGGATTATAGTTTACCCATTTCGTTAATAATTTATTTAAATAAATAAACTCTCTAGAAATGAAAATTGCCTTATTATTTGAATGTTCACATTTATATGAAATTAATTTAATTAATTAATGTTGGACTTGAAATTGCTACATATGCTTCAGAAGTTGCATATTTTGGATGTAGTTAATTTTGGTCAATAAATTTTGTGAATATTCTTAAAATTATAAATCATTAATTGGATTGACTAGTACTTGCCTGTCGCAGGAATAGTCATGAAGATTTTTTGACGATTTATTCTGATAATTTTTTAAGGATATAATAATAAGGCAATGCATAGTGATAGTTGCAGTTGTATAAATTTACTGAGGTCCCTAGAAGTGGCTAGTCTCTCCCTGTCGGATTGTTAGTTGCTTTTAGAGATGCTTGGGACTGAGAGGATTCTAGTTGAGATATGACACGGTCTTCCTACCCTGTCGGTGGGCGATCATTCGGGTTGTATTCAACTAGTTTTGTCTTATCTTCTGTAGTGTATTGTGGAATAAAATTGATATTTATTAAGTTATTCCACTAGCCTCCATATTGTGCAACTATCACATATAAAATCTCTAGTATGATCAAATTAGATAGATGGTATGAATCGATTTATACAGTTAGGGACACGTTAAAATAGGAAGTAGTCTCGAGAGTTAATCTATCTATTATACCTAATAATGTGAGCTCTTTGAGGACAATATACTTGGAATTTCGGGAACACTTAAGTGAGAATTCTCTGATTATAAGGGCATGCCATTAATGAGCATATCAGAGAAAGTGTTCCAATTAGGAATAATCAAGAAGTATTTATGGATGTCATTAGAAAAATAGTTCGCGTAAGATGGATAAAGGTTGCTATAGAATTTTGATTCCATATATGGCAGATTCAGTACTACTTCCTTCTGGGATGGAGAATTGGAGATCTTCCAGTTTTACAGATCTCATTTAATGCAGAAGGAAGTATGGCATTTTAATATCAAAATTGATATTGTCATTCAAGAGTAGGAGATCTTTCAGATTAATAGATCTCATTCAGCCATAATGATGACATATGCCAGTATTACTGTTAAAAGGAAATATTATTAAGAGGTCTCAATAAAAGGTCATTTTAGAAGAAGGAATTTGCCAAGTCTATTTTCCATTCTGGTTCCACCAACACCTCTAAATATCAATGTGTGCCACTTCTGTGATAATCTTGGGCACAAAAGGGTAGATTACAAGAGTCCTCTATATTGGGATGAGTAAAAGGCATTTCGTTAGCTTTTCATTTTGAATTCAATCTAGAAGATATTTGGTGTGTTGGATACCAGTGCTATTACTGATAAAGCCATAAGCAACCCGAGATCGAATAAGGGAAAATTGTTGTGAATTGGGGTTATAGAGTTAAAATCCATATTGAAAATATAGCCAGATTGTTGTTACATTTTGATGACAATTTTGGAACTAATGTCAGTTTATACTTTTCATTTTGATAACAGAAAAGTATTTTGCTTAGTAACAACATATGCATTGATTCTGGCATTTTGCGTAATGGATTATATACAGTAGACTTATACCCCAATATTGAACAAAATTTCTTCAATAGTGAATGATGTGACTGTAGATTTTGATTATGATAGGATAGATAAGAAATCTATTAAGTTGTGGCATGGGTTAGGGACATTTCAAGGCACATGAAGAGATTGTATTAAGGGATATCTTGCTGCTAATATTAAGGACATGATTAGCAGATATTGAAATGATGAGGAGCTGATATATACTGACAATTGTAGATCATTTCCACATCCTGTATTCAGTGGATATAAGTGTTTCATCACCTTCACTAAAGACCATTTTGATTTAGGTCATATAGAGTGAAAGATCTGATCTTATAGAGGCCTTAGGCATTCTGATTAATTCCGCTGCGCTGCTTAAGGCAATGATCAGACAGTAGTGATGAATATCATGTTCGGTATAATGAAGCTAGGCGAAATCATATACCGGTTTTAGGTTAAGTGCACTCTAGGATTATATATTGACGCCTAGTGTACGGTGCTTGGAATATTGAAACAGAATGAGATTACAGTTGCAGTCAATCGTACATTCTGATCTAGTACGATTTATGTTAATCACTCCAAATCTTTAAAATTCGGGTGGAGTGAAATTAAAAACTGCAATTCACATTCAAAGTTGATCTCCAAGCAAGACCAGTTCCTAAATGCATCCCAAGTTACAGTCAGACATTAAGCCGATTTTATGCCGCTTTCTGTGTTTAGGGTTATAAGGTAAGGCAAAAGAGCTATAACCCATAGTCAATAAAACTTGATAAGAAACCTATCAGCGGCAATTTTGTTGGCTATTATATCGACTAGAAAGATTCTAGATTTCATTTATCGTTATGTGATAGTAGAATCATTAAGTCTGACAATGCAATCTATTTAGTGGATGACTTAAAGAGTGGGAGTTGTGAACTCCACAAAGTCATTATTAAGATACATTTTGTTGTGTCATTCCCATATATGCGCTATCTTTTGATGATGAAAAGCCACAAAGCAAAGGAATCAACGATTGATCCCAATACCATATTTTGAACCTGCACCTAACTTTACAGAGGAACATGAATGTAAGATCCATGTGTCTTCTGATTCTGATGTTTATCAGGAGACTATCCTGATTCGAACTCTTAGAGTTGAATATTAGTCACGCAGGATGAGTAAGCATCTATGTTGTACAAAGATGCATGGGATCTATTTCTGTTGTCACATCATTGTAGACCAAGTGAAACCCTAAAGATCAGGCTAAAAAATTTTAAAGCTAAATTTTGCCAAGGCTTTAAATAAAGCAACCTAAAAGTTTGTAGTTCCTAAGGTGGAACATACAGTTCGCGAACTTAAGGAGTTCATTTGCGAACATTGAAAGGTATCAAGATTGTAATATATAAAGAATGAGATTGTCACTTTGAGGAGAACATTATTGTTTGATAATTGGATCCATTGCGAGGTCAGTGGGAGTTATGTGCTTATTGTGCTCTAAGTGATGATGTCAAATAGCAGCCTATAGCACTGACCTATTGTATGAGACACTTCATGTCGTCATGTCATTTCAGGATGAAGAATCTAAGTGAGGCTCCATTTCGTTTTAAGGATTGAGATTCTTTATGACATATCAATAGGCATACATTATTGGTCTCATGGAACCTATATTGAGTGTTGAGTAGGTCTACTGTATATTGTTCTCCTAATAAGACGTCATTTAGTGAAAAGTGACATATTGTGAAAATCTCAAAGTCCTCAAGATGATAATGAAAGAGCTCATATCGAGTGTGATGTATGCCTTATTGTAGGTAATCTGTGTATGCTCAAGTTTATACACATTTGGATATTGTGTATGTTATAGGTGTATTTCAGAGATACTTGAGCGATCCTGTAATAGAGAACTGGAAGCTATAAAGAGAGTATTTGGATATTGATAAATCTGACATTTTGAGTTTGGTCAGATATTCTGATGTTAATTTTGCGAGCTCTCCAGATATTGAAAATTATTTTGGTTATATATTTGTGGATATAAAGGAGTTGTATTGTGGAAAGTGTAAAGCAAACACTTACAACATTCTTGATTGTGGAGGCTAAATATGTAGCATGTTGTAAAGCTACATGATGGGCCATTTAGGCTGCAGAATTTCATCTCAGGGTTGGTTTTCTGTGATTGCCATTTCGAAGTCCTGGAGGTGTACTGTGGTAATGCTGCAGCAAGTATTTTCTCTCTCAAAATATTAGGAGTTCCTCACACTCTAAAAATGTTTAGATATCATCATTCGGTTTTGTTAGAGAGAAAATAATGGAATTCATTACTTGATTGGATTATAGAGCACATGTTTTAAAGAGCTCATTTTGTCTAACTAAAAGTTTGGCTGCTAAAGTGCTTTGACGACATAGCACTTACATGAGGCATATTGAGCCATTGCTGTATTAAGTGAGTGGGAGCTCTGTATAATGAAATCAGTTATAACTGTATTAATGGATTCCCCACTTGCCATATATGCATATTTTGTTTGCGCGATTTTTGATGAATATGGCATTCTGTTGGATGAGACATTCGATATTGGTCTCATATGCTTCTGTTGAAGCAAGGCATCATTCAGTTTGGATGCATGGACCTAATGGAGATGGATATTGATTCTGTTTTCATATCATTTCCATTTCACACTAATACTACTATTTTTTGTTGTAGTCCTTATAAGTTTACGCATTTGTACCCTGTCGGTATGATGCATTTTGAGGCTTATAAAAGGCTTGTTGTTGTTAAAGTATGTATGAGTCTACACATTTGTACCCTTTCGGTACAATGTATTTAGAGGGCTTATGAATACATGATGATATTATATGATGATTTCATTAATTAACTTAATTGTCCAAGTGGGAGAATGTTGTAATATCCCCATTTGTGTGGACTAATTAAGTGTAATTAGTCTCATATAATATTTTGTTAGTAGTATAATTTTGTATAAAGTGTGACTCATAATTAATTATATTAAATATATAATATATGTGTATAAACCTATAATGGGATGGGTTTGTACATGTATCCCATGGAGGGAGGTCCCTACTCTCAACCTCTATATATATGAGGCTGGCCCATTAAGTTTCATAACTTTTGCGGAAGAGGGATGAGAGTAGTTTCTCCCTCTCTCTACCTCTCTCTCTCACTCTTTTGTTTTATCTCCGTTTCAGGTCCGAAGACAGTCAATAGAACGCTATCGGAGAGGGCTTCAATATTGCGGTAATATGAGATAGCGGGATTGAGCTCTCGCCCGCATCCAGGTTAGTTTTACTGTGATTCAATTTCGTGTTAGTGACTTGGTGAGATATAATAAATTCCAACAATTTTCAGATCTGCTACGCAAAATAATCCAATAGTCGTTTTCTCCATCCCCTTTTTCTTTTAAAATACCTGAAAAAAATTGTGACATTTAATTTGATAAATGAACGGTGGGATCCACAACTGAAGAAACTCAGAAAAATCCGAAGAGATCAACGTCCAACATTGTCCAATAGCGAGACAGTTGCTCAATTATTTCAAAATCTGAAAAAGCAAAATGAAGCTATCGTTTATAGGACGCAGACAAATTTACAAAAACAAAAAAACACTGAGCATCTTTATCTGCTGGCCGAGAAATTAAAAAAGTCAAGAGTCAATTGGCGGGACAAGATAAAAAGAAAAATTCTTAGAAAACTGCAAAATGAAAAAAAGGCCAAAACCGTAAAATGCCTCACTGCACAACACCAAAGCGGGCAACGTGGCGCACAAACAAACGCACTACGCGTTTTTGGAGAGGTGAGAAGCATGGCTTCGTTAGAAACCAGCATTCTCACCGATCTAATATATAAATATATATATAATATAAAAAGGGATCTAGTTATATATGTTTAAAACAAATTTAATTTTATATATTTTCATATATTTTTATATGATTTATAATTTTTTAATCTGACTGTTGAATTTTATATTCTATTCACATAGATCATACATGCCAAATTTTAAATTAATCGAATACGTCTAACTATTTATTTCATAAAATAAAATTTCAACCGTTGATATATGTTAAAAAAATATTATTCTCGATTAAAAAGATAGAAATAACATATTGATTCAAAAATTTACATACATAATAAATATGAATAGGTTGTTAAATCCAACGGTTAGTTTGCAAAAATATTAATCTTATATAAAGATATAAAACTGTGTAAAATAAATTTGTTTTACACATGTGTAAGTGGATCCCTACTCATATAATATATATATATATATAAATATATATTACAAGATACATAGTAAATCTAGTAAGATATTTATATGGATATTTTTTTTGAATAACATGTAATTATCCATTAATTTCATAACCATCTAAATCAAAAGAAATAATAAACATTAACTTTCCACTTTTTTTTACTTTTCTAAATTTTTTATAATTCCTAAAATTTCTTAATCTTTAAAAAAATATCTTGAAATAATTTTAAAAGGGTTTTTATATATATATATATATATATATATTTAAATATATAAAATTAATCTATGCATTGCACAAATTACTGTACTTCCAAATATAAATACTTTTACATTATAATATTCTTTGATATATATAATGCATATTTATAATAATAATTATTTACGTTAATAATAAAAATATACCTCAAAATGTCACTGTAACAGTTGAAGATTGTTAAAATATACTTTTAGTTTCTATTTTAACATTTTGTTTATGTGTTTAATAACATTATTTATAAAATATTTTTATTTTTTAATTCTTTCTAATATTTTTTATATTATGTTTTGAATATTATAATTTTTTAATTAAATATTTAATTTTTTTATGATTGAATATCTTGATTATCTTATATATATATATATTAGATTTTATGTATACTTTAAAAAATAAATTAAATAATATTATTTTATATACTTACAAATTTAAATAGCTAAAACTAATTCGTGCATTGCACGAGTAAAAACTAGTTGACTTATATTTTAAATTTTTATAATTTGTTTCTAAAAAAGAAAATACTATTTGCCAATTTTTAAACATATGTTATAATAAAATTTGATTAAACACACACAAAAAAAATTACATAACAAGCAAGAAGAGTCTTAAATTATGATATAATATTGAGACAGGAGATTTTTCGTAATTGGTTCCTTATCAATATGGATGAAAATGTAATAAGCAAATTAAACCACCAAATATTTATCATATGCCAAGAAATTTCCTGATTGCCGTGGAACATACTTGGTGGACTTGACTTACTTTGTCACTTGCTTTCTTATTTTCTTCTACACGTTGTTGAATTTTTCAAGCCAATGAAGTTCAATATATATAGTCAAAATAACAGCCCAAATTTCCAATGTAATTAATTAGAAACTTATGTAAAAGGAAAAAATCAACGAATTATAAATGCTTTTTTATTCAAGCTGGAAAGGGAGGTCCTGAAAGAAAGTTGCTAGCGCTTGATGTTGCTAGACTGCCGTGGAAAGGCTCCATGAGGGAATATATAATATATATATATATATATATATATATATGTATATATATGTGTGTATTACAAGGTACATAATAAATTTGGTAATGTTGGTATTACTGTCAGAAGACCAAATAAGCCCACTTCACCGAGCTTGATTACACGTGGCCCATAAAGAGTAACTGTCATTCACTTGACTGCGTGTAACCACTCACAAAGAGTAACCACACACTGTAACTGCTACTTGCTTAATTATATATTTAATTATGTAACCGCACATTTAATGAGCCTAACTGCCTACTTAAACACCTATATAAAGGTGTAGAGACACAGGAAGTAGGACGAGCATACTTTCACTCTCTTCCAACTTTGATATTCTTTCTTGAATACTCTACTGATTTAAGCATCGAAGCAAGTCTCACTGGGAACAATCCCGGTGGACCTTCTGTTTTGCAGGTTGATCCAAGGAGGAAAGAGTTGATCTATTATCAACAAGCCCAGCAACCTTTTTGGCATCAACATTTTGGCGTCGTCTGTGGGAACTCAAAGAAGAAGCTATGTCGAGCTCCCAAGCAAACAACACCACAAACAATATCCATGAAGCATAACAATCAATTACTCGCTCAAAACAAAGTTTTAGAAGCTAAGATAGCCCACTATGCCCAGATAATAGAATCTTTGAGTGCTCGTCGTAATGCAACTGCAGATCGCTCAGTTGCACTTGATGCTCGCCCATTTACATCCAAAGTACAACCAACTACTCATGTTGTTCACTAATAATATTTTGGGCACTTGCTTGCCCCAAGCCTCAGTGCCAATATCTTGATCACATGCTTAATGGTCTTAGCACTAGTATATTGACACTTGCTCACCTTAGAGAGAGTCTCTTAGGCTTCCAGTCGAATATGGCCTTAGCGGCAGTATTTTGGGCACTAGCTCGTCCTGAGCCTTAGCGCCAGCATCTTGGGCTCTAGCTCACTCTCTGCCTTAGTGTCAGCATCTTGAACACTTGCTTGCCCTGGGCCTTAGCCCTAGTATCTTGGGCACTAGCTCGCCCCGACCCTTAACGCCAGCATCTTGGGTATTAGCTCACCCCGGCCCTTAGTGCCAATATCTTGGGCATTAGCTCGCCCTGGCCCTTAGCACCAACATCTTGGGCACCAGCTCGCCCCCAGCTTTAACGCTAACATCTTGGTCTCTTACTCGCCAGTAGCCTTAGCGCTAGCATTTTTGGCACTTTACTTGCCTGCAATCTTCATATTTTCGACATTTACTTACCCGTAGCCTCAATGCCAGTATCTTGGACTCTTACTCGCCCGTAGCCTTAGCACTAGCCTTTTTGGCACTTTACTCGTCGGTGGTCTTCGCGCCGGTATCTCAACTGATCGTCTATGGCCTTGGCTCCAATTTCTTAAGACGCTTGCTCGTTATGGCCTTAGCATGTTTCTCGAGCTTCCACTCACTCTTGGCCTGAGCATCAATCTTCTGGGAACTTGCTTACCCATATCTTTGGATATATTATTGCCTTAAGCGCCAAAATTTAAAGTCCCTTCATAGTCGCAACCTTGGACGCCATCTTGGTTGACTTTTTGGTAAAGGATACAACCTCCAAAATATGAAAGGAGTAAAAAGTCTATGGCAAATACCGATCATTTTGTAATCGTCATTCGCCAAGGAGCATAATGTTAGTATCACTGTCAGAAGACCCAATAGGCCCACCTCACCTAGCTTGATTACACATGGCCCACAAGGAGTAACTGCCATTTACTTGACTACATGTAACTGCCCACCGTAACTGTTATTCTCTTAATTATACAATTATGTAACCGCCCATTTAATGAGCCTAACTGCCCACTTAAACACCTATATAAAGGTGTAGAAACATAGGAAGCAAGACGAGCATACTTTCACTCTCTTTCAACTTTGATATTCGTTCTTGAATACTCTATTGAATTAAGCATCGGAGTAAGTCCCACTGGGAACAATCTCTGTGTACCTTCTATTTTGCAGGTTGATCCAAGGAAGAAAGAGTTGATCCATCATCAACATGCTCAGCAACCTTTTTGGCATCAACAGGTTAGATGTCTATATAGATGTTTATATAAATATTTTTTTGAATGACAAGTAAGTATTTATTAATTTCATATCCACCTAAGTTAAAAAGAATAATAAATATTAACTTCTCCCTCTTTTTTACTTTCCTAATTTTTTTCTAATTCCTAAAATTTTTCAATCTTTAAAAAAATATTTTGAAATAATTTTTTTGGTTATATCTTGAAATAATTTTAAATACCAACTATCTAAGCAAAAAAAATTAAAAAAAATATAATTTTAATATTATCTATTTGAAAAACTAAATAAAATATTTATTGATATCTATTTATATTATAAAATAAATAATTTAAACTTTAATTTATTTAAAAATATTTTATTAACAAAACTAAAAACTATAAAAATAAAATATCAATATCATGTATATTATTTAAATATTTAAAATTTTTTATTTTTCTAAATAAATAAAATTCATGTATATATATTTAAATAGATAAAATTAATTCGTACATTGTGAAAATTACTGTACTCTCAAATATAAATATAAATACTTTTATGTTATAATCATTCTTATATATGTATAATGCGTATTTATAATAATAACTATTTACATTAATAATAAAAATATACCTAAACATGTTACTTTAAGTCTAACATTTGAAAATTATTAAAATATACTTTTAGTTTCTATTTTAAAATTTTGTTGATGTGCTTAATAATACTATTTATAATATGTTTTTATTTTTTAATTCTTTCTAATATTTGTTTATATTATGTTTTGAATATTATAATTATTTAATTAAATATTTAATTCTTTTATGTTTGATATCCTGATTATCTTATATATATATATATATTATTAGATTTTATATATACTTTAAAAATAAATTAAATAATATTATTTATATACTTATAAATTCAAATAATTAAAATTAATTCATGTATCGCACGAATAAAAACTAATTTTAAATATATAGAAACTGATTATGGCGTGTGGTGCCAAAGCCACATTCACTCATTAAAGAATTTTTTTTTTTCATTTCATTAAAGAAATCTAAGGCTTTTCTAGACTTGAAAGCTTAACTCAAGTGATTTATAAAATCATTTTGTAAAGATGAACTTCAATAATTGTAATTGATTTTTTAAGACTTAGTAGTTAAATATATCCTATATCTTTTGCATAAAATGAATATAATTCGCAATGTTTGATCGCATCTAAATAGGTTTATAAATTTTTATTTTAATGTGACAGCTAATGTATATAGTTTTATGGATTGTCACATGACATGCCACTTATATAATACATACAGAAGTTAATGACATTTAATAGATTTAGACTTAATTATATGATTGTAAAATGTTGTAAATTTATTTACAATAAGATAAAAATATATATTGATTTGCTTACAATAAAATATTTAGAGCTTATATCGGTCACTTTATGCAGCAAATTAAGGGTCGGTACGATTATTAAACCATTTTTTATAGGTTAATTTTCGTAATAGCATCCAAAAACAGAGGTCTTTTTGGGCCATCACCGTATATGTTGACGAAATTGAATTCTGTATATCTTGGAAGGCCAGTGAGCCCGTGAGCAATTGACAGGATTAAAATGCTAAGCCCATTTAAAATCCAGGCTCACTTATCCAAACAATTCAGGCCCATTGCAGAAGCTTGTATTGGTCTAAGACCAAGCAAAGCAACGAACGGCATGGCTTGGCTATTGCATGGTTCAAAATTGTTTAATGCATTTCCTTTGGCTAAAACGAAACTATGATGTTTTTCTATAGTTCTTAATTATAATCATACTTCATTCTATAAATGCTCCGATAACAATGGAAGGAAATATATCACTTACATAGCCAAAATCTTCTAATTTCTTCCTTTCTCCAAGCATTCGCTACAGAAGTCAAGCCATATGGAAACACTGTAAGAGTCAACTGTCATGCGCCTTACAGCGTGATGATCAAGACAGATCATATTATTAAGAAAAAATCTGAGAAATAAATAAAACAATAGAAAAAAAAATCACATACATAATATAAAATTTATGTGATTAAACAATTTGTTTATATTCATAATGGCACTATGTTTTTCTGTAAAAGATTACATATTTATAATATAATGAAATCAGAGCAACTTAAAATAATTAGATTTTACGGGGTTTATATAATGGATTTTTGTACCGTAACCCTCTTGAGATTAAAGCCCCAGATTCCCTGCAAGAGATTCTGCCCTCTTGATCTTCTCTTGCTGATTGATTAACAAGACCGTCATATTAAATTTGTGTAAATGTCATCTAGATTGGACCTATTAGATTTTACAAACTCTAACCGATTTTACGAAGACGTGAGACAATGATAAGAAGAGACCGTGAGTAATCTGGGCAATCTAAAAGGGCAAATTCTCAAGTATACCTGACTAGTGATGAAGCAAATTATGTGAGTGGTGGATGGAGGGTTCACTGTTTTAAATCCTATATCATTCTCAATTTTTCTAACCCTCTTTAATTAATAACCGGTAAGTGCAGAGTATCTCAACTGTAATTACTCATACAATCGCCAAATCACAAGAGGACGAAATATTATATCCAACTGATTCCTTGAAAATTTAAGACAATCAGTAAAAACAATTCAGCGATTATTTTTGTTTGTCTTAGATTTAAATAAGGACAAACATACAAACAGAACAAGCGAGTTAATCAGAACCGGCAATGGTGAACAATCACCCCGAAGGCAATGTAAACAAAAAAAGCCAAATGGGGTTCCTAGAGTTCAACGGAGGGACGGAGAATCTTAGGTGTTTGATACCCTTTTACGGGCTTGACATTTCAAGCTTTTGATCTTCAAATTTAACAGAAAACTTGCAAATTCAAGAATGACTTCAATTCAAAAGCAGATATCATTGAGTGAAGGGTAGTGTAACTGCATTAGAGTACGTTCTGTTTTAAACCCAAGTTTTCCAATAGTTTTCAACCAGGACGAGGCTCTAGTGCTCTGTCCTTAAAGTAGTGTAATTTCTATCTTAAATCGTGAGAGATTGTGCAGTCAGTAGTTAAAGAGAAGGATTACTTTATTTAAAATTTGGACCAAAGTGGCTAGTTAGTTATATAGATAGAGATGGAGAAACTTAAAGAAATATGCTGGAGTTATCTCTATTGTTGTGTCAAGGGTTGCTTTTTCTTAGTAAATTGCTAGATTTGAGGCTTGTTTCCAAAAACAAACTTGCAAGCAGCAATGCTTTTTCCCTGCATCTTTTTCATAGAAAAGATCAATGATTATGGGAGAACTTAATTCTAGTACAAACTACAAAGTCAAATATATAATTAATATTCTTAGAGCTAATTTTCAAAAATTCTTTTTACTATTTCTTTGCAGACAATCTTATAGTTGAAAACAATAAAGAAACTTTAGGAGCAAGCAGTTCACAAGAACATGTGGAGTTTGATGTAACGTCAAGTTAATTCCGATATATGCAGAGTTGGTGATGGAATTGCGATTGAATTTTGGAATTTATATCAAATTAATTTATTATTATATGTATTATGATTTAAATTCTCCTTTTTTTTATTTTGTATAATTAATTTTACTTTTTTATTTTTAATTGTGTTTATATAATATAATTGATATTGTATTAAAATTTAGTTGTATTAAATTTAAATATTAATTGTGTATATATACATAGAGTATGAGATAAGTCTCACGTAATTTTTAAAATCATAAATTTAAGAAAAATTTTATATAATAATAAATGAAATAATTTTGGTGATATATCAAATTTGAGAATAAAATAACACATTATTAATAATATATTGAAATTATAAAATTTTAATAAAAATATTTAACGTTTAATATTAATATATTATAAAATTATAAAAAAATATGATATCAAATAAAAATAAAAAATATATCCGTTCCAACTTATTAGATGCCAAATATGTTTTAGGTTTTCAGTTTTTAAAATTATAAAATAACATTAATTTACCAAACATGTTTTTTGTTTTCAAAATTTCAAAACAAAACGAAAAACAAAATTTTCAAAAACAGAAAACATAAAACATATAATTGACAACGATACCAAACGAGATTTGAGTTTGTAAAGTAAATTTGTCAACATAACATACATATTCACGAATACAGTCTTTCAGTCCCAAATTCCATGATTGATTGTTGAGACTATAAGCTCCATCAAACACCAAGTTGACATCACTCACATATCTGGCATCATTGCTAGCTAGAAACTGGGCAGCGTGTGCAATATCTTCCTGTTCGAGTATGGTCCTTTCAGGCATGCGGATGCAGATATGAGCCCTCTCCCTTTCTCTTATCGAGTATCCCAGAGACTTCACTGAACAATGGAGTCCAAACTTTATGAGGGTAAATGCAATTAACTCTAATTCCATACTCCCCTAACTCCATGCTTAGGCTCTCAGCAAATCCTACCACAGCATGCTTTGATGCCATATACACGTGAGGCACACCCATGTATATTTTTGAAGTAAGACTTGCAGTGAACAGTATGCTCCCTTTCTTGGCTGGAATCATGACCCTAGCCGCATGCTTGGCACCCAAGAATGTGCTGAACAGAATGATATCAAATTCCGTCTTGAAGCTACAATGCCGACTTTATTGAACATAATATCAAGCTTTTCACACTTGGAGACAACAAAATCTACTGCAATTTGGACATCAGATTCACATGTTACATCACAGTGACATAGTTGATGGTTTCTGGGGTTTCAAGGTCCTTGCAAAGGGAGTGGCTTAATTCATCTTGAACATCAGCAATGGTACCTTTTTAAGTTAGATGTTCAACATTGAATGTGTAATGACATACTAAACATGAACTATGAAGCATTTACCAACAGTGTTGTTTCTGCTTTCTGCAGTTGTGATAGCAGCTTCTTTTTCCAATCTTTCTATGGATATATAATAATTTTTTTATTTTATCCAAAAAAAGGGGAATCCAGTGAGTAAATATGATGCAGAATTTGAGAGTTGTAGATTTACCTCTTGACTGCTGAAAACTCGGTGCTCATCCCAGTTCCAATAAAAGACAACTTTCCCAATATATTGTTTCCTGTGTGTGTTTGATTGCAATACCTAATTGTGAGTTTCACTTTCATTGTCCTCTGTTCTTTATAGCTCATGGAATTTACCATATATACTTTGAAAAACAACCAATGGTGTATAATTTTAATTGCTAGCTAACAACAATAAACAGTATATCACTGAAGTAAATGAATAATTGCATCAAATGATTGTTAAGATTACGTATGGTCAGAGATTGATCAAACATGAAACATGTAAAAAATGTGATAGATCACTTGTATCAGTACATAAATGTTACAGTAAATTCATATTCTGCTAAAAAGACATTAAGTCATGTCAGTCACCCTGTTTCAATTTGCTGTGAATATCACTTTCAGTTGCATTGAAACAATTTATCCCAATTATGCTGGCTTAGGGGATTAATCAGACAATGGATATAAGTCTGAAAGCCATACTCTCAAACTTGCTCTTATTACAACCAGGAAAAGAATAAAACCTTCCATGGGGATTGAAGGAATCGAACATAATCAGGAAAGACACAGCAATTTAAGCAAATTCAGCACTTGCATTACTGGAATTAATTCAGGAAACACAGCTTTTGGTTGTAGCAGCATGAAAAGCTAAAACCTTATTCACTTAATACATCTAATGTCGAGAGGAAAAAAGCATAAAACTTACTACGGCGAGAGGGTAGAACTGAGTATATAACTATTCAGGAGTATAGTCATTGAGTCCCATTTTCCATGTTTGATTATTAAGACTATAACCTCCATCAACTGGTAAGTTGACGCCATTCAGATACTTGGCGTCGTCACTTGCCAGAAACAGCGCGGCATGTGCAACATCATTCGCTTCCAGTATGGCCCCTTTCAGCACTCCAGCCGCAGACAATTTCTCCTCTCTATGTTTCTTATCCAAAATCCCTGATGTCCGCTGAAACAATGGAGTAACAACCGCATAAGGAGAAATGCAATTAACTCTAATCCCATATTCGCCTAACTCCACCGCCAAGCTCTTGGTTAACCCTACCACAGCGTGCTTTGATGTGGTATATGCATGAGGGAGACCCATGCATATCATTGAAACAATGCTAGCCGTGAAGAGAATGCACCCTTTCTTGGCTGGAATCATCACTCTAGCAGCATGCTTGGCACCCAAGAATTCACCAAACACATTGACATCAAACACCCTCTTGAAGTCGTCCATGTTCGAAGCTATGGCCCTCAGTTCTGGCTCGCCTGCAATGCCGGCGTTATTGAACATGATATCAAGCTTTCCAAACTTAGAGATTGCAAAGTCCACGGCGTTTTGGACGTCAGATTCAGAAGTCACATCACAGTGGATATAGCTGATGGTTTCCGGGCTTCCAAGCTCTTTACAGAGAGATTTGCCTAATTCATCTTGGATGTCAGCAATTAGAACCTTGGCTCCATGCTTAACAAACAACGTGGTTGTGCTCTCTCCGATGCCACTAGCACCACCTGTTATCAGTGCTACCTTACCTTCTAGCCTGCATCAAGCAAAGTGTGGTTTATGCACAAAATTTAATGATTTTGGTTTTGAAAACACTGTAGCAAGGGTAGCATAGCATTCTAAATAGGGAAAGAATTAAACTCTGCAACAGAGAAAGAAAAAGAAAAAATGGAGAAAATCAAACAGTCCATAACATGATCTATGAGAAACAAATTTAATTTCTTGGTAAGTCAATCTCAGATTGACAGAGTTTTTGTTCTTCCAATGTTATGTAGTGACATAGGAAAACTGAGTAAGGTGGAATCAAAACAATTACCTCTTAGCTACCGAAGACTCGGTGCTCACCATTGCTCAAACTCTTCCCAGTTCCCAGTACGTAAATTTGTGTCTGTTTTTGTGTTTCACTTCATTGTTGTCTGGTTATAAGCTCTTATAGCGTGCAATGTATGAAATCTGTTTGTAAAGTCAACAATTGGTTTTGTCCAATTAAAAGAATGATTTCATCCTCATTTAATATAATGAATGCCTTATCCAAAATAATTCAGAACTGCCACGCAAAATAATCCAAGACTCGTAATCTCCATCCCTTTCTCTTTTGATTCTTAAAAATCTAAAATAAAATAAAAAAAGACGCCTCGAAAAGAGAATCTATGGAAAATTGTGAAAGTGGGATCCAACTTTACTCAAGAATTTAATTTAATAAATGTGGTGGAATCCACAACCGATGAAACTTAGAAAAAAATCTGAGGAGATCGGCTTCAAGCAGTTTCCAAGAGTGAGACTGTGAGAGTTGTTGCTTTATTATTTGTTTATTTTAAAATCTGAAAAAGCAAAACGACGCTATCATCCATAAAGTAAAAACAAATTTAAAAAAACAAACACATGGAGAGAGAAAAAAATAAGGCTAAAGAAATATTTAACTATAACAGGTGGATTTAGAGAGGTATCGAATCGAATTTAGATAATTTAATATCAGATTTGAGTTTTACTTAATTTCAAAATTAGAGGTTTAAAACTCGAAATTTGATTCGAACTCGATGGAACTTGGTTTTTGAAATTCGAGTTCGACTCGATAGAATACTCGAACCACTCGGACTTGACTGTATTGATTTGAACTTGACTCAATAAATTCGATCTATTAATTTTTAATTATATATTATGAGGCTAAAATGATAAATTAATAATAACATATTAAAAATATATATTAAAAAAAGTTTGACAAGGCTCGTGAGTCATTTAAGTCTACTATTAAAAAACTCAAACTTAACTCGATCCGTTACTAGAGTAGTTCGAGCTCGAGTTAAATTCGAAAATAAACGAGTCAAACTTAAATAATTATCAAATCGAGCTCGAATAACTTGACTCATTTCTATCCCTAAGTAAATCATAATTCAGAAATCAAAAAAGTCAAGAGTCAATTGATTGAATTGAACAAGATAAAAAGAATAAAAAGAAAAATTATTGGAAAATGCAAAATTAAAGAAAGAAAAAGGTCAAAACTGTAAAATGCCTCACAAATGTTATGTTGGAACCAAAACAGAGACGTGACACACAAAGAAGAGAACTTTTAAATATACTCCATTTTTTACTCTCTATATCCCAACTGTTGTGTAATGAACAGTAATTCATGTGAAGAAATTGGAGTATGAAGAGTAAAAAGTGGAGTATATTTAAAAATTCTCCACAAAGAAACGTAAGAAGCCTGGCTTCACTAGATACTAGCAATCTCAGCAATTTTGAGTATATAGATCATGCGTCATCCAAAGGTCTAGGTCAACTGAAAACCGAACTAATGATTGGAAACTGATTTACATGTGGTGTTAAAACGACATTCACTCGCCAAAGAAATCCAAGGCTTTTATAAATTTGGAATTTTAACTTAAATGATTTATAAAATCATTTTATAAAGACGAACTTCAATATGTAAAGCTTTTTGTACAAATGAGAATAATTCACAACATTTCATTGCATGTAAGTCTATTTATAAATTTTTATTTTAATGTGACAACTAATATGTAAAGTTTTTGTGGGTTGTCACGTGACATGCTACATATATAATACAAAAAAAAGTTAGTGACATTTTAACAAATTTAAACTTAATTGTATGATGTTAAAAAGTTGAAAATTTATTTATAATAAAATCTAAAGTTCGGGATTTAAACTTAATTCCAATGCCCTATCTAACTTTTATTTTTCTCGGCTAATTTGATTCGTGAGCTATGTGAATAAACACCTCAATTTACCATATTTTACATCAACAAGAGGGCTAATTGATCATTAATTCAAGTTGATCATATCTA
Source organism: Heritiera littoralis (assembly GCA_031772115.1). Lineage (NCBI taxonomy): Eukaryota > Viridiplantae > Streptophyta > Magnoliopsida > Malvales > Malvaceae > Heritiera > Heritiera littoralis. Next base: position 663,707 of record JAPDPK010000162.1, read on the forward strand.
TATATATAAATCCTTTCAAATTCAACCCCTAAACTTATAAAATCCAGAAATTAAAAGATTGTTTGGTATTAATTTTATTTTGTGTTTTATGTTTTTGTTTTTAAAATTTTACAACATAAAACATAAATTGTGTATTTTAGGATGATTTTGTTTTGTAATTTTAAAAACTTGCAATAAAATTTTCAAAATTATAAGAAACACCATTTTTGTGTTTTCTGTAATTTTGGAAACATGTTTACAAGAAAAACACGAAATGAACAATGATTTTTTAATGAGATCTCCCAACCGAATCCCTCCAACAACATTTTGTCTCTTTTTATTTTTTAGCTAAAACCCAACCCTGGCCCAAAATGTTATTTTTGTCTTTCTCGTTTCTTCTCCCAGTGCTTCTTCCCACCCACTTCTTCATTTCTCTCTTTGGTTCTTCGATTCTCCTTCAATTAACTCTTGATTTCTTCACTTCTCCTTCAATTGATTCTTGATTTCTTCAAATTTTCTTCAACCCATATGATCTTTCGTTAGATCATTTGTCTACTAAGGCAACAACAAAAAAAGGTTAGAAAAATAAATATTTGATAATTTTAAGTGTTAGGTACTTTACTATTTCTTAAATATATTATCGTTAAGGGTTTGTTGATTTTAATTAAGATGGGAGTTTTAATTGTTTCTTTTAGCTCAGACAATTAATTGTTTGTTAAATATATTATTGTGAGACAAGAACAGAGGAGAGCCTAGCATGTTGTACCTGCAATGTTTGTTGATATGTGTGTTGTTAAGATATGAAAAACCATATGATTGCTATAGATAATTCCTAGCATGTTCCACAAAGACTCGTGTGGGAGGTGATCGTGGAATCTAAGGGTTTATATAACTAGTTTTAGAATTCCATAATTAGTTTGTCATGTTGAAGGTGTTGAATGGAGAAAATTTATACAAATAAACCTACCCAAGATCTCATGTTTAATCATCAAAAAAATAATACAGAAGCTTACTTGAATCCATTGAAATTGATTTCTTGGGGTTAGAGTCTTCCACGTCTAAACCCTTTGAGAGAATCTGTATCTCACTCAATGATGGGATTTGATTGTGAGAATTATGTTTGTTTAAACTGGGGACCAAAACCTATTTATACGTCAAGTATATTTTATTTTATTTTGGCTCATTATGAAAATAAAATAAAATATTGGATCTCTACACATTGCAAAGCTCATATTAATTGAGATATCTTAAAGTCTAATAACTTAAACTTTATTTGAACTCTCTGGAACTTAATAAAAATGTTTGGGATTTTCTTGTTTTAGCCCTTTAATTTAAATATTAATTGCTTCTCAAATTCCCATGGTATCGAAACTATACATAGATAACTTCTATTTATATAGTTTAAGAATATATTAATTAAAAAACATCGGATATACAGGGTGAATTTAGAAAGAGATTAAGATTATCTACTCAATGATTTGTGTTTGATCTTAGTTTTCAAGTTACCGAAAAGATTAAGAGTATATGGTTGAGTATGTATGGACATTGATATTTTTATTTTTTACAATGCTTGCTACTAAGTAAATTTAGCAAAGGGAGCTTTCAATCCAAACGATGTCAATCAATTATTAGCATTCTATCTCAACATGATGTACAACTATTCAGTTAAATTAATCCAGTTAGCTAGCAACAGTCATGTGCTACAACTTCTATAAATAAATACTTCTCATGAATATACTAAACAAAAGTCAGTGTTTTACTTTCCTAAACCAAAATTAATTATAATATTCATTATTTCTGTTTTGTATAAGAGGTGAATATATGTTGATGCAAAAAAAGTCTATTTTATCCAAGCTCTTCGAAAAAATTTTATTTAGGTGGGTTTCACTTGTTAAAATTCATTTACTGGCAAACTTGTTTGGGGGTAATAATTGAGTGAAGGGTAGTGTAACTGCGTTAGAGTATGTTCTGTTTTAAACCCAAGTTTTCCAATAGTTTTCAACTAGGATGAGGCTCTAGTGCTCTGTTCTTAAAGTAGTGTAATTTCTATCTTAAATCGTGAGAAGTTGTGCAGTCAGTAGTTAAAGAAAAGGATTATTTTATTTAAAATTTGGACTAAAGTGGCTAGTTAGTTATATAGATAGAGATGGAGAAACTTAAATAAAATATGCTGAAGTTATCTTTATTGTTGTGTCAAGGGTTGCTTTTTCTTATTAAATTGCTAGATTTGAGGCTTGTTTCCCTGCATCTTTTTCATAGAAAAGACCAATGATTGTGGGAGAACTTAATTCTAGTACAAAGTCAAATATATAATTAATATTCTTAGAGCTAATTTTCAAAAATTCTTTTTACTATTTCTTTGCAGACAATCTTATAGTTGAAAATAATGAAGAAACTTTAGGAATAAGCAGTTCACAAGAACATGTGGAGTTTGATGTAACGCCAAGTTAATTACGATATATGCAGAGTTGGTGATGGGATTGTGATTGAATTGTGGAATTTATATCAAAATAATTGATTATTACATGTATTATGATTTAAATTCTCCTTTTTTGTATTTTGTCTAATTAATTTTACTTTTTTATTTTTAATTGTGTTTATATAATATAATTGATATTGTATTAAAATTTAGTTGTATTAAATTTAAATATTAATTGTGTATATATACATAGAGTATGAGATAAGTCTCATGTAATTTTTAAAATCATAAATTTAAGAAAAATTTTATATAATAATAAATGAAATAATTTTAGTGATATATCAAAATTGAGAATAAAATAACAAATTATTAATAATATATTGAAATTATAAAGTTTTAATATAAATATTTAATGTTTAATATTAATATATTATAAAATTATAAAAAAATATGATATCAAATAAATATAAAAAATATATGCATTTCAACTTATTAGATGTCAAATATGTTTTATGTTTTTAGTTTTAAAATTATAAAATAATATTAATTTACCAAACATGTTTTTTGTTTTCAAAATTTCAAAACAAAACAAAAAACAAAAATTTTAAAAACAGAAAACATAAAACACAAAATTGACAATGATACCAAATAAGATTTGAGTTTTTAAAGTAGATTTGTCAACATAACATATCTATTCACGAATACAGTCTTTCAGTCCCAAATTCCATGATTGATTGTTGAGACTATAAGCTCCATCAAACACCAAGTTGACATCACTCACATCTGGCATCATTGCTAGCTAGAAACTGGGCAGCGTGTGCAATATCTTCCTGTTCGAGTATGGTCCTTTCAGGCATGCGGATGCAGATATGAGCCCTCTCCCTTTCTCTTATCCGGTATCCCAGAGACTTCACTGAACAATGGAGTCCAAACTTTATGAGGGCAAATGCAATTAACTCTAATTCCATACTCCCCTAACTCCATGCTTAGGCTCTCAGCAAATCCTACCACAGCATGCTTTGATGCCATATACACGTGAGGCACACCCATGTATATTTTTGAAGTAAGACTTGCAGTGAACAGAATGCTCCCTTTCTTGGCTGGAATCATGACCCTAGCCTTATGCTTGGCACCCAAGAATGTGCTGAGCAGATTGATATCAAATTCCGTCTTGAAGCTACAATGCCGGCTTTATTGAACATAATATCAAGCTTTTCATAGTTGGAGACTACCAAATCTACTGCAATTTGGACGTCAGATTCACATGTTACATCACAGTGACATAGTTGATGGTTTCTGGGGTTTTCAAAGTCCTTGCAAAAGGAGTGGCTTAATTCATCTTGAATATCAGCAATGGTCAGAACCTTTTTAAGTTAGATGTTTAACATTGAATGTGTAATGACATACTAAACATGAACTATGAAGCATTTACCAACACTAGTGTTGTTTCTGCTTTCTGCAGCTGTGATAGCAGCTTCGTTTTCCAATCTTTCTTTGGATAAATAATAATTTTTTATTTTATCCAAAAAAAGGGCAATCCAGTGAGTAAATATGATACATGAACTTGAGAATTGTAGATTTACCTCTTGGTTGCTGGAGTCTCGGTGCTCATCCTAGTTCCAATAAAAGAAAACTTTCCCAATATATTGTTTCCTGTGTGTGTTTGATTGCAACACCTAATTGTGAGTTTCACTTTCATTGTCCTCTGATCTTTGTAGCTCATAGAATGTACCATATCTACATTGAAAAATAACCTATTGTGGTGTATAATTTTAATTGCTAGCTAATAACAATAAACAGTAAACCACTGTAGTAAATGAATAATTGCATCAAATGATTGTTAAGATTATCTATGTTCAGAGATTGATCAAACGTGAAACATGTAAAAAATGTTATAGATCATTTATATCAGTACGTAAATGTTACAGTAGATTCATAATCTGCTACAAAATATTAAGTCATGTCAGTCACCCTATTTCAATTTGCTGTGAATATCTCTTTCAGTTGCATTGAAACAATGTAACCCAATTATTCTGGCTTAGGGGATTAATCAGCCAATGGATATAAGTTTGAAAGCCATTCTCTCAAACTTGCTCTTATTACAACCAGAAAAAGAATAAACCCTTCCATGGGTATTGAAGGAATCGAACATAATCAGGAAAGACACAGCAATTTAAGCAAATTCAGCACTTGCATTACTGGAATTAATTCAGGAAACATAGCTTTTGGATGTAGCCGCATGAAAAGCTAAAACCTTATTCACTTAATACATGTAATGTCAAGAGGAAAAAAGCCTAAAAGTTACTACGGCGAGAGGGTAGAATTGAGTATATAACTATTCAGGAGTATAGTCTTTGAGTCTCATTTTCCATGTTTGATTGTTAAGACTACAACCTCCATCAACTGGTAAGTTGACGCCATTCAGATACTTGGCGTCGTCACTTGCCAGAAACAGCGCGGCATGTGCAACATCATTCGCTTCCAGTATGGCCCCTTTCAGCACTCCAGCCGCAGACAGTTTCTCCTCTCCATGTTTCTTATCCAAAATCCCTGATATCTGCTGAAGCAATGGAGTAACAACCGCATAAGGAGAAATGCAATTAACTCTAATCCCATATTCGCCTAACTCCACCGCCAAGCTCTTGGTTAACCCTACCACAGCATGCTTTGATGCGGTATATGCATGAGGGACATCCATGCATATCATTGAAACAATGCTAGCCGTGAAGAGAATGCACCCTTTCTTGGCTGGAATCATCACTCTAGCAGCATGCTTGGCACCCAAGAATGCACCAAACACATTGACATCAAACACCCTCTTGAAGTCGTCGATGTTCGAAGCTATGGCCCACAGTTCTCGCTCGCCTGCAATGCCGGCGTTATTGAACATGATATCAAGCATTCCATATTTGGAGACTGCCAAGTCCACGGCATTTTGGAGGTCAGATTCACATGTTACATCACAGTGGATATAGCTGATGGTTTCCGGGCTTCCAAGCTCTTTGCAGAGAGAGTTGCCTAATTCATCTTGGATGTCAGCAATTAGAACCTTGGCTCCATGCTTAACAAACAGCCTGGTTGTGCTCTCTCCGATGCCACTAGCACCACCTGTTATCAGTGCTACCTTACCTTCTAGCCTGCATCAAGCAAAGTGTGGTTTATACACAAAATTCAATGATTTTGGTTTTGATAACACTGTAGCAAGGGATAGCATGACATTCTAAATAGGGAAAGAATTAAGCTTTGCAACAGGGAAAGAAAAAGAAAAAAAAAAAGGAGAAAATCAAACAGTCCATAACATGATCTACGAGAAACAAATTTCTTGCTAACTCAATCTCAGATCGACAGAGTTTTTGTTCTTCCAATGTTATGTAGTGACATGGGAAAACTGCGTAAGGTGGAATCGAAACAAGTACCTCTTAGCTTCCGAAGACTCAGCGCTCATCATTGCTCCCCGTAAAGACACTCTTCCCAGTTCCCAGTATGTAAATTTTCTGTTTTTGTGTTTCACTTCATTGTTGTCTGATTATAAGCTCTGATAGCGCGTAATGTATGAAATCCGTACATGTTTGAAAATTCAAACAATTGCTCTTGTCCAATTAACAGAATGATTTGGTACTCCAATTAAACCTAAACCATTGTGTATTTCAATTTCATTTAATATAATGAATTCCTTCTCCAAGATGAAGATATTTCCAGATCTTCTACGCAAAATAATCCAATACTTATAATTATCAATATCATACAATACGCTATACGTTTCGATACTAATGTAAAACGATACGAATCTATACACTGTATCATATTTGTTTAAAAAGGATAAATGAATCATACGATACGCAATACATATAGTACGATATTTGATATTTTCGATAAGATATGATATAGCTTATTTTATTTAATTTAAGTCTAATTAAGCCTTTTTCTTACAAAATTGCTAGCAATCCATTTTTATTTTAGTTTATTTTTTTGGATTCAAATGAAAAAAAATCTTTTATAATCCTAAATCTTAATTTTTAAACTTAAAGATAATAAAATATAAAAAAATCTATTTTTTATATCCTAAATCATATTTTGTATATTAACAAGAATTGATCTATATAAGATCTTAAGAAAATAATTGCGCAAACTGAATTTTTAAAAATTTATAAAACCGTATAGATAAATTAAAAATTTTAATAAAAGTATTAATTTTACCTCCCAAAAATTAAAAATTTTAATGAAAATAATAGTTTTGTCTCATTGAAATTTATTAAATAATAAAATATAAGCATATGAACTTTTTTGAGTAACTTATCAACTTATTTTAACATTTTATTATTGTATAAAAATGTGAAAGATTATATTAAAAAATAACAAACCATTTATTTAAATAATTTTACATTCATTGACATATATTTTTTATTTGTTTTTGTATATTAGTACATATGAAAAATTAAAAATATCATATATTCATATATATATTTTATTTATATATACAACATGTGTATATATATATATATTTCAATGTATGTATATATTACATATATATTATTTATAATTAAAATTTTTATTCACATCTTACAATATAATATGATATTCGATATTAGATTCCGGATTTAATAATTATGTTAATACTTGGATAAAAAATTGTGACAATTAATCTGATAAATGAACGGTGGGATCCACAGCTGAAGAAACTCAGAAAATTCCGAAGATATCAGCTTCAAACACTGTCCAAGAGGGAGACAGTTGCTCAATTATTTTAAAATCTGAAAAAGCAAAATGACGCTATCGTCCATAAAAGTGCAAGCAAATTACAAAAAAAATACACTGGAAGACCAAAAAGAAAGGACTAAAGAAATATTTAACCACCAGCTGATGGATCCCAGCCGAGAACTTAAAAAAGGTCAAGAGTCAATTGGCCGCCAAATTAGACAAGATAAAAAGAAAAAGAATTATTATCTTATCTACTGTCAGTAGAGTTTTTTAATTTCACAAACGGAGTTAAGATGATGATATAATTTTATTTATTTTTTAGTTTTTTAATATTCTTAAAGCACACATGTCATCATCTTAACTTTGTTTGTGAAGTTAAAAAACTCTACTGACAGTGGATAGAATAATTATAAAAAAAAAATTCTTGGAAAATGCAAAATGATAAAACGAAAAAGAAAGGCCAAAACCGTAAAATGCCTCACAAATGTTGTGCACAACACCCAAAAGGGCAACGTGGCATACAAAGAAATGCACTACGCTGTAACCAAAAAACAGAAAAGCACTACGCGTTCTGGAGAGTTGAGAACTGGTTTCATTAGAAATCAACATTTTCATCGATCTAATATATATATTATATATATATATATATATATGAGTTTGTATATGATGCACTGTCAGTGTATAGTTTCTATACACTGTCAATGCACCAGAGGTTGACACCTCATCAATAAGCCCTTATGAGCAAATTAAAAAAAATTATTTATATTTGCATATAGAAACTATACACTGTCAGTGCATCATATATAAATCCTATATATATATTACAAGTACATAATAAATTTAATAAGATATCTACATAAATTTTTACATAAACATTTTTTAAATGATACATAAGAATCTATTAATTTTATATCTACTTAAATTAAAAGGAATAATAAATACTAACTTCTCCACTTTTTTAACTTTTTTTTAATTTCTAAAATTTTTCTATCTTTTTAAAAAATATTTTGAAATAATTTTAAATACTAACTATCTAAGAAAAATATTTAAAAACATATAATTTTAATATTATCTATTTGAAAAACTAAATAAAATAGTTATTGATATCTATTTATATTATAAAATAATAATTTTAATTTTAATTTATTTAAAATATTTTATTAACAAAACTAAAAAGTATAAAAAATAAGATATCAATATCACGTATTTATTTAAATATTAAAATTTTTTATTTTTCTTTAAATAAAATTCATGTATAAAACATCTAATCTATAAAAATATATGTTACATATATATTTAAATAGATAAAATTAATTCATGCATTGCACAAATTATTGTATTTTAGATATAAATATAAATACTTTTATGTTATAATCATTTTTATATATATAATGCATAGTTATAATAATAATAATTTACTTTAATAATAAAAATATACCTCAAAATGTTACTCAAACGGTTGAAAATTATTAAAATATACTTTTAGTTTCTATTTTAACATCTTGTTAATGTGCTTAATAATATTATTTATAATATGTTTTTATTTTTTAATTCTTTCTAATATTTGTTTATATTATATTTTGAATATTATAATTTTTTAATTAAATTTTTAATTCTTTTATGATTGGATATCTTGATTATCTTTTATATATATATATATATATATATATATATATATATATATTAAATTTTATATATACTTTAAAAATAAATTAAATATTATTATTTTATATACTTATTCATTTAAATAGTTAAAACTAATTTGTGCATTGCACGAGTAAAAACTAGTTGACTTATATTTTAAATTTTTTACAATTTGTTTCTAACAAAGAAAATACTATTTGCTAATTTTTAAACATATGTTATAATAAAATTTTATTAAACACACACACAAAAAAAAAATACATAACAAGCAAGATGGGTCTTAAATTATAATATGAAATTGACATAGGAGAGTTTTCGTAATTGGTTCCTTATCAATATGGATGAAAATGTAATAAGCAAATTAAACCACCAAATATTTATCATATGCCAAGAAATTTCCGGATTGCCGTGGAACTTACCCGGTGGAGTTGACTTGACTTGCTTTGTCACTTTCTTTTTTATTTTCTTCTACACGTGGTTGAATTTTTCAACCAAGTGAAGTTCAATATATATAGTCAAAATAATAGCCCAAATTTCCAATGCAATTAATTAGAAACTTATGTAAAAGGAAAAAATCAACGAATTATAAATGCTTTTTTGCGGAAAATTCAGGCTGGAAATGGGAGGTCTTGAAAGAAAGTTGCTAGCGCTTGAAGTTCAATATATATAGTCAAAATAAGAGCCCAAATTTCCAATGCAATTAATTAGAAACTAATGTAAAAGGAAAAAAATCAACGAATTATAAATGCTTTTTTGTAGAAAATTAAAGCTGGCTGGAAATGGGAGGTCTTGAAAGAAAGTTGCTAGCACTTGAAGTTGCTAGACTGCCGTAGAAAAGCTGCGTGAGGGAATCTAATATATTATATATATATATATATATATTAATTATATTACAAAGTATATAGTAAATTTAGTAAGATATCTACATAAATGTTTATATAGATATTCTCTTTGAATGATACGTAAGTATTCATTAATTTGATGTCCATTTAAGTAAAAAAATAATAAATACTAACTTTCTTACTTTTTTATTTTCCTAAATTTTTCCTAATTCCTAAAATTTTTCAATCTTTAAAAAATATCTTGAAATAATTTTAAATACTAACTATTTAAGCAAAATATTTAAAAACATATAATTTTAATATTATCTATTTGAAAAACTAAATAACATATTTATCGATATCTTATATTATAAAATAAATAATTTTAATTGTAATTATTTAAAAATATTTTATTAACAAAACTGAAAAGTATAAAAATAATATATCAATATCATGTATATTATTTTAAAATTGTTATTTTTCTAAATAAATAAAATTCGTGTATAAAACATTTAAATCTATAAAAATATATGTTACATATATATATATTTAAATAGATAAAATTAATTCGTGCATTGCACAAATTACTATACTTTCAGATATAAATATAAATACTTTTATATTATAATTATTCTTTTATATATAATGCATATTTATAATAATAATTATTTACGTTAATAATAAAAATATACATCAAAATGTTTCTCTAACGGTTGAAAATTGTTAAAATATACTTTTAGTTTCTATTTTAACATTTTGTTGATGTGCTTAATAATATTATTTATAATATGTTTTTATTTTTTAATTCTTTCTAATATTTGTTTATATTATGTTTTGAATATAATTATTTTTTTAATTAAATTTTTAATTCTTTTATGATTGGATATTTTGATTATCTTATATATATATATATACACTTTAAAAATAAATTAAATAATATTATTGGATATTTTGATTATCTTTTTTATATATACTTTAAAAATAAATTAAATAATATTATTTTATATACTTCCAAATTTAAATAATTAAAAATAATTCTTGAATCGCACGAGTAAAATCTAGTTTTAAATATATAGATAAAGATTGTGGCGTGTGGTGTCAAAGTCACATTCACTCATTAAAGAAATCTTTTTTTTTTTTTCATTTCATTAAGGAAATCTAAGGCTTTTCTAGAATTGAAAGCTTAACTTGAATGATTTATAAAATCATTTTATAAGGATGAACTTCAATAAGTTTGAAATTCATTCTAACACTTGAAATTGATTTTTAAGACTTAATAGTTAAACATATCCTATATCTTTCACACAAAATAAATATAATTCGCAATGTTTGACCACATGTAAATGGGTTTGTAAATTTTTATTTTAATGTGACTGCGAGTGTGTAAGTTTTTTGGGTTGCTACATGACATGCCACATATATAATACACATAGAAGTTACTGACATTTAACAAATTTGAATTTAATTGCATGATGTTAAAATGTTAGGGATTTATTTACAATAAAATAAATATATATATATACATATATATTGATTTACCTGTAATAAAACATTGAAAACTTATATTAACCATTTTATGCAATAAATTAAGCGTACGTATGATTATTAAGCCACTTTTTATAGGTTATTTTCGATAACAGCCTACTTAGAAAAAAAATTAGAGGTCTTTTTGGGCCATCACCATATATGTTGACGAATTTGAATTCTGCATATCTTGGAGGGGCAGTGAGCCCGTAAGTAATTGAAAAGATTTAAATGGTAAGCCCATTTAAAATCCAGGCTCACTTAACCAAACAATTCAGGCCCATTGCTGAAGCTTGTATTGGTCTAATCCCAAGCAAAGCAATGAACGGTATGGCTTGGATATTGCACGGTTCAAAATTGTTTAATGCATTTCTTTTGGCTAAAACGAAAATATTATGTTTTCTTATAGTTCTTAATTATAATCATAATTCATTCTATAAATGCTCCGATAACATTGGAAGGAAATATATCACTTACATAACCAAAATCTTCTAATTTCTTCCTTTCTCCAAGCATTCGCTACAGAAGTTAAGCCACATGGAAACACTGCAAGAGTCAACTGTGTCTCGCGCCTTACGGCGTGATGATTAAGACAGATCATATTATTAAGAAAAAAAACTGACAAATAAATAAAACAATAGAAAAAAATCACATAAATAATATAAAATTTATGTGATTAAACAATTTGTTTATATTCATAATCGCACTATGTTTTTCAGTAAAAGATTACATATTTATAATATAGTGAAATTAAAGCAACTTATAGTAATTAGACTTTACTCAGCTTATATAATGGATTTTTCACCCTAACCCTTTTGAGATTAAAGCCCCTCATTCCCTGCAAGAGACTCTGCCCCTTTGATCTTTGCTTGTTGACTGATTAACGACACCATCGTATTAATTTTGTGTAAATGTCATATAGATTGGACCAATTAGATTTTACGAACTCTAACCCATTTAGATGGGAGACAAGGATAAGAAGAGACCGTGAGCAATCTGGGCAATCTGAAAGGGGAAATTCTCAAGTATACCTGACTAGTGATGAAGCAAATTATGTGAGTGGTGGATGGAGGGTTCACTGTTTTAAATCCTATATCAAACTCAAATTTTCTAACCCTCTTTAATTAATAACCGGTAAGTGCAAAATATCTCAACTGTAATTACTCATACAATCGTCAAATCACAACAGGACGAAATATTATATCCAACTGATTCCTTGAAAGTTTAAGACAATCAGTGAAAACAATTCAGCGATTATTCTTGTTTGTCTTAGATTTAAATAAGGACAAACATACAAACAGAACAAGCGAATTAATCAGAACCGGCAATGGTGGACAATCACCCCGAAAGCAATGTAAACAAAAAAAGTCAAATGGGGTTCCTAGAGTTCAACGGAGGGACGGAGAATCTTAGGTGTTTGATACCCTTTTTAGGGTTTAACATTTCAAGCTTTTGATCTTCAAATTTAACAGAAAACTTGCAAATTCAAGAATGACTTCAACTCAAAAGCAGATATCAATATCATCCTCGTCATTGTCATCAGCCGATGTCATTGCTTCTAATGGCGACATTCTCATGGAGATTCTATTGCGTTTGCCAGCAAGATCAGTTCTCAGATTGAAGTTAGTATCACGAAGGTGGCTCAATCTTATCTCAGACCCCAATTTCGTGGTCCGCCATTGTCGCCATAATGCTAAAACTGTCTCCGGTTTTATCCTAGCTTGTGTCTTGTTCTTCAAAATACCACCAACATATATGTATATTTCCTTGGATGAAGAGCAAAACTCTACCCAAGGCCGAGCAAGTCATCTCTGCTTTGACCCTCGTGCCCCGGGTTCAATCAAGATCTCGCAGTCTTGCAATGGCTTACTTCTATGCAACAGCCAAAGGTACGGGTCACCTGCTCCTTGCAGGTATTATATTTTCAACCCTGCCACCAACAGATTCTCCATTATTCCTGAACCGGTTCGGATTAAAACCTCCATTGATTTCTATAGTCTAGCGTATGACCCCACCTTGTCAACTTTCTATCTGGTTGTCTGCGTTCAGTTCTACAAATCAAGTTGTAATGTTCAGATCTATTCATCCGAAACACAACTTTGGAGGAATGCTAGACACCAGGTTTCTGGTTCGTTCTCCATACAGTTTTGGCATGGAGTCTTTTGGAATGGAGGGATTCATTGGGTTAATCCTTATGATGGGAGTTCGTCTCGCTTTGACATTGAGCATGAAACACTGCAAGCAATGCCAAGGCCTCCGCTTCCTGAGGATTGGAATTCTAATAATTTCAGGCATTTCATGGAATCTCAAGGCCATTTGTTCTTCATCGATTTCAACAGTCCTGAATACATCATATATGAAATGGAGAAAGACTGTTCAAAATGGATTGTGAAGCATCGCCTAGATATAAATTTGATTGTCACTGAATATCCAGGCATGATTAAAATCAAAGAAAATTCTTCAAATTCACTGCTGGAATTGGAGAATTTCATCTCTCTGGTGTCGCTAGTTGAAGTTAAGAATGAAGGGCCATCGTTGGTGATGTACATACCTGGTAGGGTTATTTCTTGTAGACTCAAGGATAATACTTTCAGGACTCTTCGTGATGTTATGCTTCTTGATTCAAAGCGTTTCCAGTGGTGTCATACTTTTAACTACGAGGAGACACTGTCCTACATTTAATTAGAGTATTTTTTATCTAGAGTCCTTTTGGAATGTAACATGTTTTCAATATTTTACAGCCAATAAAGCCCTAGCTTAATGGCTTTTTGAGATTCTAAATTCAAATCTCAACATTATGTGTGAAATTAAGTTTAATTCTTAATCTAATTAATTACCAATTTATTTAGTTCTACTTATTTACTAATTTACTTAGCTTTGAATAAAATGATTTTTATGATCAGTTCAAAAAGAAATGTAATATTTAGTTTTAATTGTGACTTACAATGAAAATGCACTCCTCAAAAAATATTTTAAAAAAATTAGTTGAATATCAAAATTAAGACTTCTGTGATAGCGCGGTGGAAGCCCCTTTTAATTATCATTATGCATATAAATTTTTTGGGTTTGTTAAATTGAACTATCATTTATCAGTTTGGGTTTATAATTTATTGACAAATGACAGTACGTCTGGCATAATTATTGGTTATATTTATTTGTTATATTTTGTTTCTAATTGGAATTCATTTTACAAATTAAATTTTATGAATAGCATTGTATTACATTCAATTTTACACATTATTAGTTAATTATTAAATTTAAATTAAATAATTATAACTTAATGTCTACATTTATTGATATGACAAAATCTACTCGTGTTGGACCAGGCTCAATAGCGTCAGAGATCACCACGTGGCAAAGACTCACTGGTCCACGTAGCCTTCGGCAACAGAGGTAAAGTGCGTCATCGCACCTGTCGCTGGGCGACAGACTCCTAGTCTGTCGCTTGCAATCATAACGAGACACATGGCGCACATTACACCTATCACCGGGCGACAAACTCCCAGTCTGTCGCCTGCAGTCATAGGGCGACACGTGGCGCATGACTTCAACTCCCGCTAGCGACAGATCCTTGACGCCACAATGTGCCACATGGTATGAGTCTCTCGTTGGCGACAGGCTCCGAATGCTCCCGGTTTTCAAGGAACTTGTGTTATATTAGAACACAAACTCTCAGCAAGATGATGGACTTATCCTCAAGCAATTAACCTAGAATATTGGTCTATAAATAGGCCCCTAGGTACAATTTTACTCCATAATTTTTGACTACTGGCTTTTACGCTTCCTAACACTGAAGAACTTTCTGCTGACTTAAGCATCGGGGTGTCTACGCAGGGAACCTCCCCTGCATCTCTCTGACTTTTCTTGTTTTACAAAAGCTTCTTGGATACACGTGGAACTAAGTACGAACATCGACGTCAGCATACCTTTATTGTTGTTTTGTGCAACAACAATTGGCGCCGTCTATGGGAAACGTATAAAAAGCCAATCGAGATTTTCTAAGATGGTGAGAACAAGATCGACAAACGTAAGGGCCAGAAGTGAGGAAAACTTTGTGAGCTCCCCTGAACAGCAAATTCGCCAGACGAACCTAGAGAACAGGGAGGAAGAAAGAATTACTGTGTCGGCGGCAGAATTCGAGGCTTTGAGGCGACAGAGTGAAGAAACTACCCAGGTGCTGCGAGCCATGGTGGATCTGTTCCAAGGAGTTCTCCCGACATTGGATCTGCTGCCTGCCGTGCAGAACTTGTTAGGAGGAACAAGTAGAGGCGTCCCGCCGCAGATGTTTGGGCGACAGGAGGACACAACAGTGGCAGACCCCTCTCGTTGGCGAGAGGTTCCCCATATGCAAGAGCATGACATTCATCAAGGTGTGGCAGGACAGGGAAGCAGGAGGCCTGTCGTAGGTAACCAGCGAGGGACTGAGGAAGCGGCAGGCCTAGACCCTGCGACAGGGGTCACGCGACAGGTGTCTGATGTTGGGCGACAGGTACCTGAGCGACAGGGTGTCGATCGAGTGACAGGGTCTTCCGCCCACCACCATGACTTGTCAAAATTTGCTGGTACCAACGCAGAACAAGGTATCGAAGGTGTTGGAAAGAACGGTGATGACGGCCAAAGCACTTGGGGAACCGGGTCGGAGTTTGATCCCACTTGGTGTACACAAATGGCACGAACAGATGCACCTCAAGGAAGGGGTAAGGAAATAGTTGTTGAAGACCTGCCCGATTCATCTCATGCCAGGAATCAACTTGTTCCCCCTGTGGACATGAAGAAGATGATAGAATAGGTACTAGAAGAGAAAAAATTAGTGTCTGCAGAAGAGAGCCAGAGAAGAAGAGTATCGTTCTGCACGACCATCATGCAAAAACCTCTGCCCCCAAAGTTCAAAATGTCGCAGATGGCCGCATATACTGGAAAGATGGACCCCTACAACCATATGCAAAACTATAAGGCCCTAACATTGCTACATGGATGGGAAGACGAGATAATGTGTAGGGCCTTTTCCTTAACTTTATCCGGACATGCGATGAAATGGTTCAATAACCTGCCTGAAGGGTCCATTGTCTCTTTTGACCAGCTGTGAAGTGAGTTTCTCAAGGCGTTTGCGGTGAATAGTCAGAAAAGGAAGGAACCGACCTATTTGCTCACTATTAAGCAGGGAGCTAAGGAGTCATTGAAGAGTTATGTGGATCGGTTCAGAGATGCTACTTTAGAGGTGCGAGATCTGCAAGTCGATATAGCCGTGGCAGCTATGTTACATGGGACAAGGTTTGAGAAATTGCAAGAATCTCTGTCGCTAGAACAACCAACTACCATCTCAGACCTACTTTCCTGTGCACATAAGTACGTAACCCAGGAGGAAGTAATGAAAATGGTGGTGATAGGAGAATCCAAGGATGGAAGGAAACGAGGAAGAGAGGTCACTGGAGCATCTTTTAGCCAACCAAGAAAGTTTGAGAAAGCTCCCGCACTAAAATACAATTCCTATACCTCACTCACTGAATCTCGGGCTTCAGTGTTAGCAGCTATTTAAGGATTAGGGCTTATACAGACTCCAAAGAAGGCATCAAGAAATTTGGGCCGAGATTTAAGATCGTATTGCGATTACCACTCAGCGCATGGGCACACGACCGAGAAGTGTAAGGAGTTGATGAATCAGCTAGAAAAGCTAGCGCGAGATGAGAGAAATAAACCGTTTCGTGTGGAGAGGTGACAGAAACAACTATCCTACTCGGAATAGAGGAAATCAATTTAGAGATAGAAGAGGTGAAAACAGGGGACCCGTGAGACGAAATGAAGGTTACAGGAGAGATAATGACAGAAGAACAGAAGGAAGGAATCGAGAGGAAGATAATGAACCCACAGGGCCAGCTATTAACGTAATATCCGGAGGTGAATCATTAGTTGATACTTCTTCCTCATCTTGAAAATCTTACGCTCGACAGGCCTACCAAATCAACTCAGTGATGGAGGAAAAGCAGGATGAGGAACCCATTTCTTTTACACCAGCCGATAGAGGAAATGTAGTGGTTCCTCATGATGACCCGATGGTAATTACAGCCGTTGTAGCAAAGCACCCAGTGAGTCGAATCTTGGTCGACAATGGGAGTTCGGTGAACTTAATCTATTGGAACTGCTTTGAAAGGATGAATATCACGGAGGACAGGTTGAAGCCAGTACCTACACCCTTATACGGTTTCTCTGGAGAGAAGGTAAAGGTAGCAGGCGCCATTCAGCTACCTGTTACATTGGGGGAGAGCCCAAAAGATGTCATTAGACAAGCATTGTTTATGGTGATGAGATCAGCGTCTGTGGCTTACAATATGATCTTCGGGCGGCCATTGTTAAATGACATGAGAGCGGTGGTGCATCCCTGCTATTTGTTAATGAAGTTTCCAACTCCTCACAGTGTTGGACAAGTGAGGGGAGATCAAAGGAAAGCCAGGACGTGTAATGTTGCATCCATCACATGTAAGGGGATTCAAAGGAAGGAAACCCTTACAATTGAAGAAAAGCCTAAGCCAAAACCTGATGAGGAGATGGAGGCAATTCGGTTGGACGAAAAAGATGGAGAAAAAAATAGTGTATTTGGGGGGCCAGCTTCCTAAAGAAGTGAAAGGAGAAATAATCCGATGCCTAAAAGAGAATAGTGATGTGTTAGCATGGACCCCAGCTGATATGCTCGGAATTAATCCTGAAGTTGTTTGTCATCGGTTGAACGTAGTCTCGGGGGCAAGGCCGATAAAGCAAAAGAAGAGGAATTTTGCTCCAAAGAGGCAACAGGCAATAAACGAAGAAGTTTCGAAGTTGTTACAGGCGAAATTCATTAGAGAAGTTAATTATCTAGAGTGGTTGGCTAACATTGTGATGGTGAAGAAAGCCAACGGGAAATGGAGAATGTGTGTGGACTTCACGGATCTAAACAAAACTTGCCCTAAGGATTCGTATCCACTACCCCGAATAGACAAGTTAGTAGATGAAACTTGTGGGTATGAATTGCTTAGTTTCTTAGATGCCTTTTCAGGGTACACCAAATCATGATGCATCCAAATGATGAGGAAAAGACTTCGTTCATTACCGATAGTGGGACATATTGCTATCGAGTAATGCCATTCGGTTTGAAAAACGCGGGGGCTACCTACCAGCGCATGGTAAATAAGGTGTTCCAAGACTTATTGGGTAACACCATGGAAGCTTATGTTGATGATATGATCATCAAAAGCCGACAGGGAGAATCACATGCTAAGAAAATGACTAAGGTGTTTAATGTGCTGTGACAGTACAAGATGAAGTTGAATCCCAAAAAATACTCATTTAGGGTGAGATCCGGAAAGTTCTTGGGATTCATGATTACTAATCGAGGGATAGAGGCTAATCCTGAGAAAGTTCAAGCTATTTTGGACATGAGGCCATCTAATACTGTAAGAGAAGTTCAAAGGCTGACAGGGAGGATAGCAGCCTTGAGTCGTTTCTTGTCCAAATCAGCTGAAAGAAGTCTACCATTTTTCAAGGCGATAAAGGCAGGAAAGAACTTCAAATGGACGGAAGAGTGCAACGACGCCTTTGAAAGGTTGAAAGACTACCTAAAAGAGTTGCCTCTATTATCTCGGCCACAGCCCGGAGACCAACTCCTCATGTACCTCGGTGTAGGAGAGAAAGCTGTAAGTTAGTCCTACTAAGGAAAGAAGGAGACAGGGATTGCCCGATCTATTATGTAAGCAATGTCCTGCTAGATGCCGAGGCAAGGTACCCCTTAGTTAAAAGAATAGCTTTATCCTTGGTGATGGCAACTCAGAAGTTACGGCCTTACTTCCAAGCTCACTCGGTGACTATCTTAACGGATCAGCCCTTGAGGCAAATACTGCAGAAACCAGAACACTCCGAGCGTCTAATTAAATGGGCCATCGAATTGAGTGAATATGACATTCACTTCCAGCCTCGCCAAGCAATAAAAGGACAGGCATTGGCAGATTTCATTGTAGAATGCACTGGCCGAGAGATTCAAGAGGAAACAGAGTTAGTCTGGTGAAAATTATTTGTTGATGGAGCTCGTAACATAGACGGCAGTGGAGTCGGAATTGTGCTAATATCGCCTGACGGGGAAACCTATGAGTATTCACTACATTTCGATTTCCCAATTCGAACAATATAGTCGAGTACGAAGCCTTGATAGCTGGGATGAAACTTGCTGAGAAACTAGGAGTCAGTAACTTAGTGGCCCATAGCGATGCACAATTGGTGGTAAACCAGTTCTCGGGTGAGTATGAAGCACAAGAACCCGCCTCAGTCCCTTATCTGCAGAAAGTACAATTGTTGGCACAATCGTTTCAGCACTTCCAGCTGACTCAGATAAATCGGACAGAGAACAGCCATGCAGACGCTCTATCAAAATTGGCTTCTTCTAGAGGGGTCAAAGGGGGTATCGTCAAGGTGGAATCCCTCGCTAAGCCAAGTATCGAAGAAGAAGGTGTTTGCGATATCGAGATCGGAGATGATTGGAGAGTCCCGATCAAAGACTATATATTGGGGAACACACTCCCAGCTAACACTGACGAGGCTCGAAGGTTGAAATTGAAAAGTGCCAGGTTTACCGTAGTAAATGGAGAACTCTATAAGCAAAGCTTCACATTGCCCTTGCTGAAATGCCTAGGGCCCCAACAGGCTGAGTACACCTTAGTTGAAGTTCATGAGGGAATATGCGGTGAACACTTAGGGGCTCGTGCCTTGGCCTCGAAAATATTGTGCGTAGGGTTTTATTGGCCTACATTGAGGAAGGATGCCACAAACAAAGTGAGAAGATGCGAAAAGTGTCAAAAATTCGCTCCAATAACAACCGCGCCTGTTTCAGCCCTTCAGAACACTCTCCAGCCAACTCCATTCGCACAGTGGGGACTAGATATCCTGAGACCTTTTCCACTAGGCTCAGGACAACAGAAATACTTACTTGTGGCTACAGATTACTTCACGAAGTGGATAGAAGCCGAACCTTTGGCTACAATTTCTGAGAAGAAGGTGGAAGCAATGGTGTGGAAGGACATAATTTGCCGATTTGGGATCTCCCGTGTGATAAATGCAGACCATGGGAAGCAGTTCGACTGTGATGCTTTCTGAGATTTCTGCAAAGGCCTGAACATTCTCCTAAGAATATCTTCTGCGTCTTACCCGCAGGTTAATGGGCAGGCAGAGGTGAGTAATCGAACTATACTACATGGATTGAAGACCAGACTGGACAAAGCAAAGGGAGCATGGGTAGACGAGCTCCCGAGCGTCCTATGGGCCTACAGAACGACAAGCAAGGTGTCGACACGGAAAACACCGTTCAATTTGGTGTATGGGACTGAAGCCCTCATCCTAGTAGAAGTTGGAGCTGAGTTACTGTCATAACGTATTAAGTTTCGGGGGAAACCTAATAGCTAGACACAAAGACATGGAGTCGCCACCAACCATTCTAACCTAGGTGTGATTGGTCACCTATTCAAACTAAGGATAAGGCTTGGTCTACGTTCGAAGATACTAGGGTTCGGGAGTACGGTTACGTGTAGGGAAGGATTAGCACCCCCACAACGCCCATCCTAAAATGGTACCAACTAGTTTTAGGTTATCTTTACAATTTGCCTTGTGTTTATGTTAATTTCGATATGCTTATATATTGGGAATATTTCTAAGATTTTTCCATCAATTTGGCTCCAACCTTAGAAATTCCCCTCACCTCAAGATATTCGAGGAGTCTCGATTGACTTTCTTGAATTCCATCGTCGGATATGATTCATCCTTATTTCTTATTTTATTTTTATTGTACTCTTGTCTTCGTATCACCTCTATTTATTTACTTATGCATTCATTTATTATTTAATTGGTATTTATATTTATTTAAGCTCAACTTATATTTTATTCATTTTGTTTATTTATATTTATTTAATCTTAAAATAAATATGAATTATGTTTTATCGAAAATTCTCCCAAAAGTATCCCATCAATTTGGCTCAACTTAAGGGAGGACCCTCTCACCTAGAAATTTCAAGGAGGCTCAATTGACTTTCTCGAAATTTCATCATCGGCATAATTCATATTCATTTATTTGATCTTCATTATATATATATATATTTATTGTTCATATGTTTTTTAACCTGAGAATATTCATCTAAATCATACAACATTGTTAAATCAAAATTATACATGCAAACTAAATCAATGTACTATACTATAGTCATACAATAAATCAAATAACACAAATATTCAAATTAATATTTTATAAGCAGTTATCCAGTCAAATTAATTATCACGCAAATTTTTCTAAATTATTAAGTTAGATTTAATAACAAAGTTAGGCCATTACCATATAAATCATTAAACTAATCATGCCATTAATCATCAAATCATGCTATTAGAATTATATTTGTTTTAACTAATTAAAAAAAAAAAAAGCAAACCTGGAAAACTGAGCTATCCCACTCTACCTTGATTATTTCTTTTCTTTCTTTATTGCTACACGTTCTTTCCTTCTGTTTTTCCTGGTTTCACGTGGGTTTCCTTCCCTATAGTAACTGCAGCAGCAAGTGTAAGTGGAATGCAGCAGCAAAGATGGCATGAAGGTGCTGATCAGTGGTGTAGTCGACGGCAACATTCAGCAGCCACTTGCGGGGTTAGCAGCAGCAAACAACGGCAAGACTGGAAAACCTTTGTTTTTCTTTAAATCTTTCTTTCACTTCTCTTTCTTGCTTCACGTGGCCTGCAGCAAATCTGCACTCAACTTCAATGGTCATCCCTTTCGCATCTACTGCTTCAACATCTATTTTGCCGTTTTGCTTCACCAAACTTGTGACTACAGCTCAACTTTCAGTTGCAGCAGCTTTCGACGAACGACTCTTCCACGCTACTGCACTTCTCCAATCTCACGGATTCTACGTTGCTTCCCTGACGTGACGATGGCAAGGATGATTTGATGTAAGAATGATGATGGCAGTGAGCAGGGTTTGAAGATGATGATGGCTGGAATGGGATAAAGCAGCAGCGAGGGCAGCAGACAAACGGCGGCAGCTAGGCACACAAGAGGCAAAGGGGATGGTGTTGTGGTCTGGTGCAATCTCGTACCACCCAGTGCAAAGGTGGTCGGTTGTGAACCAAAGAAGCCTCCTTTTGTTCGTCTTCCTTAGGGTTTTTATTTTCGGTCCCCAGAAAGTTTTTTTTTTCCTTTCTCCTCCTTTTTACCCGTGTCTCTCCCCGTTGATGGTGATGAATAGTGCATGAAAAGAAAACCCACCAGAAAGCTTCTTTTTCCTTTTTCTTTTTGCTTCCTCTTTACCCGTGTCTTCCTTCCTCTCACCCTAGCCGGCCACCCTTTCTTTTTGCTTTCCTTTCTACCCGTGTCTTCCTTCCTCTCACCCTAGCCGACCTCCCTCCTCCTCTCTCTAGGGTTTTTTTTTAGGTTTTTCTAGGTTTTTTTCTTAGGGTTTTTCTCTAGGGTTTTTTTTTTTAGGGTTCCCCCCCCTCGGTTTTTCTTTCTGCCTCCTTTTATATTTTTTTTTTCAAACCCTAGTTCCCTCTCCTCTTCTTTTTTTAAAACCTAATTTTCTCCTCCTTTTTTTTTTCTTCCTAAAACCCTAGTTCTCTCTCCTCTTATAGACCTAGTTTTTTTCTTTTTTATTTTTTTTATTTTTGGTAATAATTGGAAATCTAGAATCAATTTTTTTAGGAAATTTTATATTTCAAAAATCGAATCTTAAATTTAATATCAATTCCAAATTCAAATTAATTTCCAATCTTTTAATGGTTTCATTTAATTCTACTTTCCTATCAAAATTAATTTAGATTTCCTTCTTTTTTTTATTTTATTCTATAAAAATCAAAATCAAAATCCAAAATTTATTTCTAAAAATAAAATTTAAAAATCAATAATAAAATATATACAAACTAATTAATTAAAAATGTTTTGAAAAAAAGAACCGGACAAAAATGGTGTCTACAGTCACCCCGGTTGGTCCACTACATCGAGGAGCTCAATTCTCAGGGATTAAGGGAGAATCTAGACCTGATAGATGAGCTGAGAGACAAAGCAAAAATGAGACTGGCTGCTTACCAACAGAGGGTAGCTACTTATTATAATGCACAGGTTAAAAACAGAGAGTTGCAAGAAGGAGACTTGGTATTGAGAAAGTTGGCAATTACAAATGCCTATAAGGAAGATGGAAAGCTCTGGGCTAATTGGGAAGGACTATACAGAATCAGAAGGATGATCGGACCTAGCACATGTACCTTAGAAACCTTGCAAGGAAAGAAGATATCAAAGACTTGGAATGCCAACCATCTTAAACCATACTGGCAGTAAACGTTGTACTTCTTTTCTGATTATGATTATTCTTGTCTTCACTTTTCCATCTATTGCTCCGTTACTTTACAGATATTATTGTTTTATCTGATTCATTAATAAAGGCCAACCCATCATTTCCTATAATTCTCTAATGCAATGTGTGAGACAGATTATGTGTTACAGGAATTGAAATGAGCAACAGTTGGCAAACAAAAGCCCTCAAGCGAAAAATGCGCGAGACGGGCAAACAAAAAGTCCCTAAGCGAAAAATGCGCGAGACGGGCAAACAAAAGTCCCTAAGCGAAAAATGCGCGAGACGGGCAAACAAAAATCCCTAAGCGAAAAATGAGCGAGACGGGCAAACAAAAAAATCCTTAAGCGAAAAATGCGAGAGACGGGCAAACAAAAGTCCCTAAGCGAAAAATGCGTGAGACGGGCACATCTAAAAGTCCCTAAGCACGGAAAAGTGCGAGACGGGCAAAGACCAGTCCTTAAACACGAAAAGCGCGTGAGAAAGGCAAAACCGAGAAACCATCCAACAACAAACAAATGCGATATGCAGGTAACACAAAAGACACAAAATATATAGCATGTTACGAGGTACGTTGAAATTTTCAGACTAATATGTTAAAATACGTTAGCAAATTATGGTTAACACCTTGACATTTTAGTCGTTATTCAATAAAGTCCTTAAGCGAAAAAAGCGCAAGATAAGCACAATGCTCGAGAAAAGTTCATCTTTGCACAGGAATAAAAATGCTGTCTCAAAATAGAACTTGGGGAGCAACATGGTATAAAGGTAAAAATAGAATTATTTGATATCGCTTCAAAACTTTGTGATGTAACAAGTATACAAAGTATTATATTGAATTCACATAAGCAAAAGAAAAAGCTACAGAATGAAATGTTACTTTTTATTAAAAATGAATATGTACATGGGAGTTAACAAACAAAACAAAAAATACTAAATTCTAATCTACGGCAATGACCGAGTCAGCCGGCTGAGAAGGCGCTACATCAGCACTTGCGTCTTGAGAAGCTTGAGGCTCAAGAACTGGAGGAGTCGAAGAATCAGGATCCTGGGGAGCCGAAGAAGCCATCCCGGAAGCAGGAACGTCACCTGAAGGCCCAACCACAACCGCAGAGTCTGGCACAGGATCAACGGCTGCAGAATCAGAAATTTGGAACTCATCGCCGTCTAACCCCAGCAGTGCCTCGATAGACTCAGGCTGCTCGCCTGCCTCGATAGATTCAGAAGCGTTACGCGCTGCTGGAGGCTCAGATTGATCAAATGCCTCAGAAGACTCAGGTTGACGTTGTGGTTGTCGAGGAGGCCATGGACCCTCAAGATTGTCCAGTTCATCCTCAGCTCCCTCCGCTAAATAGGCCTCCGGACCTTGCGAGTCGGGTTCATACTTGGTCCAAGAAGGAGCTTCGTAGTACCGAGCCTCCTCAGGAAAAGGCAATTCAGGGAAAGCCTCACTAGGTCGATGCTTTTCCAGCCAAGAACGAGCCAAGTAGAAGCCGTATTTAATGAATCCCGTGCGAACTCTATTTTCTTGTCAAAGCAATGTTGGGACAAGCGGTATTCACGAACAACCTCAATTCGAGCTTCTCTTTGACGATCCAGTACGTGGTGCAGCTCCTCAATGGCCTCATCCCGCTGCCTCTCTATAGCTCCCCGATCATCGACGGCCTTATTGTAAGCTTCTTGGTACCCTTGAAGGGAAGCCACCTTCGCCTGCTCTTCTCGGAGCCTTTGCTCGAGATCAACATTCTTTCTACTCAACTCCTCCATCCTTTTGGGATAGGGGCGAAGCTGGACAACCTCGTTTGTAAGCTCCATTCTCTGTTCTCGAAGCTCACGAATCTCTCTATCGGCTTGCTCCCTAAGAGCCCTATGTCGAGCATTGACCGCCGTAATTTGTTGAGCTGTCTGACAAAACAAAAAACAGACATAACTCAAAAAATTGACGAAAGAGCTTAAAAAGGGGAGAATCTAGTTACCAAACAAGCACAAAGGTCACCTTCATAGCAAAATAGTCAGAATTATCCTTCGCTTCTGTAAGGTTTGTGAAAAGGCCCGCCTCGTCGCGAGGAAGGATGGTGCTCCAGGCCAGACGAGACGCTATCCTGGCATCCTCGATGCTGTCGTTGTCATTCACTCTAGGATAAGTCTGGAAATCTTCCCCACCTACAACGACCCCGTTATCAACTGAATAACGCCTCAAAGTCGGATTGGCTACCTTAGGCAAAATCGGTCTTGTAGGCATAGTGGCTTCAATAATCAGCCTCTTCCTGTATTTGCGCCTAGGCTGGCGAGGGACAGACCTATCCTCAGCAACTCGAGAGCCACCCTCTGGACGGGCTGAATCACTCCTTTGGGACTCAGAGCTCTCGCGATCGTCCGGACCACGATCAGGAACAAGAAGCCTCTTTCGTTTATTCCTCCTGGCCTCTTGTGAAGGGCGGCTGGATTCACCAGTAGAAGGTGGAGGAGGAGTAGGAGCACGAGCCAGTCCAGACGAGGCTCTAACTTGCGACTGAGTAGGAGGAGCCGCTCGGGCAGCAACACTGGCATCCCTCCTACACATCAAATCTCGAAAGTTCATGCCTGCACAATATAAAAAGAAAGTATTAGCTGACCAAGTAAAAAACACCACGCACATGCATACGAGGAGTGAAAAGGGATAAGAAACCTAAAAAACCACCAAAGTCCTCTAAACTATTCAAGTTGGGATCCAACGGAAAATCGACGAAAGGACTCCCAAAGGCGTCGGCCTGAGCCCACTCAGGGTTCTCCTCTGAATGATCACTAGTACCCGCAGCCTCAGGGGTCTCGTCCTCCGAATCTGAAGAGGACTCATCTACAAGGCAGCCTACGGGGGTGGATGCTTCGGCTACTAGTACCGAGGATGGCTGACTAGGACTAGCGTCAGATACGCGAGGAGTTGTAGGCAGGTTAGATGGGGCAGCAGAAGCTTCGAGAACGGTCCTGCTTACCCCCCAGCCGGTAGCGGCAATCTTCTCCGGGGTTAGAAGGGAAAATAAATTACGCTCCCCAGTAGAACAGATTCGCCGAATAGGCTCGCCAAATTGGTCTCTTAAAATTTCTGTTATGAATCTTCCCGAGCGCTGTGAGTGGTCAGAAGTATCACGATTCCATCTAGAGCAAATCCGCAGGTCGCTTGGAATCTCAACAACGACCCACTCGCCCTCAAAGCCACGCAGTTTATTGGGGAGATCTGAAAAGATTTTATTATTAGGAAATTCGTCGACCGTTAACCGTTGAAGAGAGAACGTTATTAATCCTTTTAGCCTGCGAACTCTGAAAAAGGCGCTCAAGAGAGGAACTGTTGGAATAATACCCAGGTTGTGACACACTATGGAAAACGCTACCAGCTGAGCCCACGTATGGGGGTAGAGATGACACGGGACGATGTCCTTGTATCTAAGAAATGCTTCGCCAAACTCCAGAAGAGGGAAGAGGGAAGCGAAAACCGAAAGACAAAGAAGCCTTATGAACGGCTACACCGTTTCTAACTAAGTCGGGCGTAACCTCCCCTTGCACTGGAAGTCTATAGCTATAACCCGAGGGAAGAGGGAAACGAGTCTTGATATCCTCTAAGTCAGCATTTGTCAAAGAACACATGAGACCACCTGTTTTAAGTGTTTTACCCGGGCGTAGCAAAGACATGGCAAAAACAAAAACTACCCTGTGACAGACTCTACAGGCGACAGACCCGATAGGCGACAGACCTATTAAGGTGACAGACTTTTTGGGCGATAGGCCTTTTGGGCGATAGGCCTTTTGGGCGACAGATCTATTGAGCAAGACACTTGCGGGAGACTAAACTCTACGCGGAAGACCAAGCCACCTGCGGAAGACCTAAACCTAGTGCGATAGGTGAATAAATAAGGTGACTGATGTATACTTACTGTCGATGAGATAAGCGAGGACTCCTGGTGTGAGAGCGAAAGACTCTTTTTGGCGAGAGAGCTAAAAATGGGCGATAGACGGCTGCTCGGAGGTTTCTCGTGCGTTCTCTCGTTGGGTCCCAGCAGTTTATATAGCCGCGACAGGGAATGCCAAACGTCACGCCTGATCACGCCTGTCGTAGAGTAGAATTTTTTCACTTGCAAAAAATACCAGAAGAAATCACAAAAAACAAATAGGACTATTCACATTATACTCTCTTGGTTGGAGAAATCCAACAAGAGAGTGGGGAGCAATTGATATGACAAAGTCTACCCATATTGGACCAGGCCCAATAGCGTCAGAGATCACCACGTGGCAAAGACTCACTGGTCCACGTGGCCTTCGGCAACAGAGGTAAATTGCGTCATCACACCTGTTGCTGGGCGACAGACTCCAAGTCTGTCGCCTGCAATCATAATACGACACATGGCGTGCATTACACCTATCGCCGGGCGACAGACTCCCAGTCTGTCGCCTGTAGTCATAGGGCGACACGTGGCGCATGACTTCAGCTCCCGCTAGCAACAGATCCCTGACGCCACAACGTGCCACGTGGTATGAGTCTCTCGCCGGCGACAGGCTCCGAATGCTCCCGGTTTTCGAGGAACTTGTGTTATATTGGAACACAAACTCTCAGCAAGATGATGGACTTATCCTCAAGCAATTAACCTAGAATATTGGCCTATAAATAGGCCCCCATGTACAATTTTACTCCCTAATTTTTGACTACTGGCTTTTACGCTTCCTAACACTGAAGAACTTTCTGTTGACTTAAGCATCGGAGTGTCTACGCAGGGAACCACCACTGTGTCTCTCTGACTTTTCTTGTTTTACAGAAGCTTCTTGGATACACGTGGAACTAAGTACGAATGTCGTAACGATTTTCGTCCGGGACTCGATCGCTAGACGATTTTGGAAAAACACAAAATGGAGTCGCCACCAATCTTTTTTGGCTAGGTGTGATTGGCCACCTAAAATCATTTATTTTTTTCAATAAAATCTTAAAATTAATTAAGGTTTATCAAAAAAAATAATTTTTGGTCTGCGAAAACAAAGTTTGGGTTCGGGAGTTCGGTTACGCGTGGGGAAGGATTAGCACCCCCACAGCGCCCGTTAGAAAACGGTACCACTTAATCATGTATTATCTTTTGATCTTAATAAAATGGTCTTAATTAAACATTTAAAAAGAAATTCATTATTTTGAAATCAATTTGTTATTTGCTTATTATTTGAAACATTAAATTTTATTTTTATTTATGTTAAATTTATTTTTATTTGAAATAAATGAGAATCTTTTGTATTAAAAATTATTCCAAAATACCCCAATACTTTTGGTAGCATTTCGGATAATTTCCTCACCTAGAGATTTCTTAAGAATCGCTACTTGCGATTTCTATAGAATCTCATCCTCGGGAGATTCGCACTTATTTTTTTGAAATTTCATGAATGCAAATGATGCAATCAAAATATGGATGATGTACATGAGAAATCCATTATTTCATTTTATTATTTTTTAATTCATAAATTTTAGTTTTTATAAATGAAAATCCCTTATATTGAAAATTATTCCGAAGTACCCCAATACTTTTGGTAGCATTTCAGATAATTTCCTCACCTAGGGATTTCTTAAGAATCGCTACTTGCGATTTCTATAGAATCCCATCCTCGGGAGATTCGCATTTAGTTTGGAATTACAATGAATGCAAATGATGCAAACAAAATAGATGTGATGCACGTAAGAAATTTTATTTTATTTTTATTATCTTTTAATTCATTTATACTTATATTATTATTTTGTAATTTATTTATATTTATAAAATCTTACTTTTATTGAAAAATCATACTAAATATTCCAATACGCTGGTAACATTTAGCATATTTCTCTCACCTAGAGATTAGTTAGGAATCACTACTTGTGAATTCCGTAACATCTCATCATCGGAAAATCTTTAAACTTATACCTTGTATTTAATTTTTAATTGTTTTATTATCATTTATTTTCGAAGGTTAATTGTAACAATTTTGTACTTTTATTTATTTGTTTAAAAATTTTATTTATTTATTATTTGTTTATTAATATTAATTTATTTCATCGAACTAAAATTACTTGAATATCCCAATACGCTGGTAATATTCAAATATTTCATTTCGACCCTAAGGATTATCAGAGAATCACTACTTGTGATTTCTAAGAAATCCTATCATAGGATATTTTTTATATTTAAGATGTGTATTTACATTTATTTATTTATTTTGATTCCTAACTTTTTACTTATTTAAAGGTTTTTATTTCTATTCACTTACTATTTACCTATTTTTTTATATTATTATTTTTACTACCATTTTTATATTTATTTATTTATTTTATACTAAGACATCTTATTAATATTTTCTTTATATCGGAATAAAATCATTTGAATGTCCCAATACGCTGGTGACATTAAAGATTTTATTTCGATCCTAAAGATTATCAAAGAATCGCTACTTGCGATTTCTAAGGAATCCTATCATCGGAAATTTAAAATTTGTTATTAAAATTTATATTTAAATTTATTTATTTTAAGTTTATATTTATCTACTTTTTACCCTTTTTTATTTATTTTATTATTATTATTTTTATATTTATAAGAAACTTTGATATCGAGATAAACAAATTAGATATTCCAATACGCTGGTAACATCTAATGAATTTTCTCGATCTGAAAAATTATCGAAGAATCACTACTTGTGATTTCTTCGAAATCTTATCATCGGAAATCCAAAATTTATTATTTGTATTTATCTTTTCATTTATTTGTTTTATTATTTTTTATATTACTTTATTTGTTACTTTTTTTTTAAGCTCTCTTAATGATAAAAAAAATTACGTATGTGAAATTTTAACGTATTTAAAATACAAAGACAACTTTTTTGCAATCTCTTTTCTAAAGAAATATATTTTTATTGTAAATTTTTTTATCCAACCTAAGACTAAGTGCATGGATACATACAAACAAAGATGCATATAAATAAAATATATATATAAACTTGTCAACTTGTGTTATTTCCGTTTCTTTTTTATCATCACTGTTATTGCATGAAACAGAACCTACAAAGCATGAAGCAAAGAGTATACCTTGGCAAGATCTTTGTCTTTCTTCTCCACGCAGATTGCAACCTTCCTGGCTTTGCAAAGGTGACGTTGGGCAGGAACAAAACCGAGCAGGGTCTTCACGCGAGAATGGGGCAGCGGAGAGGAGTGCTAGCAGAGATAGATGGTGCAACAACAACGTGCAGTAGTGCGAGAGTGGCTTGGGACGATGCAGCAAGCAACGATGGTGAAGTGCAAGGAAGAAGACGCAGCACGCAAGGCAGTGAAGCAGGATGGATGATGCCAGTAACCGATATAGGTGTGTAATAGGTGCGGTAGCAGTGGACAGTCCCGAGTGACAGCAGTAGGAATGGCAACAGATGATGGTGGAGTGAGAAGGTGGTGGTGCAGTAAAGAATAGATGTAGGATGGATGCTTGAAGGTGATCTGGTTTAGAGATGAGGACAGGGCTTGAAGATGATGATGATGATGATGGTGGCTTACGGTGAAGCAGTATGATGATGCTGGGTGTGGAGCGGTGCAGTGGAGACCGGAACAGAATTAAAATATGATGAAGACGACTCTGGTTTGGCAAGGTGCGGCAGAGTCACTGGGTGCAAGGTGACAAGGACGTGGTGCGGTGCAACAGGTAACGGTGCTGTGGTGCAGTAAAGGATGCTTGGGACAGCAGCAATGGTGATGAGGAAGCGATGGTGGCTGGGAACGATGGTGGCTGTGCAAACGGGAAAGTCTGAGTGTGGTGGCCACGGGCCACGGACAGTGACACAAGGGTGTCGAAAATGCAGTGGGGTGATACAGCCGGTATTGATGCGAAGGACAGGAGTGAAGAAAAAGGCACAGCCCAAAAGAAAAAAAAACGATCCCAGATGATGAATAGTGAAAGAGCCGTGAAAACCCTCCTTTTTCTGTCCCAGTCGTCTTTTTTTTCTGTGTAAAAAAATCCCCCCCAACCCTAGCAGACTCATCCTTTTTAAATGAGAAAAAGAAAGAAGAAAAAAAAAATCCCTTTATCAATCCCACAATCATGGGATTTTATTGTTTATTTCCATTTGACCTTTCCATATTTTATTATTTGTTTCCTTTTCATTATTTTTATTTTTGGTAATTCCTTGATCATTTCCTTAATTCTTTCTGTCTATTTGCACACCCTTGATTAAGGGATCTTGATTTGGGTTGACCTTTCATTATTTGAAGTTTCCATTTATACATAGCATTAATATTGATTCTCAATTTACTCTTCAATATATATTTTTTTTTATTGATTGCCAGCATCAAGTGCATTGATTTGGCTTTGGTTTTCATTTTGGGATTCCATTGTTCTTGTGTGGGATTTAGATAGGAAGAGGTTAAAGGTTTGCATGGGGTTTTAGGGTTTGCATGAAAAAGCATTGACGTATTTTTGTTTTGTGTTTTTTTTTTTAATTTTTTTGTTTTTTTTATTTTCTTTACTATTTGTTATTATTATTATTATTATTATTTTTTTGCTCGGACAAAATTCGGTGTTTACAACGAACATCGACGTCAGCATACCTTTATTGTTGTTTTGTGCAACAAATTTATATTCTTTTATTATTATTATTTATATACTTAGAATTATGAATTGCATCGTCAGAGTAATTGAATAAATGAATTTTTAGTAATAAAAAAGAAAATAGTTTTAGGATAATTATTTAATATGTTTTCAGTGGAGTTTTTTTTTTACTTTACATACAGTGTTAGGATGATGATATATGTATTATTTTATTTATTATTTTAAATTTTTTTAAAAGATGTGTTATTATCTTAACACCGCTTGTGGAATAAAAAATCATTATTGATGTTATATTAGATGTTAATCCATAGTTTTATACTTGTTAATGATACTTCAATATTTATAAATGACCAATAACAAATAAATCATTCATTCTAAACGTGATGCAACTACCCTCTTTACTATTATATATAAGGATAATTATTACATACATCACCAGTAGAGTTTTTTTATTCTACAAGAGGTATTAAGATCGTGACATAAGTCCTATAAAAATATTAAATAAATAAATAAAATAGAACATGTGTCATGATCCTATTCTCTCTTATAAAGTAAAAAAACTCCACCGATGGTATATGGAATAATTATCCTATATATAAAACCCTTTACTCTTAAGATTTCATTAACTAAATAAAAAATTTAATTGTTTATTCTGATTTCTAAACAAAAAAAATACTGATTAAGGTTTTTTTTTTTAAGGGGTATTAGGCTGGTAGAGGCGGATCAAACTTCTGAGAATCCTCTTTTTATATATAATATGTATGTGTGTATGTATAACTACGTTGAATAAATTTAAATTGATTTTTTAAATTAAAAAGGATTAAAATTATATTAATATTTATGTATTTATTTTATTGTAATTAAAACGTTGATGTGTAAAATATTTAATTATTTGTTACTTTTTTAGTTGAATGATTTAATTTGTAAAAAAAAAATGTTTTCTTAGATTGGTTTGTATAATCTGAAATATAAATATTTGAAGAAATATTATTTTAAAAATTTTGTCAATTGGACATTATTCATCTATTTTTAAATTTAATGGGTATAATTACCCTGAAATAAAAATTCATAACCTTTTATGAAATAAAAGATCAATGGTCTGTTTGCATTTTTAATAAAATTTTGAAGATTATTGGATATTTAACCCACAACAAAGTGACCTAACTCAAATGCATATGTGTGTATAATTTTAGACTTTTAACTAGTTTCCGTAAAATTAAATGTCAAGATCCATCAATTAATATAGGATGCGTACTTATTCCAAAGATATTGAAAAGAACATTGGTTTTTTTTTTTTAATTATTCCTGACAATAAAAGGTAAGAAACAAGATTTTTTATTTTTCGCATAGCTCTATACTTTAAGTTTCGTATTTTTATGTTCCAATACGTTGTAAAAATATAAATGTTTTCTTTTGAATTATTAGAAATTAAGTTTTTAATGATTCAATTTTTTTTAAAAATTTTACCTTTATGCATCATAGAATTTATTTAAATAAATTTATTGATATTTTATATTCGATATTATTTGTCAAATAATTGTAATTAATATTAGGAAATATATTACCCGAAGTCGGGTAATTAAGTTTTTCTAGTATATATTTAATGGTGCACGAAAATGAAAGAATTTAAAATATTTTTAAAAGACCGTTGAGTTTCAAAAATTACTAAATAAAATTAAAATATTATACAAAAACTATGAATGTAAAAATTACAATATAAATTAAAATATTATAGTAAAAATATTTTAAAAAGATCATGGATTCAATTGTATTTCATATGGCAATTCAATCTAAAGAAATACGATATAAATTTTTACCATATTATTATCATCCTCAAAGCAAAGGAATAACAATTCCATTCATGCTTTTTCCTGTATCTCAACAATCAAAGGTGATGTAAATGTACTCGTATATAACAAGTTAAAATATTATGATTGGAGAACAGAATGATTGACAAATCATAGGATAGCTTTGGAAGAACAAACTTACTTCCAAAGCAACCTATGTGAACTTCTACCGTCATTTACCAACCTTCTGAAAAAGAAAGTTTTTATTTTTCTTTAATTATCATTCCAAAACAATTAACTTGTGAAGATGGAAATCAGGAAAGGAAAGCCAAAGCTGGCTGCATTTGATTAGTAAACTGTTTAATGGTCAAGTCAAAGTAGTAGGTCAAGTATAAAGGGTACAAGAAAGAAAATTGTTAAGCTGTAATGACTCGAAGAGAGTTCCAAGATTGAAAAAAGAAGAAATCTCTTAGAAAATTTGAGCATGGTTCTTTTTTCAATTTTGAAAGAAAAAATTGCTTTGACAAGTAAGAGCGTAATCGAGTCGAGTCAAGTCAAGACAATTCAGTATCAAATTTGAGCTCGGTTCGACTTGAAAATTTGAAATTCAGCTCAAACTCGATCGAACTTTGTTTTTGAAACTTGAGTTTAATTCAATAGAATATTCAAGTCACTCGAGCTTGACTTGATAAATTTAATTTATCAATTTTTAATTATAATTATGAGAGTAAAATGGTGAATTAATAATAAAATATTAAAAATATATATTTAAATAAGCTCAATTAAGCTTACGAGCCGCTTAAGGTAAATATTAAGATGCTCAAACTTAGTTCAATTTGTTAGTCGATTTGCTTGAGCTCGGTTAGAAAATAAATGAGTTAAACTCAAGTAGTTCACGAGTTGTTTGACTCGTTTAATGCATATTTGATCTAATTTATGGAAGAGTTTATCTATTGCAAAAGAAGAAGCCAAATATTTTGTTCTCCAAATTTTTAAATTTTAACTTATGCAAGAAGCAAATTTTAGCTTTATGATGGAATTATAAATTAAAACTTTTTCAATAAACACTAATTTTAATAACATTTATTTACTGAAAATATTTACATTTCCAATTTACTCTTCGATAATTCACAAAATTATAATGAAAATTATATTATTTTATATTAATTTATTTATTTTGTTTAATTTTTATTTTTAT
Source organism: Heritiera littoralis (assembly GCA_031772115.1). Classification (NCBI taxonomy): domain Eukaryota; kingdom Viridiplantae; phylum Streptophyta; class Magnoliopsida; order Malvales; family Malvaceae; genus Heritiera; species Heritiera littoralis. The sequence continues at coordinate 698,688 of JAPDPK010000162.1, forward strand.
TTTAATTAGAAAAGTATTATTTATTTATTTCACTTAAAAACTTGTGATTTAATTTAATAAAGTTTATTATTTTATTTTTACATTTATTAAAAATATACAAAAATTATGTTAAATAGTTTTTAGCATTTTATGGCACTTTTATATTAATTTGGCGACAACTAATTTAATTTCTCTTAACAATGTTTTCAAAAAATTCTACTCGAATCGCACCTTTTATAAATACTCAAGATCCTTTCACTCTTTTTAACAACTTAATATTCTGAAAAAAGACACATTAATAAATCGGTAAATTTGGTTTATTGCGGTGACATGCTAAATTTAATGTTACATTTAGTTTAGGTGCAATAACTAATTATATTGTTTCCAATTTTATATTAAAAATTTGTAAAAATTTATTAATATATATAAACGTAAAATTTTTTCATAAACAAAATCATAAAATATTCAAATAAAATAAAATAATATCTCACACAAAAATTGTTTTGGCAAGTAGTGATGTAATTAAGCCAAATCGAGACTATCTAGTACTAAGTTTGAGTTCGACTTGATTCAAAAAATTGAAGATTGGCTTGAACTTAATCGAGCTTGATTTTTGAAACTCGAATTCAACTCGATAAAATACTTGAGCCACTCAAACTTGATTTGATAAGCTCTATTTGTTAAATTTCAACTATATATTATGAGAATAAAATTGTAAGTTAATAATAAAATATTAAATATATATTAAAAAAATTCGATAGTGAACTGCTTGAACCGAATATTAAGATGCTCAAACTCGGTTCAATTCGTTACTCGAGTAGCTCAAACTCAATCTGCACTTGAAAATAAATGAGCAAAGCTTAAGTAGCTTGACTCGTTTATACTTCTATTAGCAACTTTAAAATTCTAAAAAATGACACATTAATAATTGAGTATTCAATAAAATTGGTTTAATACAGTGACATGTTAAAATTAATGTCATATTTAGTTTAGGTGTAATAATTAATTATAATGATTCTAAACTTCTATTGAAAATTCGTAAAAATTATTACTATATAAATAAACGTAAAAACATTTTTTTTTATATAAGCAAAATTATGAAATATTCAGATTAAGAAAACAATATCTCACCCAAAATAAGTGTTGCTGTTAGGATTTAACTCTAATCATAAGTTTGCTACTTGTCGGTGTAAGACTATTGTTTGTATAACTCTAAACAGAGCACAAAAAAAAAAACACTTAATAATAAAGATCTAAATCAGGAAATCATGAATAATTAATTAATCCATAAATGAAAGGAAAGATCCCGAATTAGATTATTAATTGATTCGTAATTTAATCTCAAACAAGTGTAGCAATAACAAATTTGCTGACGGTGTTGAATGAGATGCAATTATTTTAAGCTTTACCGAATTAGTTTTTGTTTTAGTCGTTAAAATTAATCTTAATAAATTGAAAGTGAGCCGTAGAATGGTAATTGGTATGCAAGGGAGGCCAACCCTGCCAATAAAAAATAGTAAACCGATAACTTGGAGAAGTAAACGAAGCCGAATTTTAAGAATTAATTCACCTGTTGTTTTCACGTATATCTTACATATATTTTCCTTGCCAAATTTAAGCATCTAAGACTAACACGGTATTTCATTGCACTGAATTTTTTTTTATTCATAACTTCTGAGTTCTTTCAAATACTCACTATGTTACGTAAGAAAGAAAAAAAAAAGTAATTTTTTAAAATTTGACACAAAATAAAATATGAATAAATATTAATTTATGTAAAAAATTATTTGTTTCATATTCGAATCTAAACACTTTTATTTTTAATTATTTAATATTTTCATTGTAATAAAAAAAGTAAAGAAATATTTTTGTAACAAAAAAAAGAAGAAATACTTTCCTTCTTCTAATTTAGAAAGAATTACATGTTCATCTATTTAATTTCTTTTCTTATCGAGCATGGTGTAAATTCCTAATTCTTTATCTTTCTCTTAAATTCTTTCCATGTATACTTTTGAAAGTTCTTGCCTTTCTACTTTTTTACAAAAAAAAAAAAGTCACAATCAGAAAATTACAAGTGTTGAAATTTAAATTTTTGATATACTAAAAATTATTTTTTTAAAATTACATAAATCAATTAACTGAGCCATATGTCCTCCTGTCATTTTATTTGACGCTGTTATATTATTTTTCTCCTACCCACTTTTTTTTTGTGATAATATATTTTACTTTGCTGACCAAACAGATTTGACCAGGCCAGTGTAAACCGATAGAGGAAAGGTTTTGGAATAGTTTGCTTACAATATGAAATGAATAGCCTTATTTCTGAGCTATGACGTACACTTTGGCTGAACTCAAAATATATATTTAATATTCCATTTCTAATTTCCAGAGAATTGAATAAGAAGAAACTGCATCTTTGGTAACTATCGTTGCAGATGAAGATTGAGGACATTGTTACATAAAAAACAGTTCTTTCCATTGACTGAAATGAACCCATAAAATATTTTGGTTGAAATATTACTAATCTTCGCTGAATTCTCTCTATATATAATTGCTTGCACACCATGAAGAAAATACCCCAAACAGCCAAGCTTCAACTTTCTTCCTCTTCCTTGCTAAATTCACGTGAAAAATCAGCATTGCAATGTCTCAGAAAAGGTAAACTGGCGCCGTAATTTTCTGCAGAATTCTGTAACACCAGTTTGATCTTGGCTGATTAGCCCTTTTTCTTGATTCTTCTTTTTTTCCTCTTTTGTACTTAAGCTCTCTGTTTTTATTCCAATTTCCCAAGATAATCATATTCTTTAATTATGTATTGCTGGGTTGCGTGGATTGGCATGTAAAATATCAAATATGCATGCTCCATATTCAGAACAAATTTTTGATGGACTTATAATCTTCGAATTTCAGGCTTGAAGACAAGGTGGCAATTATAACTGGTGGTGCTAGCGGGATTGGAGCAAGTGCTGTGCATATTTTCCACGAAAACGGTGCCAAGGTGGTCATTGGAGATATCCAAGACAGACGAGGCCAAGCCATAGCTGACAAGCTTCGGGAAAACGTTTGCTTTATCCACTGCGACGTATCAAATGAAGATGATGTCTGCAATCTCATCGACACCACCGTCTCCAAATACGGCAAGCTCGATATCATGTACAACAATGCAGGCATCATGGACCGCCCAGCCAACTGTCGGGGGATTTTGGATGCGAAGAAATCAGACCTGGAAAGGATGTTTGGAGTCAACTTGGTTGGCGCTTTCCTTGGAGCCAAACATGCAGCTAGAGTGATGATTCCCCATCGTAAGGGTTGTATTCTGTTTACTGCCAGTGCTTGCACCGCCATTGCAGGGCTTTCAACTCATTCCTATGCCGCAACAAAGTATGCAATTCTGGGGCTAGCAAAGAACTTGGCGCCCGATCTGGGGCAGTATGGCATAAGGGTTAATTGCATCTCGCCTTACGGCGTGGTAACCGGCATGCCGGGGATTACTGAAGATCTGAGATCGAAAGTGGAGAAAAAACTGAGCGATCTGGGCAATCTCAAGGGCGAAATTCTCAAGCCGGAATGTGTAGCCAGGGCTGCACTATACCTGGCTAGTGACGAAGCAAATTATGTGAGTGGACACAATCTTCTGGTGGATGGAGGGTTTAGTGTTGTGAATCCTACCATGCTGAAGTTTGCTAATAATTTCCTTAGTAACTAATTTAAGGAATCAAGCCATTGGCCTTGGAAATGTTTAGCAGAGATAAATAGAGAGAGAGAGGAGATCCATTTATATTTTTAATTTACAAAATTTCATATGTTTTTTTTTACGATTTATATAATATATTTTTAATTCTACCGTTGAATTTTATATTTTATTTACATAAATTATGTGTGTCAAATATTAAATTAATCAAAAATATTATTTATTCAATATTTAAAAAAATCTCATCATTTAAATGATAAAGATATCAAATTAATATGATACATGTATGACAAATACGAATAGATTATTAAATCTAACGATTGATTTGTAAAAGTAATAATCTTCATGAAATTATAAAAAAAAAGTGTAAAACTAATTTTATGTGAATTGATGAATTGAGTGATGTATAAATACAATAAACAAATAAATTTTTAATTAGTCTACATGAACCTGGATTATAATGTGTTTTAGATGCGAAATATTCCAGACTTATATAGCACTTCAAAGAATTTAATGAAATTTCATTTGAATGGGTAAGCTTGACTTCTACCGAACTATATATACTCCGCATGCATGCTCCCAGCAATTTTGCAGAATTATTTTTTAATTGCAAAAATTGCACCATATTTAAACACTCTAAACCAAAGGAATCGAATTACCCTCCACTTCTAAAACATTTTGCTTGTACATTTGATATACGCGATGCATTAATTTAATCAATTTGAGATGGATACGTAGTAAAGTTCTGATATATATAGTAATTGTTAGAAAATGATCGAAGTTCTACAAATGTACGAATGAAAGGAAAATAATGATTACTTGCTCCTATGACTATAATCTAAGGTTTTGTATACACTGATAGTAAATTTTTTAATTTTGATCATTCAATTACAAAAAATATCACTCACATTAAGAACATTTTGGCTTTCTAATCACTTATTTGTTTAATTTATATAATTTCTATTAATTTGATCATTAAATATATATAACTAACTTTTACTCGTGAAATGCACGAATTAATTTTAATTATTTAAATTTGTAAATATATAGAATAATATTATTTAATTTATATGTTTAAAGTATATATGACATGATTATTATTTAATATACTACTAGTGAAATTTTTAAACTTCACAAATAATGTTAAAATGATGATATATACATTCGCTTTATTTATTTACTTATTATTAATATTCATAAAGAGAATATATCATCATATTAGTGTTGCTTGTGGAGTCTAAAAATTTCACTAACAGTATATTAGAAAATAATCATAGGATTAATATCTAATACTCTGTCGGTTAAGTTTTTTTACTCCAAAAGCAGAGTTAAGATGATGACACATGTTTTTTAAAATTATTAAAAAATAAAAATAAATAAAATAGAATATATGTTATCATCTTAATCCCACTTTTATACTTTTCAATTTAGTTAATAAAATATTTTTTAAATAAAATAAAATTAAAATTATTTATTTTATAATATAAATAGATATAAATTAATATTTTATTTAGTTTTTCAAAAAGATAATATTAAAATTATATATTTTTAATTTTTTTGGATTAAATGGTATTTAAAATTACTTTAAGATAATTTTATTTAAAAAAATTGAAAAATTTTAGGAATTAGAGAAATTTTAAAAAAGTAAAAAGGTGGAGAAATTAATAAATTTTAGTATTTATTGTTTGTTTTGATTTATATATAAGTTAATGGATGTTTACTTGTTCTTCGAAGAAAATGTCCAAGTAAACATTCATATAAACATTTTATCATATTTGCTATGTATCTTATCATATATATTAGATTTCCATGACTTTTTCAAATAAGTTCTATGATCTATCATTTGTATTATTGTATATAACATTTTCCATATGTATATATATATATATATATATATATTTATATATTATATACATATTAATTAATGTACAGTTATCCTTAATTAATAGTAAACTAACGTAGTTAATAAATTCGAACATGCTAATCGGGGAGAGAGAGAAGATAAGACATGTTTCCATTAATTTAAGTATGCGTCTAATCAACAAAAGTTACATCCTTCACCTACCCTCAGTGAATAATCAAAAAATGCTAACCAGCTTTGCATATATAAAAATTAACGAATTGTTTCACAGACACTATGACAGGGAACCTTCAATAAAAAATTGAAGAGAGTAAACTCTTAATAATTTTTTCCTTTTTCCATAGACGTAAAATGCATGTACGGGAAATTTCCACAGCTCTCTCTCTCTCTCTCTCTATATATATATATATATATATATATATTATAATAAAAAGAATATTAAATTATTTTGTTGAATTCTACCTTTCACTTAATACATCATTCTCGATAAATTTAAAAAGAAAACAATACATGCTAATTAAAATGTGTTTTAAAGTTAAAACCTTAAAGTGCCGTATTCATCTCTTTTTTTCTTGCCCTTTCCCTTGGAGAATTTGTCTACGTATCACAAGTCAATGGAGCTTGGAATGGGTTTGCCCTGGAAATGCAAAGTCTTTTTTTCAACAATGGGAAAAATCTTGCCTGTCCTCAAAATCATTCAAAATTTGGATGATGTCTTCTTTGTAGTGATTTGGACAAGTTGGACTTTCAGAAATGATTTGGTTTTCAGTGGCAAATTGTTGGATGAAGATCAGCTTTTTCATGTGATAAGAGTGAGACTTGGTCATTGGTTCACTGCTAAATGGCCTGAATCAAAACATAAGATTGATGATTTTCTCTTCAACCTTTGCCTCATAACAGATTCTCCTTAAGTTAAATCAATTAGAATAAATTGTTCTTGGTCCAAGCCTCCTGCTGGTTTCATGAAATACAATGTGGAGAGCTCCTCGCTCGGAAAGCCGAGTCCCGCAAGTATTGGGGGAATTCTTAGAAATCATCAAGGAGCTGTCAAAGGTGTGTTTTCCAAATCCATTAGTTTAGAAGATTCTAATATGGCGGAATTCTTAGCAATAAAAGAAGATGCGTTGTTCTTTTCCTCATCAAGATTCTTTGCCTCCTGCTCTTTACTCATTGAAAGTGACTCCAAAAATGCCATTGGCTGGGCAAACTCACCAAGTATTATCCCTTGGTCCTTGAGAAATGTATCTAATCAGTTGTCCCAAATTTCCAAATCGATCAATTGGTGAGATTCTGCTATGTTCCTAGAGAAGCTAATTTCATTGTTGATAGCCTAGCCAAAGCAAGGGTAAACAAAATAGGAACACTCTCAGTCCATCTTTAATTCTTTCGCTTCATTGTTGCTTTCTAAGCTGTTTTTTCTTGTAGCGGTGTCTTTCCCTTGAACGCTGCTTTGTTTTTGTACTCTCTTTCGTATTATATATGACATCACTTGCTTTTAAAAAAAAAAGTGCCGTATTCTAGATCATCTCACAAATAAATAAATAAATAAATAAATAATTCATTGTGATTGTAACCTGTAAGTATATTTTGTAATTTATAACTTCAGGTTTAGGGATTTGGGTTTAGTTTTTTTTTTTAATATAAATTTTATTAACTCTTGCCTTGCTTTGTAAAAAAATGAATGTTGAAAAATGTGGCAACGACAATTTAGTTTTATTGTTTTATATGTACATGTGTATACGTTTCTTGAAATGGTGAAAGGAACATTTAGAAGGAAACATCCAAACTTGGTACCTTGCATTACACTTCATAATAAAGTTTATTCAAATTCCACCCTTAAGAATTTCTCTTAATTATTCTCCTTTTTGAATTGAAAAACCTTATTAATCGACTTTTTTCTTCCTTTTGAAAGAAAAAAAAAAAAGAAAGCTTATTTTTTTGGTTCATGGGAGGTATAAAGGAGGAGTAAGCAATTGAACCTTTAATCTAATCCCTCACAAAGAGGAGTAACAACCGAATTTTTATTTTCAATAGAACCATTTGACTGGAGAGAAATAAGAATGAAAGTGTCGATATTCAAATCTCATATTTGGAAAATTTTCACATTTTAAAGATTAAAAATATGATCATTTAAGTCAATGTATACTACAAAATCAAAAAACCAAGAAGTTTATTAATATAAAACTTGATAAAAAGGTTTATAATCTAGAAGTACTTATTTTGACTCATGAAAAGCGCTTAAAGATTTCGTTAATAAAATTTGAGTATAATAATACTGCTTGTTTATAAAAAAATTTTCCTTATAAAAAAGGCTAATAAAAAAGGAATTTATATTTGATGCACTTTCAATGTGAGATTTAAGGCAAACCTCAACAATGTTATTATATAGTGCTAGGGACAAATCAATAGTAAGGAAAATTCCAAGCCACAAACCAATTTCCTCTGGTTTTTCTTCTTCTCTGCTTGATTTCAGATTTCTTCAAGGAAACAATGAGTAATGTTTCTTCTTTGATATCACCCCTTCAAAGGTAATAAAAACCTACCGCCAGTTCGATAAGTACAGTGGTTAGCAAATGCTTCAAAGCTAATTAAAATTTTCTTCTCCCTTTCGTTTTCTCTTGAACTTATCGTTACATCATTCTTTGCTTTATTTTACAATGCTTTGGCAATGGCATTGGAATTTACGTCAGCAGGAAAGGTTATTTATTCCGACAGAGAAAACTTATCAAAAATTAAAAGATATGTCTGTTTTGTATGACATAATTTGTCTAAAGTGATATCTTTTAGACAAAACTTGTTCTTTGGAAAAAAATAATTTTTATATTTTACATATCGACATAAATTTTAATACAAAATTTTCATATTCTAAATAATATTAATACGATTTTACATTACACAAATATAATTTTGACTCAATAGTGTGCAAAGATTTTAGCAGTGCATTGCACAATACCTCTGGCTCCTTCAGTAATTAGAGCTACCTTCCCTTGCAGCCTATGAATGATATGTTTGAATAATGTTAAAGGTTATATTCATTTATCCCGTTAAATACAGAATAAAAGATTGGTTTATCAGGCTGTCCAATCAATAGCTTCTCATTTTATAAATCAAAGTCACTATTATAAATATCATAGATCTCTTTAATCCATAAAAATATGAAATTTTTATTATCAGCTCAAATAAACTCAATAATAATCCTTAATTCTTAAATGAATGAGTAAAATTACGTCCAATAAATTTATCCAAAGAACCATTATTAAAATTTTAATAAAATCTATATGTTTTCGTTCTTTATTTCTTAAATGTTAATCTCAATTTCGGAAACTTTAAAAATTCATATTTTCCTAAAAACCCAACCTAATAACGTGTCACAAGAACCATTGGAAAGGTCTCATCAATGAAAATTTTAATAAAATTGAGACCTTCTACTGGTACCCAAATTGTCGCCAAAAAAATCACCAGAATAATATTGAAATAATGAAAAAGTTAAAAAAACATCAAAATTAAAAAGATGTGCTTTTATAGAAAAGTATGCAAAATAAAAAAACATTCAAAAAGATTAAACTTGATTTTACCTTAAACTTTCACTTTCATTTAAAAATTCTAAGTTTTCTTTTCTCTACCAGGAATTTCTTCGTTATTTTCAATGAGAAATACTATGGATAGTCACTTTTGACAGTAACTTTTAACATTCTTATTCTTATTAGACAACGTTACTTTTTAATTTTACGTGAAAACGATCCGGTTACTTACAATTATAGATTATTTAAAAGGTATATTTTAGTATTTATATATTTTAAATTTTTACTTCTCACATGGATAACCCATTTTAACTTAAAACTAAAAAAATGATGTAACCTAAAAAATAAAATTGTTAAAAATAACTGTTAAACTTGATTGACTCTAACATTTTCCGTTTCTAATTTTTGTCTAGAGAGAAACCAAACAGGTTATAACTTTAGTCTTCTTTTATTTATTTTAAACCCTAAAAACTCATGGGCTGTTAGCCCAAACATCTAATTCGATAATTCTTAGGCCTTTTTGGGCCGGGTATTACAACATTTTCAATTTACAACAAAATGTCACTTCTTTCGCCAACAAAACTAAAAATTTTGCAGATTTTTAAAAATAAAATCAATAAAATCTTTTAATTTTAACTAAATTTATTGAGGGTCTGTATTTTTTTTTACTTTACTTAATAATGATGTAATATTTTGTAATTGATTAATAGTGTATAATTGTTATAAGTCAATACATCAAATATAAATTCATTAATTATTTAATCCAAAATTGTATTTAAAAGTAGATTGGAGGGTTAAGTTTATCTCATTAACGGCAAGATATGTTACTGTGATTTATGAAGAAGATGTGTGATGAATACTATAGGCGCCATTCGAGAAAATTTTTTGTAATATGCTATAAAAAAAACCCGAAATGTCAAAATCAAATTCCTAGCCTATTGGTAGATGGAAGAGAAAATTACCTTTCTTATAAAAGAAAAAAAATTACATTTCTTATCTAATTTGTACAATTTTTGTTTTGAGAAAAACTAAGAGGTTAGGTATCTTTTGATATTTTTTAACAATTACTATTTAAAAAATTTGAGATTTTTTTTGTACCGTTTTAAACTTTTCCATCCACATTGAATTATTTTAAGATTATATTTTTTTTTTCAAAATTTATGATTCTCATCACTCAAAATTTAAAAAACTTTACAAAAAATGTTATAATATTGTCAGATATCTCATTATTTTTTATAAAGTTTACTGTCTTTTTTAAATATATCTTAATGGGGTTATTTCGTATATGACAACTGTAAGTTCATCATACAAACCTAACATGATTCTACACAATATGAAACATGTTAAATAAATAAAAGCGGAAGCGACAGGATCTAACCTCCAGTCATTGCACTCTGTAACTTTGCTGTTGAAGCGTTTTTCGAATCTGACGACAGGATTCTTCACCTTCTTCAAGTCTTCCAAGCACTCAAAAACCTTACCAGATGGTGTGTTTTTCTGAGATTCACGTACTTGGAGACCGGAAGGAGCCCTCTTTTATTACTAACGAGAGCATGCTAATTATGGCAAAGGTTTCACTCTTATCACTTCTCCTGAATTCTGAGTCTCACAGGAATGCTTTATTAAAGGTGTTGAATCAATCATATGTACCTCCTGATATATCCATGGACAAAATGGACAATTTAGTCGGTAATTTGGTGGCTTCAAATTATATATCTTTCAGTGATGATGAGATTCCTGCGGAAGGGAGGGGAAGCACCAAGGCTCTTCACATCACAGTCAGGTGTAAGAGCCACACAATTGGCAGGGTTCTCATTGATAATGGATCGGCTCTCAATGTGATGCCTATGTGCACTTTGCTAAGGTTACCAGTGGATTCATCGTATATGCGGAAAAGCAACATGATTGTCAAGGCATTTGATGGAGTCCGTCGAGAAGTGTCGGGCGATATAGAGATACCTGTGGAGATTGGTCCGTGTATTTTCAATATACAATTCCAAGTCATGGATATTACACCTTCATATACTCTTTTGCTAGGAAGGCCTTGGATACACACGACAGGAGCTGTCCCTTCCACTCTCCATCAAAAGGTGAAGTTTTTCGTGGGGAATCAACAAATCTCAGTTTCGGGAGAGGAAGACATCTTTGTCACTCAATCTCCAAGCACTCCGTATGTTGAGACAACAGAGAATGCATGGGAATGTTCATATCGAGCTTTTGAGTTTGTTAATGCAACCTACATAGGAGAAGGTTCGAAATTATATGCTCCTCACCTGTCAGCAGCTACAGAGATGGTGGTGAAGCAAACCATGGGCAAAGGTTGGTATCCAGGAGTCGGATTGGGAAGAAACCACCAAGGGATTAGAAAGGCCATCACAATTTTGGAAAGCAAGGACAGGTTCGGGTTAGGATACAAACCAACTTGGAAAGACAAAGCAAAGAAGATAGAAGAAAAGAAAGAGAGGCGAATAGCACAGTTGAAAGGGGACGAATTTGAAACTGAGAAATTGGCCATTCCTTACCTTTATGACACCTTCTATTGTGGTGGATATCAGACTGGTGATGAAGGAGGGAAATTGGCGATGCAGCTTGAGGGGGATCTCTCTGATTTGTCCATTCACATGGTAGATGAGAAGATATCAGAGGAGAATGTAGCTGGACGGTTTGTGCATGTGACCCCTCCAGGAGCTGAGTTGAAGAATTGGACGATTTTGGAGTTCCCAGAGATTTCTTTTGAAAAGTAATAATGCAATTGTCTTTTTCTTTTATGTTTTGAATAATGCAAGTTGGATTTTCAGTGCTTCAGCCCAAAAGCACCTAAATAAATTTTTATGTATGGGCCAACTTTGTTATTTTCCATTTCAATAAATGATTAGCGTTATGCATTCCTATTTTCCCAATCATTTTTTTTCTTTTCTATCTTTCTCTAGCATGCCAACACTGAAAATACCTATAATTTCCCATTTCATCTATTTTCAGGTATCAAAACAATAAACAAGATGATAATAATGTCAATAATTCAGAAATTGATTTTGAAAACCCTGCTCAATTTGGTGAATCTGATGATGAAGATGTCTTTACGGACTACCCTTTATCCCGTGACTTGTTGAGATCGATGGAAGAAGATAGGAAACCAATTGAACCTCATCAGGAAGTTGTTGAAATAATTAATTTGGGAGATGAAAAAGATAAGAAAGAGGTCAAAATCGAAACATCACTAGCATCAGATGAAAGAAAGGGTCTTAAGGAGTTACTTCGTGAATATGTAGATGTGTTTGCTTGGTCTTACCAAGATATGCCTGGCCTTGATACTAATATTGTGGAGCATAGATTGCCTTTGAAACCAGAGTGCAAACCGGTACAACAAAAGTTAAGACGCATGAAGCCGGAAATGTTGTTGAAGATCAAAGAGGAAGTTAAAAAGCAATTTGATGCAGGTTTTCTTGAAGTGGCCAAATACCCGGAGTGGGTAGCTAATATTGTCCCTGTGCCTAAGAAGGATGGAAAGGTGCGGATGTGCGTGGATTATCGGGATTTGAACAGAGCTAGCCCTAAAGACAATTTCCCGCTTCCTCACATTGACACCCTTGTGGACAATACAGCGAGGCATTCCATATTTTCATTTATGGATGGCTTTTCCGGCTATAATCAAATCAAGATGGCTGGAGAAGATATGGAAAAGACTATTTTCGTGACAATGTGGGGAACATTTTGCTATAGAGTCATGCCATTCGGATTGAAGAACGCTGGAGCTACATATCAAAGGGCTATGGTTAGTCTTTTCCACGACATGATGCATAAAGAGATTGAGGTATACGTGGATGATATGATTGCAAAGTCTCGTGAAGGAGAAGACCATGTGGCTAATCTTAAGAAGCTCTTTGAAAGGTTGAGGAAGTACCAGTTGACGTTAAACCCAGCCAAGTGTACATTTGGGGCAAGATCTGGAAAATTATTGGGATTTGTAGTTAGCGAAAGGGGGATAGAAGTTGATCCGGACAAAGTGCGTGCTATTCAGAACTTGTCCCCTCCTCGCACCACCAAAGAAGTAAGAGGTTTCTTAGGGAGGCTAAACTACATATCCAGGTTTATATCTCAACTTACTTCAAAATGTGATCCAATTTTCAAGCTTCTTCGTAAACATGACTCTGAGGAATGGAATGAAGAATGTCAAAAGGCCTTCGATAAAGTCAAGGAGTACTTATCAAACCCGCCTGTGTTAGTACCTCCTATTCCTGATAGACCTTTGATTTTGTACTTGACAGTTTGCGAAGGTTCAATGGGATGTGTACTGGGGCAACGAGATGAGAATGGCAAGAAAGAACAAGCCATCTATTACCTAAGTAAGAAATTCATTGACTACGAAGTGAAGTATTCTCAATTGGAAAAGATGTGTTGCGCTTTAGCTTGGACAGCCCAAAGACTCAGACAGTACATGTTATATCACACGACTTGGTTGGTGGCCAAACTTGATCCTTTGAAGTACATTTTCGAGAAACCATCTTTGTCTGGTAGAATAGCAAGGTGGCAAGTCATGCTTTCTGAGTATGATATTATATATGTGACTCAAAAGGCCATTAAAGGGAGTGTAATCGCTGATTTCTTAGCAGACCGGGTTGCCGATGACTATGTGCCTATGAAACTCGATTTTCCAGATGAGGATTTGATGGCTGTATTTCAGGTAGAAGAAGAGAAGCTAGCTAAGAAATCATGGAGAATGTTCTTTGATGGAGCATCCAATGCTTTTGGGCGAGGAGTAGGAGTGGTCCTGATATCCCCAGAAGGAGATCATCACCTGATTACTGCAAGATTGGACTTCAACTGTACCAACAATGTAGCTGAGTATGAAGCATGTGTCATGGGTTTGCAAGCCGCCATTGAAATGAAGATTGATGTGCTCGAAGTGTATGGAGATTCGGCTCTAGTCATCTACCAGTTGCGAGGTGAATGGGAAACTAGGGATTCGAAGTTGGTCCAGTACCAAAAATACATAGCCGGTTTAATTGATCAGTTCAAAAGTATTCAGTTTGAGCATCTACCTCGAGAGGAGAATCAAATGGCAGATGCTCTAGCCACTTTAGCTGCAATGTTCAAGGTGGACAGTAATGCTGAAATTCAACCCATCAGGATGAATCTGAAGAATTCACCAGCGCATTGTGCAAGTTTAAAAGAAGAAGTCGATGGAAAGCCTTGGTACCATGACGTCTTACAGTACATTAAAAACCAACAGTACCCAAAACATGCTTCGGAGAATGACAAAAGAATCATTAGGAGAATGGCTATGGGATTCTTTTTAGACGGGGAAGTCTTGTACAAAAGAAGTCGAGACCAGGTGCTTTTGAGATGTGTGAATATTGCAGAAGCTAAACAGATATTGGAGGAGGTACATGAAGGATCTTGTGGGGCACATGCTAATGGTCATATGATGGCAAGACAAATAATGAGAGCGGGTTATTATTGGTCAACCATGGAAAAAGACTGTATTAACTACGCTAGAAAATGCCACAAATGTCAGATTTATGCTGACAAGATTCATGCTCCATCGGAGGCCCTGCATGTATTAGCCCCTCCTTGGCCTTTCTCTATGTGGGGGATGGATGTGATAGGACCCATTACACCAAAAGCTTCAAATGGACATCGGTTTATTTTTGTGATGATTGATTATTTTACCAAGTGGGTAGAAGCAGCATCTTTTGCTAGTGTGACACGAACGGCAGTATGCAGATTCATAAAGAAAGATATCATATGCCGATATGGACTTCCAGAAAGAATTATTTCAGATAATGCTCGTAATTTGAATAACACAATGATGGAAGAAGTTTGTGCACAGTTCAAAATCAAGCATCACAATTTGGCGCCATATCGACCACAAATGAATGGGGCAGTAGAGGCCGCGAACAAGAATGTCAAGAGAATAGTGGGAAAAATGACAGAAACTTATAAGGATTGGCATGAAAAGTTACCTTTTGCCTTGTACGCGTATAGAACGTCAATGCGCACATCTACTGGGGCAACCCCATTCTCATTAGTGTACGGGATGGAGGCAGTGCTACCAATTGAAGTAGAGATTCCGTTATTAAGGGTCTTAATGGAAACACAATTAGAAGAGGCAGAGTGGGTACGGGAACGCTATGAGCAATTGAATCTTATTGGCGAGAAAAGGCTTGTAGCTTTATGCCATGGCCAGTTGTACCAAAGGAGAATGATGAAAGCACATGATAAGAAAGTCCGACCTAAGAAATTCCGAGAAGGGGATCTGGTTTTGAAGAAGATCCTCCCGAATCAGCAAGATAGGAGGGGAAAATGGGCGCCAAATTGGGAAGGACCATATGTAGTAAAGAAATCTTTCTCTGGTGGGGCATTAATATTGGCAAATATGGATGGTGAGGACCTGCCGAACCCCATCAATTCCGATGCTGTGAAGAGGTATTATGCCTAAAAAAAAAGGAGGATTTAAATCGAAAACCCGAAAAGGGCGGTTTTAATCAATGGGGGAGACACTTATGTTGAAAACCTGAAAAGGCAGCTTAAGTGTAGGGGAAAGATCAGCATCGGAAATTTTGTGATATCAAAGGAAAAGGTTTAGTCCGAAGGGCTCTGCAATATTAGACAAACTAATGGAGTAGGCTTTTCAAAAGAGAAATTTGAATTAATTCGATCAGAATTGTCAGAATGTTGATTGTTGAGATATTTGATTATTTCGTCAATGCAATTATTCCTTGTAATATTCCTCTGTTCAGATATGCTTGATGTTTATAATAAAATAACCGATTTCCAAACTTATCTCGTATCTACTACCATTTACCTTCTTACCTTGATTGGGAAAATCGAAATTTGCATTATGTTTAGTCATATTATTAGGATGGAAATAAATAGATGATTGGCAAACATTTAAAAAAAAAAAGAGAGAAAAAGATAATTGCATTGTTTTAAAAGGAGAAAGAAGAGGGACAGAAATATAGTGGAATATCAGAAGATTGGTAAACTAGGTCGAATACACCAGCTGCTTAAAAACAAAAAAAGGGGAAGAATGAAGATTGAAGGTGATGATATGAGAAAGTCGCTAACTGGTTTAAAGACAAGATTGGTCCAAAAAAAAAAAGGGGGTTTTTAGCCTTTGTTGTCACAATTATAATGAAATTATTTTTAGCATGCATCCCATTCATTTCAAAAAGAAAGACATTTTTAAAGAAGGAGAAATTTTAAAGTTTCAGGGCCTTCCTAGTCGAAAGAGCATTTAAGAGATAAGAAAATCTAAAGTTTCAGGGCCTTCCTAATCGAAGGAGCATTTTGGAAATGAGAAAATTTAAAGTTTCAGGGCCTTCCTAGTCGAAGGAGCATTTTGGAGATGAGAAAATTTAAAGTTTCAGGGCCTTCCTAGTCGAAGGAGCATTTTGGAGATGAGAAAATTTAAAGTTTCAGGGCCTTCCTAGTCGAAGGAGCATTTTGGAGATGAGAAAATTTAAAGTTTCAGGGCCTTCCTAGTCGAAGGAGCATTTTGGAGATTAGAAAATTTAAAGTTTCAGGGCCTTCCTAGTCGAAAGAGCATTTTGGAGGTGAGAAGAAATGTAAAGTTTCAGGGCCTTCCTAGTCGAAGGAGCATTTTGGAGATGAGAAGAAATGTAAAGTTTCAGGGCCTTCCTAGTCGAAGGAGCACTTTCAGATGAGAAAATTTAAAGTTTCAGGGCCTTCCTAGTCGAAGGAGCATTTAAGAGATTAGAAAATTTAAAGTGTCAAGACCTTCCTAGTCGAAGGAGACTCTTAGAGATGAAAAATTCTAAAAAAAAAAAAAACACTCAGGGTTTTCCTAGTTAAAAGAGCATATCGAAGATGAGAAAATTTGAAGTTCTAAGAGTCCCGCTATTCAGAAGAGTATTTTCAAAAAAAAAAAAAAACAAAACAAAATCGGTGTCTAAAGTCTTTGCCCTATTCCTGATGCTCAGTAATGTGCAAAGAGGGGCAACTGTAGACACCAATTTTTGTCCGAAACTAAATGGTACGGAATTGTGAATCCCGAACCACTCGACGGGCATTCTAAAATCGGAAATGGATTAAACCCATGTGTGAATAATTAATATTATTTTTTTTTCTTTTATTTATTTATTATTTATTATATTTTTATTTTTTATTTTTTTTATTATTTTTTTTATTTTTATTTTTATTTTATTTTATTTTATTTATTTACTTTTTTATTTTTATTTTTATTTTTATTTTTATTTTTTTTTCTTTTTTCTCTCTTTCTTTTTTCTCTCTTTCTTTTTCTTTCTTTTTTCTTTCCTTTTCTGCTTTATTTGTTTTTTTGTATATTTTGACAAATATAAAAATTAAAATTAAAAAAAAAAAAGAAAAAACAAAAACCCTAAACAGAAACCCTAATTTGACCCCAAACCCCAACCCCCACAAAACCCCAAACCCCAACCCCCACAAAAACAGAACCCCTAACCCCAAACAAGCCCGAAACTCTGAACCCAAACCCCAAACCTCCCGAAACCCTAATCCAAACCCTTAACCCCAGCCAGAACCCAAAACCCTATCCAAACCCTTAACCCCAACCAAAACTCTTAACCCTAATCCCAAACAGAATCCCTAGCCTTGCCCAGAAACCCTAAACACATCGTGACCCCCAAAATGAGTCCTAACCCTAATGGCCGCCAGAAACGAAAAAGGAAAGATCTTGTCTTCAGAATCTGCAAGGAAATCAAGAAAAAAAGGAATTTAAAATCAGACATTAAAGAGATAATCACAATCGGATCTGTGATCCGATTTCCAAACTTCCAAACTATTCAGATCTGAATTTTTATAAAAGGGGACAATACAGAAACCAAAAAGGAGGAACGATAGCCACAAATCAAAAACAGGCACCAACAGCAACAATTGAACCAACAGAAAACACAGAGATAACAACAGTGACTACAACTCAAAACAACCGGCAACCACAAAAACAAAAAAGCAGAGGGGGGATAGTCGAGGGTTTTCGAGTTAAGGCAGTAGAGGTTTTGTTGATTTTAGGAGTTTAGATCTGAGATTTTCGGAGGGATTTAGTAACCGGAGCCTCTGGATCTGGTTTAAGGGAGCTCCGGCGAGCATTTCTGGGTGTAGATCTGGTGACTACGGAGGTGTACGGTGAGAAAGGTACCGGAATCTAGAAAGTTTGAAGTTTTCCGGCGACCGTTTGAAGTTTCCGGTCACCGAAAATCGTCTGAGTTCAGAGGATTTTGTGATTTTTTTTTTGGAAAGCCAAAATCGTCCGAAAAAAAAAGGGAAAGAAGGCTTAAATAGGCAGACCGAAACGACGCCGTTTTTGCGTAGCTCTGACCCGCGTGTGACCCGCTAGACCCGCGCTCCGACCCGCTTCTGACCCGACCCGATCGCAAGGTATCCTTTTTATTTTTCGGATGATTTTCCTTTTTTCCGTTTTTTTTTATTTATTATTTTTTTTATTTTTGTTTTATTTATTTATTCACTTATTTATTTTATTTATTTATTGATTTTCTTGTTTTCTTTTGATTTTTTTTTTGTATATTCGGTAATTAATACAATAATTTAATTAACAAAATTATGAAATAAAAATAATTTAAGTAATTAATTAGATGAGTAAATAGACTAATTTGACATATGAATAGTACAATTTAACAAAGAATTGATAGGATTTAGTTAATATAGTTTGTATATAAATGGATATGTATTTTTTTTTTGACTGGATTATATGAGTTTCAATTTAATTAACATGATTTAATTTAATTAGCATGATTTGATTGGTATGATTTGTTTTTTTTTATTTTATTGTCTATTATCTATTATTTCATTTTATTTTATCTTATTTTTTACTTACTTTTCTTATTATTTTTATTTTTATTTTTATTTTTGTATTTATTTTACTTTAAAGATTTCAAATAAAATTTATGTGATGTGCTTGATTTAAGGCGGGATTAAATTGTTGTTAGGATTTATTTAGGTAGTTTAGAATTGCAATATTTAAAAGTATACAGTAATAAACATTTTAAACATAATAAATATGAGTTATTCCGACGATGGAACTCTTAAAGGGACTGCGCTCAAGTGGTACTTTTAGAGATCTTGAGGTAAAAAAATTCTATCCAAGGCCTCACCAGCTTAATGGAGGGTCTAAATAGGATTTTTGATAATAAATAATTTATATTCATTTTAAATAAATTTATAAAATTACAATAAAAACAATTAGTTATACAACTAGGAAAGATATTAATGATTAGTAATGATACGATAAAAATAATAATAGTAAAGAATAAAACAAAGCAGGAAATGAATAAAATAACTAGAGCTAGATATTAAAATAATAATGGAAATGAATATAATTTATTCCAATGATGAAATATCGAGAGAATTACGCTTAAGTAATTTTCTTGAAAATTTCTAGGTAAAGAAATTCTATCCAAGGCCTCACCAGCTTAATGGAAGGTCTAAATAGGATTTTTTATAAAAAGTAATTTATATTCATTTTTTTTAATAAAATAAACTTATTATGAAATTCAAGTATGAATAATTAGTATATTAGAACAAGAATAATTAGCTATAAAAATTAGAAACGATATTAATGATCCATGATGATACAATAGAAATAATAATAAGAAAAGGAATAAATAAAATTAAGTATAATGAAGGTGAATACGAATTACTCCAACGATGAAATATCGAGAGAATTATGCATAAGTGATTTTCTTGAAATTTTCTAGGTGAGAAGATTATTTTCAAGGCCTCACCAGCTTAATGGATGGCCTAGAGATAGTTTTCAATAATAAGTGATTTTTATTCATTTTTTAAAAGTATAAAATAAGTTATTTGTATCTAAAAAATATTATTAAATTAAAATCAAAGTGATGAATTAAGAAGATAAAAAATTTCAATAATTCATGTTAACTATAATAATAAAATAACAATAATAAATAGTAATGAAATTTGATGAAATAATAAAATGGTAAATAGGAGTTATTGAGAATGAATATTGATTGTTCCTATGATGAGATTCCAAGTAGAATTACGCTTAAGTAATGATTTGGAAATCTTTAGGTAAGAAAATTTCTTTTGGGTCTCACCAGCTTAATGGAAGATCTAAAAGGAATTTTTGATAAAATAATTCATATTCATTTTCGCATAAAAATAAACAAATAAAATTAAGAATTAATAAATAATAGGATGGTAAGGATAAATTGGGTAGAAGGAGTCAAAGTTAGGAATTTCTCATAAAATATTAAAATGAATCCGACAACGGAGCCTCTTCAAGCAAGTCGCATAGTACTACTTGAATACTCTTGAGGTGAGAAAGATCTTTGAGTTGTCCCACCAGCTTAATGGAGGACACTTAGAAATATTTTTCAATATTAATTATATCGAGATTAAAGATCAACATAAGCAAATTTAGCAAATGACTTAAAACTAAGTGGTACCATTTTAGGATGGGCGTTGTGGGGTGCTAATCCTTCCCTACACGTAACCGTACTCCCGAACCCTAGTATCTTTGAACGTAGACCAAGCCTTATCCTTAGTTTGAATAGGTGACCAATCACACCTAGATAGAATGGTTGGTGGCGACTCCATATCTTTGTGTCTAGCTATTAGGTTTTCCCAAAACTTAATACGTTATGACAAGAAACATCATAGTATTAATAAGAGTTTCAATTACAATCAAAATGTGGGACCAAGTCCCATTCTCTCTACATGATCCTTAAATTTAAACGGTGGCATGCCCTTAGTCAAAGGATCAGCTAACATCAATTCAGTGCTAACATGTTCAATGACCACTCTTTTATCTCTAACACGTTCTCTAATGGCTAAGCACTTAATGTCGATATGCTTACTTCGACTTCCACTCTTATTGTTCTTAGCCATGAATACCGCAGCTGAATTGTCACAATATATCCTCAATGGCTTAGATATGGAGTCAACAACTCTAAGCCCACCAATGAAACTCTTAAGCCATACACCATGTGAGGTAGCCTCAAAACAGGAAACGAACTCGGCCTCCATAGTAGAAGTGGCAGTCAGTGTCTGCTTAGCACTCTTCCATGAAACAGCTCCACCGGCAAGCATAAAGATGTAGCCAGATGTTGATTTCCGGGTATCAACACAGCTAGCAAAGTCTGAGTCTGAGTAGCCAATCACTTCCAACTCATCAGTCCGTCTATACATAAGCATGTAATCCTTAGTGCCTTGAAAAAATCTAAGCACCTTCTTCGCAGCTCTCCAGTGGTCTATCCCCGGGTCACTTTGATATCTACCCAACATTCCCACAGCAAAAGCAATATCAGGCCTGGTACAGACCTGTGCATACATAATGCTTCCAACAGCTGAGGCATATGGAATGTTCTTCATCTGTTCCCGCTCAAGATCATTTTTTGGGCACTGGTTCAAATTGAACCTGTCACCCTTCACAATGAGAGCTGGGCTTGGTGAACAATCTTTCATTCTGAATCTTTCCAAGACTTTATTAATATAGGCTTCTTGTGACAGACCTAATATACCTCTATGTCTGTCTCTATGGATCTTAATGCCAATGACATAAGATGCATCACCCATATCCTTCATATCAAAGTTCTCAGAAAGAAATTGTTTCACCTCACGTAGCAGCCCATTATCATTGGTTGCAAGCAGAATATCATCCACATATAGCACAAGGAAACAAATCTTGCTCCCACTGACCTTCTGGTATATACTTTGATCCATGATGTTCTCAACGAAACCAAATGAAGAGATGACTTCATGGAATTTTAGATACCATTGGCGGGAAGCTTGTTTCAACCCATATATGGATTTCTTCAGCTTACAAACCAAATGCTCACCATTACTAGAGGAAAAACCTTCAGGTTGTTTCATGTAAACCTCTTCCTCTAGATCACCATTGAGAAATGCCATTTTCACATCCATTTGTTGCAACTCTAAGTCAAAATGTGCAACAAGCGCCATTATGATGCGGAGAGAATCTTTCTTAGATACAGGAGAGAAGGTCTCCTTGTAATCGATTCCCTCCTTTTGAGTGAATCCTTTGGCTACGAGTCTTGCCTTATAACACTCAATGTTGCCTAATGAGTCAGTCTTGGTCTTAAAGACCCATTTACAGCCTATAGCCCTGGCCCCATTAGGCAACTCGACAAGATCCCATACTCCATTAGATGCCATCGAATCCATCTCATCCTTCATAGCATCGAACCAAAGTTTTGATTCTTTGCTGTTCATGGCTTGTGAAAACATCTCTGGATCATTAACAGGCCTAATATTGAAATCATACTCTTGTAGATACACAATATAATCACTAGGAATAGCTGATTTCCTTTCCCTAGTAGACCTTCTTAATGTTGGTTCAACATTCTCCGAAGGATCATGTTGTTCAACTGGTTGCTCACTCAATTCTGGTGTATCCAGAGGAGCCTCGTCTACTGGTAAGTTATCAACTACTTATGGATCTTCAATGATTGGTTGTTCAATGTCCAGCTGTACTGAAGGGACATTGTTCATGATAACCAATCCTTGACTCGAGGTAGAGGGTTGATCTCTCACAGAAACTAGGTCTTGAGATTGATCGCTCCCACTAACTAAGTCATTTTCAAGAAACTTGGCGTTCCTTGATTCCACAAATCTAGTGCTATGAGATGGACAATAGAATCTGTAGCCTTTGGACCGTTCGGCATATCCGATGAAATACCCACTTATGGTCCTAGGGTCCAGTTTCTTTTCCTGTGGGTTGTAAACTCTTATCTCAGAAGGGCATCCCCAAATGCGCACGTGACGCAAACTCGGTTTCCAACCTTTGAATAATTCGAAAGGCGTCCTTGGAACAGCCTTGGTCGGAACCCGGTTCAATACATACGCTGCCGTGTTAAGAGCTTCAATCCACAAAGACTTAGGCAACTTCGAGTTGCTAAGCATACTACGTACCATTTCCATCAAAGTTCGGTTCCTTCTTTCTGCAACACCATTCTGATCCGGTGAACCAGGCATGGTATATTGGGCAACAATCCCATTTTCTTGAAGGAACTTCGCAAATGGTCCAGGTGCTTGTCCATCTTCAGTGTATCTACCGTAATACTCCCCACCTCTATCAGTTCTTACTATCTTTATGGGTTTTCCACATTGTTTCTCTACTTCAGCCTTAAAGACTTTAAAGGCGTCTAATGCTTCGTTCTTGTTATGAAGCATGTAAAGATACATAAACCTCGAGTAATCATCAATAAAGGTGATGAAGTATTTCTGACCATATGCATTAATGTCTCGACAACATATGTCAGAATGTATGATCTCTAATATGGTTGAACTCCTATTGGCACCTTTCTTGGACTTGTTGGTTTGCTTACCCTTAATGCAATCCACACAAGTGTCGAAATCAGTAAAATCGAGAGTACTAAGTATTCCGTCATTTACCAATCTCTTAATTCTATTTATAGAGATATGACCTAATCTCTGGTGCCATAACGTAAAGGAGTTCTCATTCATAACACATCTTTTAGTGCCAGTTTGAACATGCAAGGCATTATGAGCAGTGTCATTTTGCAAATCAATAGAGAAAAGACCATCACATAAGGTACCATTCCCAACAATATCAGACTTAAAATATATCAATACTGATTTATTTGAAAATTGAAAGGAATATCCATAAGGTACCAGCCTCGAAACAGAGATTAAATTTCTCGAGAAACTAGGAATATAAAAGGTCTTTTCCAATTGCAAAACAAAACCACTCCTAAGAACTAAAGTGCATGTTCCAACGCCTTCAACACGCGAGCGCATCTTGTTTCATGAATAGATGCTCTTCTCATTTCCCACTGGCTTCCTTAGGTTTGTCATACCTTGTAAGGAAGTCGAAATGTGAATTGTAGATCCAGAATCAATCCACCATGTGTTATGATTAACCTCAACCATATTTGATTCAAAACAAACATATGAGAGTGGATTACCTTTCTTAACAAGCTACTGCTGAAGCTTGGCACAGTCCTTCTTCATGTGTCCCTTCTTTTTACAGAAGAAACACTTGGACTCTTTCTTAATGTCAGCTTGGGCGGGGATTTTCCCTTTTCCCTTATTCTTGGCTCAATCTTTCGTCTTTCCTTGGCTTGCAAAAAATGCACTTTCACCCGATTCCATAAGCAGCCTTCCCTCCTCTTGAACACACATGGTCATCAATTCATTGATGGTCCACTTATCCTTATGTGTGTTGTAGGATATCTTGAATGGTCCGTACTGCTTTGGTAGAGTGTTCAATATATAATGCACAAGAAAAGACTCAGACATCTCCACCTCTAGCTTCTTGAGTTGGGCCGTTATATCTCTCATGGCCATTATGTGCTCGCGCACTCTTTTGACATTGGTGAGCCTCATCGATGAGAACTTCATTATCAGGGTGCTGGCCAACGCTTTGTCTGAAGTGACAAATTGATCATCTATGGCCTTCAATAAGGTCCTAACGTTGGTATGCTGTTCGACAGAACCACGTATCCCAACATATATCTTTGTCTTTATATACATGACACTAAGGCGATTGGATCGCTCCCAGCGTTCATGTAAAGTTACTTGAGCAGGAGTGCTGGTCTCAGTCAATACGGGCTCGTCTTTCCTTATAGCATAGTCTATATCCATGCACCCTAATTGGAGGAGAACTCTCTCCTTCCAAACCTTGTAGTTCTCTCCATCTAGCTAGGGAACTTCTAGGTTAATACTAGCCTGAGGAAACACTGCATATAGAAAATAAACATGCTTATGTGTCTAGAATTTTTGAGGCAAACTTAATTATGTCTACCAATGTAAACATATTTTATTAATGAATCTTAGACATAAAACTTGCCTGTGGGCTAAAGTTCTAATTCTAATAGATTCATATCATAATGATAAAACTATCAAATTATATCATTTCCTAATTCCTGTGGGTAAATTAAGAAACTAATTTGATATTTTATCCTAATTAGTTATAAAATTATAATAAAAATTCCTATGGGATAAAATTTACTATAACCTTATAACTAATTACAATTTATGTCTACTATCATTATGTGATTTTACAAAAAAAATAATTTTACTTAATTAAGGTTGCTGTGGCTAAGCCCTAATTAAATAAATTATAAATCACTTAGACATATTGGTAAAAATTCCAAGCTTATTCATATTTTAAAAATTGCAATTAACACAAGGCAATTTTAATTTCAAATAATATGAATAACTTAGCTACATGTGCTTCTAGTATAAAAATAACAAAATTATACACATTCAAAATGAGCACATATACACATTCAAATCAAATTTTCATAATTTAATCATAATTTTATGATAATTTTCACAAAATTATTCAATTTAAAATTACAGCATTTATAAAATTTTCAAATTTATGAAAAATCCTCATAAAATCCAAATAATGAGAAGTTTTCATAATTATATTAATTTTGTGAAAATAATCTAATTATTCATAAAATTATGAAAATTACAGAACTGAAAATTTGATAAAACTATCAAAAATATAATTATTTGGCCTAAATTAAATAATATAAATTACTTAAAATTAAATAAATCCTTCAGGCCTAAAAAACCAAATGGCCATTTTATTTAATCCACATGGCCCAAATAATCTAGCCCAAAATAAAAGGAAAACCCTTAAATTATATGGCCCGAAACTAACCAAATAAGGACCCAAACAGTGGCCCAAAACCCGAGGCCCAAAAGGATTTCTTTTCCTTTTTTTTTGCCGCTGCATTAATACAGCAGGCCGCGGGCGCGTACGTCACACGCGCCCGCATTACTCCATCAGGTGCATGGTTCTCACGCGCCCGCATAACAACAATATTATCAGGCGCGTGGATCTCACGCGCCCGCAACATTAACAGCATCGGGCGCGTGAGATTCCCACTCTTTCTTCTTCGCCCGAACGGGCCTTTTTGCAGAAATTTGGGTCTTTTCGACCCGACCCGGCACAAAGCCCTTCAAACAGTCCCATTTTTCATGTATTTTTCATCCCTAGAGCTTTACAACAATAGATCTAAAGTATTTGAACCAAAATCACATGAAAACAGAATGAGTTTCATGAAATCCGAGACTTAAAGTTTCAAAATATGGGTTTTTATGGCTTCTTTCTACAGATCTCTAGCAAGACAGAGGTTAAACTACGGCTCTGATGCCAAATGTAAGTTCATCATACAAACCTAACATGATTCTACACAATATGAAACATGTTAAATAAATAAAAGCGGAAGCGACAGGATCTAACCTCCAGTCATTGCACTCTGTAACTTTGCTGTTGAAGCGTTTTCCGAATCTGACGACAGGATTCTTCACCTTCTTCGAGTCTTCCAAGCACTCAAAAACCTCACCAGATGGTGTGTTTTTCTGAGATTCACATACTTGGGGACCGGAAGGAGCTTTCTTTTATTACTAACGAGAACATGCTAATTATGGCAATAAAATCACGTTTTAACCATCACAAAATCGTGTTTTAATAGCCAAATATTGAGTTGAGATTCAGTGTGAAATTATGGACCATATCCGGAATTGGTCAACCAAATATTTATTTCCATAATAAGGAGATATACTAACAACAACTTTCTAATTCCGCTTGAAATTTTTTGTTCTGTTTTAAACTTTTTCAAGCACAGTGAATTATTTTAAGATTATCTTTTTTTTTTTCAAAATTCATGATTCTCATCACTCCGAATTTAAAAAACTTTACTATAAATGTTAGAATATTGTCAGATATCTCATTATTTTTATATAATTTACGATCTTTTTCGAATATATCTTAATGGGGCTATACCGTATATAACAACCTTCTAATTCCTCTAGTGATTTTTAAAATTTAATTAACTATAGACAAAATAATTTTACTTATTACTTTACCTTTCTAATTTTGAATTCCATTATCCATTTCAGAACTTATAGAATGTTATATATTAATTGATAGATAAGAAAAAAAGGTTAATATTGCATAAATTGTTCATATATATATATATATATATCATTACGTTTCAAAATGTCATTTACACTTTATATTCTACTTCCTAAGCAACTTAATTAATGATTGAAAAAAACAAAATATGTTTAGTACCACCAATATGCTTTTAGCAAACCATATGTAAGGAATAGAAGTCATAACTTCCACATAAATAAAAACAATGGGTAATTAGTGTCATGAATAATAATGATTGAGAATTGAGAAATTTTAGATACAACCCTAATTTTACTCTTTACAATTAACAGTTAAATACAACCCAACTCACAAAATAAAATTTTCTTTACAACCATCAAAACCTAAATTAAATTTCGATTTTATCCTTCTTGAAAACTCAATCTCTATATTTCAAGATTCCTAAACCCTTTTGTCTCTTACAGCTCAAAATCCTAAACTCTCAAACATAAGAATGTTGAATGGAAAAGTATTACATCAATATTATTTCAGAATGCACAGATACATATACATGTATATAAAATCGGGAAAGCCAAAGAATAAGGAAACTAGAATATTCTAAATAACTGGCTTTCCTAATTTAAAGATTGCAAGAATAAGTCAACTATACACCAAATAGTCTAAATATGTAAGATACAGTGTGTCGGGTCTGTTAGGCCCCCTCAAGATGGTGCTCCAGTGGAGACACCAATCTTGAGAGAAATATCTTGGAGCCGACAACAAGGGAGCAGTTTAGCTAGTGCATCTGCCAACTGATCAACGGAAGAAACATGAGAGACTCGAAGGCGACCATTTTGCACTAGTTCACGAACAAAATGATAGTCCAGTGCGATATGTTTCATGCGAGAATGGAAGATTGGGTTTGCACATAAATATGTCGCACCAATGTTGTCACTATAAAGAGTCGGTGGAACACTGATCGAGACACCAAGTTTTGTAAGTAGAGAATGTACCCACTGAAGTTCTCCAGCAGCAGAAGCAATTGCCCGATACTCATCTTCTGTGGAAGAGCGAGCAACAAAACGTTGCTTCTTTGAACTCCAAGAGACAGGATTAGGACCAAGAAAAACAATATAGGCACCTGTAGAGGTACGATCATCAGGATCACCTACCCAATTTACATCACAAAAGGCATGAAGAGACAAAGAGCGGTGGCATTGTAGTCGAATACCATAGGATCGGGTATCATTAAGGTACCGAAGGAGACGCTTAACAGCACCCCAATGATAAGTCGTCGGAGCATGCATGAACTGGGATAGTTTGTTGACAGCAAAGGCAATGTCAGGATGACAAATGAGAAGATACTATAAGCTGCCGACTATCTGACGATAAAACGTTGCATCCGCAGGTGGAGAACCATCATGGAGCTGCAGGTAGGAGGAGGTGGCTAGCGGCGTCTGAACGGGTTTAGAATTTTCCATGTTGTGCTTGGTAAGGATATCCAGAAGATATTTCTGCTGAGTAAGGCGTAGGCCCTCTGGACAAGAAACAACCTCAACACCAAGGAAATAGGATAAAGTGCCTAGATCTTTTATCGAAAAACGAGAACCCAATTGATCAACAAAGTTCTGGACAGCCATATCATCACTCCCCGTAAGAATCAAGTCATCAACATATACCAAAAGATACATGGTAGTCTCCCCATGACAATAAATAAATAATGATGCATCTGATATAGAATTTATAAAACCAACCTCAAGAAGAAAGCGACGTATTCATTGTACCATGCTCGAAGAGCTTATTTAAGACCATAGATGGCTTTGTTGAGCTTGCACACATAGATGGGCAGATTAGGATCAACAAATCCCGGTAGTTGGGACATAAAGACATCTTTATCTAGTGGACCCTGAAGAAAGGCATTATTAACATCCATCTGACGAAGAGACCATCCTCAGGAAACCACTAAAGAAAGGAAAACTCGAACTGTGGTGGGTTTAGCCACTAGGCTAAACGTGTCATAATAGTCAAGCCCTGGTCGTTGATGAAAACCCTTCGCTACAAGCCGGGTCTTCTAGCGATCTATGGTGCCATCAGGTTTTTGCTTGATACAAAAAACTCATTTACAACCAATGATATTCTGAGAAGGATCATTAGGTAACAAGTCCCAAGTACCATTGCGAAGTAGAGCATCGAACTCTTCGGACATAGCTGCATGCCACCATGGATTTTTGAGAGCTTGAGTGTGGGAGGTAGGCTCGGTGGTGTTAAGTTCAGTAGCAACAGTGAGGCTATACTTTGGGTTTGGTTTGACAATGTTGTTCTTGGATCGAGTTACCATTGGGTGGAGGGAGGTGGGAAATGGTAGAGCAGGTGAGTCACTACGGGGAAGATTATGTTAAGTGTCAGTAGGAGAGGAGGTCACGGGAGATAGCTCACGAGAAGTGGGTTGCGGGAGGAATAGAGGAGACAGCGAGAGATCTCTGGATGGAGGATTGGGAGGCAAATTGGGCAAGGGAACGTCGGCGGTAGGTGGGGTTGGAGGAACGGGCAAAGGATAACCTGGCACAGTGGCCCCCTCAGTCACTTCAGACAGTACCATAACCAGCAATCCATCGTGGGAATCAACACCAACACTGGCCAAAGAGGACAATTGAAAAGGAAACTCAAACTCGACAAACACAGCATGACGAGAGACGTAAATTTTTGATATGATAGATCATAACATAGATAAACACTTTGAATAAGGGAATAACCAAGAAATGTACAAGGACAAGAACGAGATTCCAATTTGTGAGATGTGTAAGGATGGAGCCAAGGATAACAAAGACACCCGAACACCCGAAGTTTAAGGAAGTTAGGAGGAGTTTGAAAGAGACACTCAAAGGATGATTTCATGGATAGGTTTCGTTTGGGCATACGGTTAATGAGATAGGCAACGGTAGCAAAGGCAAAGGGCCAAAACGAGGAAGGGATGGACGCTTGGTGAAGAAACATTAAACCGGTTTCAACAATGTGGCGATGTCTGCGTTATGAAAAACCATTATGTTCAGGTGTGTGAGGTGGAGTCGTCAAATGGGAGATACCACAAGTCCCAAGGAAATCTCTGAGAGCTATATATTCCCCACCATTGTCTGTGTAGAGTGTGACAATAGGTCGATTGAAACGTTTTTCCACAAGCAATTTGAAGCATTGAAACACAACCAAAACATCTGATTTATTTTTAAGTGGATAGAACCAGATAGATTTGGTATAGTGATCAACAAAAATCACATAATATTTATAGCCATCACATGATAGAACCGGAGAAGTCCAGACATCCGAAAACACCAAATCTAGAGGAGAATTGGATACAAGTGAGGAATCATGAAAGGGTAATTTTTGGCTTTTATTGCACAAACAAGCATTACAATGAAAGTTACTCGATGAACTACAGGAACAAGAAATAGACTTGGACAAATGACACATGACTCTGTTGGAGGGATGACTTAAGCGACTATGCCATAAAGAAAAAGATTCATGAGATGCAGAAAAGACCAATGGTGATGCCGACTCACCCATAGATGGAGACCAAGAGTAGATGTTGCCTTTAAGTGGACCTTGATGGAGGATGGCCCCTGTGCGAGGATCCTTCACCTGAAAGTGTGTTGGAGTAAAAACAACAATAACATTATTATTTTTGTAGAGTTGGGAGACAAATAACATATTTTTGGTCATTGAAGGCACACAAAGGGCATTAAGAAATTTAAGTGAAGAAGGATTATAAGGTGGAGAGAGAGAACCTATATGGGTGATGTTCAAGCCTGCACCATTGCCGACGACAACATCATCGGATCCCTCATATGGAGAATGGAGTGAGAAATTAGCAAGATCGGTTGTGACATGATGTGTGGCACCCGAGTCGAGAATCCATTCAGATGAGGATGGAGCAAAGGAAGAGGTTGCAGCGTTGGCTTGAGGAGTAGCAGATCTGGGCCGATTCGGAGTCCGTGGTGCCACCAAACCAGGCCACGATAAATGGTTGAGGGTTAGGCACCGCTTAGCAGAGTGTCCTTGTTGTTCGCACAATTGGTAGCACCCAAGGTAAGGACGAAGGCCACATTGGCTCTGTGTCTGTGGGGGTCGAGAAGTCCATGTCCCAGAAGGTCGAAAAGGACTAGGTTGTGGCGAACTCGTGGAGTGACTATGCGGCCTATTCGGTGGTCCAGACTTAGCAGCGGCATTGGCGGTAATTGGGAGGGGTATGTGATTACCCTTCTTGGCAGCAAGGTGTGCTTCCCGGTTAAGGAGCTTCTCATGCAGTTCTTCAAAGGAAATCGCCGTCTCTCGTGCTTGAATAGCATTGGCAAGTTATGTATAGTCCTCATCAAGACCATTAAGAATCTTGATGGTAAGATCCTCGATGTCAACTGGGGCATTCATCATTGCCAGTTCATCCACTTTTGTCTTGATATGTTTCATAAACTCGATGATCGTCTGGGAGCCTTTGATTGGGTTACTTAGTTGAGTTTTCAAATGAGTTATTCGACCACGTGTCGGTTTACCATATGTGAGGGCCAAGATTGACCAAGCATCGCGAGACGTTCGAGCGGTTGCAATAAAGGGAATCAAAGTCGGAGACAATGAACCAAGTATAGCATTCAAGATGAGTTGATCTTGGCGTACCCATGTGTGATGGGCGGGGTTAACAGTTGGGGCACCATTGACCTTGATGGTTTGCTTAGGACATGGGTGTGTGCCATCAACAAATCCGAGCAAATCATAGCCGGTGAGAAGAGTAGAGAATTGTAGGCGCCACGAAAAATAGTTCGAGGCAGTAAGCTTCAATGGCGCTTGCACAGCAACATTGAAGGCAATGATGGTTGACATGGTGCGTTGATCAGTTGGACTAGCGGCTGCGGGGACCAGTTGAACCGTGTCGACATCGGCTATGGACTAGGCCGATGGTGAAGCATGCACTGGTGAAGACTCTGATTCCATGGTAATAGTAGTAGGAAGCAAGCAACAATGGTGGTGGAAGAGAAAAAAAAAAGATTATACTTTAGTGTAGGCATAAGCCAACGGCTCCGATACCATAAGAATGTTGAATAGAAAAGTATTACATCAATATTATTTCAGAATGCACTGATACACATACATGTATATACAATCGGGAAAGCCAAAGAATAAGGAAACTAGAATATTCTAAATAACTGGCTTTCCTAATTTAAAGATTGCAAGAATAAGTCAACTATACACCAAATAGTCTAAATATGTAAGATACAGTGTGTAGGCTTTGTTAAAACATCCACTCAAAATCTGTAAAAACCATTCATTGCCACACCACATTTTTTCTCTTATAAGTGAAGGTATATTCTAGGTTATTTGTTTAGTTTTTTCTTTTTAATTTTTTGAAAAAGAAAAGCAAAAGCAAATCTGCATACAGAATTCTTAGAACTCCAGAATTCGTGAAGCATAAAAGCCTTGCAGAAATCAACTTATTGACTTTCGTGTGATCTTTATGCCACGCAAAAGTAAACTTCTGCTTGGTCTTTGTGCCATGTTGAAGTCCACTTCTGCCAGCCACAGCCTCATGGAAGTCAAGATGCCTCAGCTCACGAATTACGGGATTCTAAGAATCACATATTAGCTATATTTAAAAAAAAAAAACATTTAGAACATATGTTCACTTCTTCAATCAAATTACGAAAGCTATCTTTTGTTTTTATTTTTTTAAAATTAAAATTTGATTTTAGGATTGTATGTAAAAATTGAGAGAAACAATTTAAGAAAATAGAAAGGAGGAGGAAAAAGAATTTAATTTTTTTTGTTAAGGTTAATTTAATAGTTTTACTTAAATTAATATAATTTTACGTTGAATGACCTTCGTTTGTGTTATGATTCATAAACAGTAAATTATAAAGACAATAGGGTATAGCAAGAAAAAATTGAGTTTATTTAAAAATTTTCTTCTACGTTTAAAGATATTTTTTTAAAAATAAAGTTAAAAATTTTGATTGAAAATAACAAAATCAAATTGCATCTAATTGGCATTTGCCAATTGCCCATATGAATATGACCTTTGAATCTAATTAAAGTAGGAAAGTGACTTTGAATAAAATAACAAAAGCGACGTTTTGTTTAGTTCAGCCGGTTAACCAATCAGTTCGAGGTGCTTTCTAATTAGTCATTCAGCGAAGGGTGAAAGACAAAATGCATATGCGAAGGGGCAACAACTCTATGCCGTTCGAAGTATTTTTTTTTCTTTTCTTTTTTTTAAAAGAATTTTAAATATATTTAATTATTAATTTAATGGTTGTGATATTAGAGTTTAAAATTTTATTTTAAAAATCTTGAATTCTAATTTTTTTTTCATGTTTCATTGAATTGATATTGAGCTATCTCTTTTTGTGTATCATTTATCTTAATATCTTTTGTGTAAAAAACAAAAGTTAATTTGTGAAAAGGGTTAAAACATAATTTATTCTTTTTTCCCTTTTTTATGAATATATATAAAACATTTGAGGAATAATTTTTTTTTAAAAATTAAGGATTTGAATTCAATTTTTTTTTAACGAAACATATTTTGAGTCAAACAGTTAAATGATTAAAAAAAGGAATTATTTGTGAACCCAAAAAAATTGTTTGAATCCAAACAAAATAACTATCGTTATTTAAATATAATCATCATCATCACAGTTAAGTCAGCATATAGCTTGTTATAGTTTAACCCGAGGTGGATCCAAACAACACAAAATCTTTAATTTTTAAAACATGAAAAACATTTTCAAAAATTATTTTTCAAAAACTAATTTATGCAAAACAAATGGAACCTGAATTACAAATCGGTAAAATTCTCTTTAAAATTAAAATGAAAGCAAAACCATTTGATTCCATCTAACCGCATAAATTTATTCTATTAGTCTCCTTGACCCTTTCCAAGCGAATGTCTTGTCAGAAAGCACAGGTCGGACAATTATTAAGCTTTACTCTTCGGGGCCCCGCCTCACTCTGTACTAAAAACTTTTTTTTTTGGTGCATCACTCTGTGCTAAAAACTTGCTCAGAGATAAGATTCTCTTATTTTATCTTCTCCCTCTTCAATGGCATGGCTTTGTTTGTTGACCATCATTTCAATTTCAACGCTCGCATGCTCTTCGGATACGGGGAATCCTTCTGGGTTGGACCTGGGTTCGCTGACACGTGAACTATTGGACTCTGCCAAGGAACCTGAGTTTTTCGATTGGTTAAAGAGTGTTCGGAGGAGAATCCACCAGTACCCAGAGCTGGCTTTCGAAGAACACGAGACAAGTCAGCTCATCAGATCAGAATTGGATTCCCTTGGGATCGACTACACTTGGCCTGTAGCCAAGACAGGGGTCGTGGCCTCTGTCGGGTCTGGGGTGGATCCCTGGTTCGGTCTTAGAGCCGACATGGACGCGCTACCCATCCAGGTTTTGGTTTCCTGTCTCTGACTCTGTCTTCGATTCATCTTTTAATTAGGTAACCACCAAGAAAACTCTGAAAGGAGCCCGGCGATTACCTGAAGCTAATCAATACAATCCGTTGAATTATACCCGTTCATTTCTTCTTTGGAAAATTGTTTGATACACAAAAATTACGTGAAAGTGATAATCAGGCATAAATCGAATAAAATAAATATCAAAAAATTAAGTATTAATTTTTTTTGTTTTGATTACTGGCTTTATCATTGAAACAGTCTAATCATCTTTCTCCATGGAAATTGTATGAAGGAACTGGTTGAGTGGGAGCATAAGAGCAGGAATAATGGGAAGATGCATGCTTGTGGCCACGATGTTCATGTGACAATGCTGCTTGGAGCAGCCAAGTTGCTTCAGCACAGGAGGGATGAATTGAAGGGCACTGTTAAGCTTGTCTTTCAACCTGGAGAAGAGGCACATGGTGGTGCTTATCACATGATAAAAGAGGGTGCTGTTGATAATGTCCAAGCCATATTTGGATTGCATGTTTCACCGGAAATGCCCACCGGAACCGTTGGGTCCAGACCTGGTCCGATTCTTGCTGGCTCCGCCAGGTTTGTAGCCAAAATTCAAGGGAAAGGTGGGCATGCTGCTTCGCCTCATTTGACTAGAGATCCTGTACTCGCGGCATCTTTGGCTATCCTCGCACTCCAACAGATCGTTTCTCGAGAGACTGATCCTCTTAAGGCCAGGGTAAATTTCTTGCCAGTATAAAGCAAACCCATTACAAGCTCGACGTTATGGATGAGTTCTTGAAACTTTGTGTTTAGATATAAAAATATAGTTTATGAAGCCCATTTCTGACAGTGGCCTATTTTCACCGAACCGCAGGTTGTCTCAGTTGGATTCGTTCAAGCTGGCCAAGGGGTAAATGTTATCCCAGAGACAGTAAGCTTTGGAGGTTCTTTTCGGAGCATGACCACTGAAGGCTTGTCCTATCTGCGGCAGAGGATAAAACAGGTATCTTTCGACAATCCCAAGGGAAAAATAATAAACGGTTTATCGGGATTAGGAATATAAACAAGTTAAATTACCCGTGAACTATTCGAATTCAGTTAGATGATTATTCGAATTTGACTCATTTATTTTCGAATCAAATTCGAGTTTGAGCTATATGAGTAACGAGTCAAGTCAAGTTCGATCATTTTAATACTCGATTCGAACCATTTGTGAGACTAATCAAAATTTTTTAATATATTTTATTATTAGTTTTCTATTTTACTCTCATAATATATAGTTGAAAATTAACAAATTGAGTTAAATTCGAGTTTATTGAGTCAAACTCGAACAACTCGAGTATTCTGTCAAGTCAAGCTTGAACTTTAAAAACCATGCTCAATTAAATTCAAGCCGAATTTCAAATCTCGAGTTTTCAAGTCAAGTCGAACTTGAACTTGATTTTAGATCGTTTCGGTTCGGTTCGGTTCGATTAATCTCCTAATCAGGATGAAAAGAGAGTTTGAAATAAATTATGTAAAACTTGTTCAGTAGATATCAAATCCTTGTTTAATTATTACAACCAAGTCTTAACTATAACATGTTTATTCCATGAGCAATGTGTTTTTCAGCACAAAAGCTTGATGTATTACTAACATGTTTTTCTCACAGGTGATTGAGACTCAAGCAATAGTTCATGAATGTACTGCTACCATAGATTTCCTGGAGGAAAAACTGAGACCTTACCCTGCAACCGTCAATGATGAGTCAATGTATGAACATGCCAAAAAGGTTGGAGAATCTATGC
This sequence comes from Heritiera littoralis, assembly GCA_031772115.1. Taxonomy (NCBI): domain Eukaryota; kingdom Viridiplantae; phylum Streptophyta; class Magnoliopsida; order Malvales; family Malvaceae; genus Heritiera; species Heritiera littoralis. The sequence goes on from JAPDPK010000162.1 coordinate 734,812, forward strand.
TTGGGAAATCTAATGTAGTCCTTGTTCCAATGAATATGGGAGCAGAAGATTTTAGCTTCTATTCAAAGAAGATGGCAGCTGCCTTGTTCGTGATAGGGACAAAGAACGGAACACAAAAGCAAAACCGTCGAATCCACTCACCCTACTTGATTATTGATGAGGAGGTTCTTCCCATTGGAGCAGCCTTCCATGCTGCGGTAGCGATGTCTTATTTGGATAATCATGCTGTACTTAAAGTTCAATAACTTTCTATTTTTGGAATGAAAATTCAGTGAAAGATAGAGGGTACATTGGATATTGTTCACCAAACATCATAAACTTAAATTACCTTAATTAAAAGGCAACTAGTAAAATGCTCGTGCGTTGTTGCGGAGATAGGGAGGAAAGAGAGAGATAGGGTGAAATAAAAGGCGAAGAAAGATAGAAGATGGCATATGAAAAAAATTCTAAAAGATATATTAAAAATACTAAAAATCTTTCATGGTATCTAATGAAACGAAAAAAATTTCCAAAAAAATCCATTACAGTTGTGAATTCATTTAACTACAATAAAAAATTTAAAAATGAAATCTGTAACGATAAATTGTGACTTCAATCCCCCATAGTTTAACCATGAAAAATGAACAGACATCTCCAATTTGAATACGAACTTTGGTACGGATGAAAACAATGAAAGTAAAATCTTGATCAACAAAAGAATCATGGGATATCAAATATTAACAATATACCTAATCGCTAAAACTTTTATGCATCAAAAGTTCTAAAAGTCGACAATATGAATAAAAAGATAATTGTTACTCTTTATTCTTTCAACAAAACTAAAACCATACATTGTTTATCAAATAACTTTTTTTCGTAAATAATAAAAATTACCAAATAACTTCAAATATTCATTAAAACCTTGCTCGCAAATAAATGGAACATAATCAATTATGAATCTGAGTTGACTATAAAACTGGAAATAAAGAAGAAAATTTTCATCCCTTTGATTCCCATTTCCTCCATGTTCTTTTTCTCTTTCTATCTCCTTCTTTTCCCTTCCCTTTCTCTTTCTTTTTTTTTCCTTCCTGTCAAAAGAAACCCAGAAAGTTTGCCTACAAAAGTCCCTCCAAAAGCACGCACACCAAGAACAAATGGTGAAATTTCTTATTTAGACATGAACAGATGAAACAAAGAAGAAAGCTGAGGGGCAAATCACGTCAGAAAAAGACAAAATAACGTGGCACAATGAGGTGTTGAAATTTTTTATAACTCAAGGAACAAAGCATCATTTTTCTACGTTTGAAGTCTAAAAAATGCTTTCTATATTTATCCAATCATAAGCTTTAATTATTAAAAAAAATGGAAAGCTTTCATTAAGATTGTGCTAATGCCTATAGGAGATTTTTGAAGCTACTGAACTTTCATTTAATTGAGCAGTTGACAAATTTTCTTTTTCAAATTAGTAAGATACTTTCATTTGCTTATTAAGAGAAAATTGTTGAAATTTCTATTCAACTTACCTGATGCTGCAATAACACCACGAACGATTGAGAATGGGTTTTGATTGGGTAACAATGGCCAACACTCTGAACCCAAAAAAGCTAAAAATTCAACGGGAAATGACGAAGAAAATCGAAAAAGAAAAAGGGAAAATTAACAAAATTACTTGGGCAAGCAAAGGATGCTTTGACACAAAGAAGAAACACAACTTTGAGGAAAACAATATCTTCTAATTTTTTCTAAGAGGATATAACCGACACAAAGACATTGATGTACTGCAAAAGAGGTTTGGTAACGATCTGAAGAGAGCCATACTACAATGATCTGGGAAACTAAGACAACAAAAAGAATAACTTAAGCACGTAGCAATAACCGATTGGGAAGAGGAATCGGAAATGGCAAGACACAACAATGGAATGAAGGGATTAATTCCAGACCAAAGAGGGAACCCGACCCAGGAGATTGAAAATAGTAAGATGCAAGGACAAATAAAATCAAGATAGGTTAAGAAACAATTGGATATCTAAACAGAGTACAAAAGCATTGAAGAAATTCTAGAAAGAGAGACACAAGTCCTATAGAAAACACTGTACACGATGAAAGTATAGATTGCAACCCAGCTTAGGGGAGGGAGGAGCATTTATGAATTTTGAAATTTGAGCATTTATGAATCTCATGGGTCCCATCTTTGTTTTTCTTCCCATCCATTTGGTCATCTCTCTCTTTTGTCTTCTATGCTTTTTCATGTTGCATTCTCTCTTTTGTCCTCTATACTTTTTCATGTAAGTTTTTTTTATTAGCACCAAAAAACACAGAGTGTTAGTATCTCTGTCGGAAGGCCCAATGGCCCACCTCATCGAACTTGATTACACGTGGTCCACTTAATTACACGTAAAGTAACCGCTGTAACCGCCCACTTAACTACACGTAACTGCCATCCACTTAACTTCGTGTAACCGCCCACTTAACTGCATGAACGCCTATATAAAGGGGCAGAGACACGAGAAAAAGGGGATTGACTCCACTCTCTTCTACTTTATTACTTATAATTTCCTTAAATACTTTACTGACTTAAGCATCGGAGCAAGTCCCACCGGGAACAACCCGGTGGACCTTCTGTTTTGTAGGTTGATCCACGAAAAAAAAAGTTGATCCATCATCGACAAGCCCAGCAACCTTTTTAGAATCAACATTTTGGTGCCGTTTGTGGGAACTCGAAGAATAAGTTATGTCAAGCTCCCAAGCAAACCAACAAACACCAAACCAAGTGGATATACAAGCACCCCCTATATCTATTGTTGCCCTAGTTTCGTCCACCCTTGCTACTTCCTTCTCCCCGATGTCAACTCCGATGAAGCAGCCGCAAACTCATGCAGCACCACAAACAGTATCCATGGAGTGGTACAGTCAGTTGCTCGCGCAAAACAAATTAGCAGCTAGTGTGGCCCACTACATCCAGACAGTAGAATCTCTGATAGCTCGCCGTCATTCAACCACAATTCACTCATTCGTGCCTGATGCTTGCCCAGTTACATTTGAGGTACAACCAACTACTCATGTTGTTCACTAACAATATTTTGGGCACTTGCTCACCCCGGGCCTTAACGCCAGTATCTTGATCACTTGCTTAATGGTCTTAGCACCAGTATATTGACACTTGCTCAGCTTAGAGCCAGTCTCTTAGGCTTCCAATCGCCTATGACCTTAGCGTCAGCATCTTAGGCACTTGCTTGCCCCGGGCCTCAGCACCAGCATCTTGGGCACTTGCTCGCCCCGGGCCTCAGCGCCGACATCTTGGGCACCAGCTCGCCCCAGCATCTTGGTCACCAGCTTGCCCCAGCATCTTGGTCACCAGCTTGCCCCAGCATCTTGGTCACTTACTCGCCATAGGCCTTAGCGCCTGTATCTCAATCGCGTGATCACTGTGGCCTCAGCGCCAATATTTTTGGGCACTTGCTCACCCCAGCCTCAGCGCCAGTCCCTTACTCACCATGGCTTTAGCTCCAGTCACTTGCTCGCCCTGGGCCTTAGCGCCGGTATCTCGCCATGGCCTCTGCGCCAGTGTTTTAGGCGCTTGCTCTCCCAGTTCAACGTCAGTCACTTGCTCGCCCCGTCCTCAGCGCCAATTCTCGGTTCTTACTCGCCATAGCTTTAGTGCCAGTATCTTGAGCTCTTACTCGCCCGTATCCTTAGCGCTAACATTTTTGGCACTTTACTCACTTGTACTCTTCACGCCAATATTTCAATTGATCGCCTATGCCTTGTGCCAGTTTCTTAAGTCACGTGCATGCTATGGCCTTAGCGCCAGTTTCCACTCATTCTTGGCTCGAGCGCCAGTCTTTAGAGATTTTCTCGCCCATGATCTTGGGTTCTCATCACCTTGAGCGCTACAATTTAAAAGTTCATATGCAGTCACAACCTTGACGCTACCTTGGTTAAACCCTTTGACAGAGGATACAAAATTCAAGAATATGAAATGAGTAAAAGATATATGGTGAATACCGATCACTTTGTAATCACCATTTGCCAAGGGGCATAATGCTAGTATCACTGTCGGAAGGCCCAATAGGCCCACCTCACCTAGCTTAATTACACGTGGTCCACTTAATTGCACGTAAAGTAACCGCTGTAACCGCCCACTTAACTACAAGTAACCGCCCACAAGGTGTAACCGTCATCCACTTAACTTCGTGTAACCGCCCACTTAACTGCACGAATGCCTATATAGAGGGGCAGAGACACGAGAAAAAGGGGATTGACTCTCACTCTCTTCTACTCTATTACTTATAATTTTCTTAAACACTTTATTGACTTAAACATCGGAGCAAGTCCCATCGGGAACAACCCGGGTGGACCTTCTGTTTTGCAGGTTGATCTAAGAAGAAAAAAATTGATCCATCATCGACAAGCCAGCAACCTTTTTGGCATCAACACAGAGCACCCAAAAGAATAAAGCACAGGACGGTAAAAGCATAGGTGGGCGACATGGCTTCCTCAACGTGCGGGGAATCCATCAAGATTAATTGAATAGATTTGAACTCAATACAACCCAAATCCAAACTTGTGTTTTGTGAAGCAACATTCTTGTTGGGTTACCCAAATCAAACTCTAGATCTTTCTCTAAACCCAACAGGATATAAAATGATATTTATAAAATTAAATTTATAATAATTTTATAATTGTAACTTTATAAATTTAACTCTTAAAACTATTAAATCAAAATTGTAAAGCTTTTGTGCTTTTTGTTAGTAATAAATTAGAAGAGTGATTTGAAATAAGGTATAAATCAATGATATGTTTGAGAGTCACCTATGATATGGAAACTAAAACAGACATTAATTTATTGGATTTTTTTTCTAAGATAAAAAGGAGTTTTTAGCAATAAAATTTTTTGGTAAGTTGAATCGAGTTGATATAGTAAGAAGTTTGAATTCAACTTGAAATTGAGGTTTGTAATTCGATTTAAACTAAATTGAATTTTATTTTTGAATTTCAGTTCAATTCGAGATAAAAATTGAATTATTCAATTTCACTTGATTAGTCTTGTTTACTCAATAAAAAATAAGTTTAATTATCATACTCAACTTCAAACTTTGATTATTTATGCTTATAAATATTTTACAAATATTATATGTAAAATCATAGATTAGTAATAAAAAAAATATAATAGAAAAGAAAATCTTTACTAAATTTGTGAGCAATTTGAGTTGGGCATTAAAACATTCAAATTCAACTTATTTAATAATTCAAGCTTTTCGAACTCAAATTTGAGTGATAAAAATCAAATCGAGTTCAAATTTTGTCCGAATAAAATTTCAGTGGTTTGCCTTTACACTCTTATTCTTAGCCGTCCGTTAAAAAGAAGGAAAAAAAATTCTTAAAAGTAGTCGAGGTTGAGCTCATTTGCTAGATAGGTAACATTGCACTGGTTTGAAAGAGTTTGGTAAGAGCTAGGCCCAGTTCAAGATTCAAAGTTTTAAGCAAAACTCAGAGCCCATCTTCAGTTGTTCGATGCAATCCAAAATGCCAAAAAGACAGGAAAACAGAACCGAAGCCATAGGAGAAAGTGAAACGGGAACGCAACAGCAAACCAGACCAAAAAACCCCAAAAATGGTGCTGTGGTCATACCCACCAACGGGAAAGCAACTAGCAATAACAATCAGTTTCTGCCTTGCCGGGGCTTCACTCATAGCCGCCGGAGCTTACCTGTCCCTTGTCAACGTTGCTCCCCAACAAGAACGCGCCAAAGCCCGCAGCCAATACGTCAAAGACCGACTTCGAAAGATGCTTGACGATTAGTCACCGCCCAAAAGAAATAAGACCCAAGGCAGTAAGGAAAATAGGAACTCTTTTAGAATTTTCTATTCATGGTTTGGTTCAGGATTTTTGCTTGACGCGTAAAAGAACGAAGCTTTGGAGCTTTTTTCTTTACTGGGTACTTGTGTTTGCAAACTATGGTGATTAATCGATGATTTCAAGTAACTTGAGGCCATTGATTTTCCTGGCACTCTCAATTTGGTTTTCAATTTTCTTGCTTTCTTGTTTGTTTGTAAATGCTGGTAATTTTGGTGGTGAATGTGAGGAATGCTTATTCAAGTTTGTAGACTGATTGATAAATTCGTATGTAGATGCAAATTAGTTAGATTTTTTTTTTGTGGAATTTTAATGTCAAAAGTTGACTTGAAACTTAATGAAATTGAGATGGTTACTTTAAGTTATTTTGACTGATGTCAAGTTCATGAGTGGGAGGCTTACTTTGTTATATTTCTACTCACTAAGTTAAATTCTTGTTCTTTTGTTGCCACAGGACTTGGTGGACTACTGGACTCAGTTTTTAGCAATGGGAGAAATTTAACTTCTGAAAGGTGAAAGGTTCTTCGCTGCCTGCATACGGAAGAGGGAATATGATTAAGAAAATCCAGTTGTTGTTTTGTTGTTTGCATGGATGTATACTGCAGGATTTGTTTTCCATGATATTATTGTGCCAAAGAGAAGCGATTACATGTTCTCACAATCTTTATTTTCCTCCCTTTCTCCTTTCTGCAAATTAAAGAAAGAAAAAGGAGGATTCAACTCGGAGGCAACATACCAATTCTATGCTTTAATTTTATTGTTAATTGATGAATTAATAACATGTTTATCCTTGATCTTCATTTTCTATTCCATTCGCTTTTGTGTGTTCTGTCAAGGGTTAGATCCTAGCTACCCTGCTAGCTTGTGATTCAGTAAACTGCAGTTGTCTATACCTTTTGATTAGAGTTAAGAAAGTGCTTCTGCATTCTGCTACTGAAGTATTGATGTTTATATCATATCCATTTAGGTGTTCTATCCATGTCAACGCTTGCAGTCTGTATGAAAAGGAAGTAAAGCTTCTTTAAGTTAGGTCCGAAACTGTTAAATCTTTCCCCTTCGATGGGGAGTTTGAGACTCAGTGTTTGGTGTCGCATCCATATACGGCATAACTGCTGAACTTTCAAGGCTACATGGTACATTGTTTGAACACTTTCTTTCCTGCCTTAAAAGGGTTTTGACATGAAATTTTCTATTCCTGACTGGTAATTTTGCTCTATGATGAGTTCATTGGCCTGACATTTCAGGACTATTGCACCTGATGTTTCTTTGCATTTGCTTCTTAATGCCTTTTGCCACACTTTTGAGAACATCAAAAGAACACAATCTGATGCAACATTTGATCTTTGGGTAGCACCTTGACCTACCTATTTTCCGCCTCAGTTTTTTCTTTGTCCAGAAAAGGATAAGTTGTTGTTTCGACAAGCTATACTTTTGCTTGCCTTGAAAGCAATTTGCTAGATCTGTATGACATGGGATTTCCATTAACTGCTACAAAATGGTGCCACTGCCAACACAGCTGCAGCAGCGGCAAGAAGCAGCTTTGCATTTACACATTATACATAGCAGGAAGTGATCATCCTGCAATTGAAAGACAGCATAATATGGAACATCTTTGTCTAAATTATTCATGAGCTATGTACTTTGACTTTTCAAGCCAAAAAAGAAAGTCATCTGCTTTCATTAAACCCACAAAAGCAACTGCCAATTCAGATAGCATCAGTATTTACTACAACTACTCCCTTATGCTTTGCTTTCCTCTTCCAAAAACAACAGTAACACAAACAAAAAGTTCAAGCAAAGAGAGAAAAGAAATCGTCCAAGATGGATTCCCAAACTCAGACGGTGGACCAACAACAGCAACAATCGCTCCTCCTCCTAGAAAATGGAGAACAGGAAGCTGGATCCCTTTCTCTCCAACCCATCAAGAAACGACGCCGTTACAAGGGCGACCGCCACACCAAAGTCGAAGGTCGTGACCGGCGGATCAGGATGCCTTTAGCTTGCTGTTCCGGTATATTCCGGTTGACTCGAGAAATGGGTCACCGAACCCATGGCCAAACCATCCAGTGGCTCCTTCAACAATCCCGGCCGGACTTACTCCTCCCCGACCCGATCAGCCACCCGAGTCGCTTAATCAGTTCTACCCCTAGCTGCATGGCAAAGGGTCGAGTGAGGGCTACAGTGGTTCAAGCTTCCACCGTTTTCTTTGACACTCCCGCTACGCTAGGTACCGAATTGACTCGGTACTCGGTAGTTTTTTGTTAGGGTTTTTAGTGGGAACTTAGTTTAAATCTAGCTGGGCCCTTTCCCCTTCTTATTTTTATTTTCTTTGGGTTGCTGGTTGGAAAATGCCCCTACCCATTTCATGGTGTGGTCCACATTTTTTTTTTATAAAGCTTTGTTTTTGTTTTTCATTTTTCATTTTTCATTCTTGTAATGTGCATGCAGATAAAGCGGAGAGGCTGATAGCAGGGGCAGCTGCATATGGTTCACAGTTAGTTGTCTTCCCAGAAGCATTTGTTGGTGGATATCCAAGAGGTCTTTCATTTGAGTCTATGGCGGTTTCTTCTACTTCAACTGAAGATAATGAGGAGTTTCTGAAATATCATGCATCAGCTATTGAGGTTCCAGGTCCTAGCTGTTCTCCTTTCAAACGGATTTATACCATTGACAAGTGTCTATATGAGTACCCTAAACTAGTTATGGAGTTTAAATGCATTTAGTGTTAACTAAGAATGAAATGAATTGAGCTTTTTGAGTTTAAATACGGACATGATTGGATGATCATTTGAGAGTTGCAGGGAGAAGAAAGGATTAGCAGATTCTAGCACTTGATGCAGTTGTTGTTAGTTAGTCTATTTAGAAAAGATGCTGCATTTGGATTAAGTGAGCAGAACATGAGATGTTCTTTTATCCGGCTCGATTCTAATTTTTTATTGGTTATTTTTTTGTATACAGGTCCTGAAGTCAAAAGACTTGCAAAAATTGCTGGAAAATATAAAGTTCATTTAGTAATGGGAGTAGTGGAGAGAGACGGATTCTATCTCTTTAGTACAATTCTGTTTTTTGATTCCATGGGACGGCATCTTGGAAAACATCGCAAGCTAATGCCAGTTGCATCTGAATGTGTAGTATGGTGTTCTGGAGAGAAATCATCGTTGCCTTTATATGGGACAACGATTGGGAAAGTTGGGGGCCTTATATATTGGGACAATAGGATCCCATCTTTGAGAACCGAATTGTATGCTAAAGGTACAATTTATCATTGTTGCCTCTTGAGGAATCCTCGGTAAAGTCTATTTCATTCATTGCTTTCATCTAGATTCGCCATGCAAATACAATATAGACGAGCATTTTGTTTGCGTACCTTGATTGATGATTTAGAAGTGCTGTTATGATCACATACTTTGTCATCATTGACGCATGGTTCTTTTCTGTGACTAGAGTGTGCCTTTCTTCCATCACAAACTTCGATCTTTTTTGTTTAGTTTGTTCTGATTTAGCAGTGCTGTTATGCATCACATGATTTGTCATCATTGACAGCATAATCCTTTTCGTGACTAGAGCATGCCATTCTTCCATTACAAACTTCTGATCTCTTTTTTTCTTCTTAACTTTGGTCCACCGTATACACAGGTATTGAAATATACTGTGCGCCAACTGCTGATGCTAGGGAAGAATGGCGAGCATCCATGATTCACATTGCAATAGAGGGCAGGTGCTTTGTTCTATCTGCCAACCAATTCTGCCGAAGAAAAGACTACCCTTTGCCAGTCTCCAAGTGCATGGATGGAGGTTCAAATGGTGACTCGTCATCGGACACAATAATATGCAGTGGGGGCAGTGTTATTGTTTCACCGTCAGGAACCATTTTGGCAGGACCTAATTACCAAGGAGAGTCTCTTATCTCAGCCGATTTAGGTACAAAACCAGATAATTTGACATTGATCATACATTAACATACTTTAATCTTGCATCATCGGCCTTCCCCGTTCATTGAAATCTAACATATCATTTCATGCTTCTAGATCCTGAAGAGATAAGTCGAGCAAAGCTAGAATTCAGTGAAGTAGGGCATAGTATGGGACCAGATTCTCTTGGTTTGGTTGCAAACACACCCAATCCTGTTCTATTTCCAGCAATTGTAAAAACAGAAGCTCATAATGAAATGTCATGGTCACCTGGTGTGTAAGGAAACTTAGCTCCACAATCGCATTCATATCTTCCTATCGTCGAAGAGCTAGTTTAGCCTTTCCTGACTGCTGCCGATATTGTAAAGTTTTTGAAAATGTACAGAGGATAGTTCCTTCTACTTACCCTCTCCTATTATAAAACTCGGGAAGTTGACAACAATATGATAGACAAGCTTTTGTTCAGCTCATGAATTATGGGATGGAATCAGTACTAACTGAAATGCTACTAGGTGTCAGTCATCAAATGCTGATGTAGTCATTAAAATGAGATTTATACATTTGCTTTGCTGTCATTTCTGTTTTCCTCTCTCGTTTTGTGCTGTTATCCAATCTCATTTTTAACTATCATGGATCAATCAAGATGCCAATGAGACTTATGCGGGTTTCCCTTCACTATGTTCCCAAAAAAACCCTGAACCAAAAATCATAGATGCAAATTCTTGAATGACATCTACAATTGTTGAACGCCTGCAAGCATTTGGGTTTCAGTTGTATTAGAAACTTTTTGTAGAATAAACTAGCTCAGCTTTCTACAAGAAATCTATAGACATACAATGTAATTGTTGAACACTTGCAAGCCGTTTGTGTTTCAATTGACCTAGAAATTTTTGTATAGAACAAACTAGCCTAGCTTTCCACAAGAAATCTTTGAAGACATACAAATCTACTGACAAGATTAGGCCTTGTTGATTTGTAGTAGTTCTAGACACTTGGTTGAATGAATTAACCCTTGAAAATATATGGAACTTCACAATCAACCCCTTAGTACGGTAAGAACAGAAAGGCCACCCAACAGCCTTGTTTCTTTCACTGCACTAAGATATCAAAGTTAAATTTCGTCTGTTGCAGGTCTGCATCCAAAGTAGAGGAAAAAAATCCCACTGCCAAGAACTTGTAGATAATGCAGCCACGTTGGAGTAGGGCATTAACAAACTCGCGTAATGAACTAAATCCAACTGCAACCAGTTCTTTCATTTTATTCCTCGCAAGGTAAAAATCCACCCATTGCTCTGCGGCTGCGTAAATATTGGACAACAGCACCTATTTGCCAGCATTTAGGGGCTCTAGGTCAAACAGCCTAGCAGAAACCAACTTCCCTAACTCCTTACAGGCCCCAAGAAGTGCACCCCAAGCACCGGCATGAAGCCCCACAGGCAGTCATAGATTTCAGAAGCTCGTAGGCTGCTTTTAGCAGTCCTGTGCGACTTAAAAGATCGACCAGCATACTGTACACTTCGTCTTTTTACGCAAGATGAATATAAGTTTCCAACTCTTTATTTTCTCGTAAAAGTTTGTAAGTTTTCATTTTACTGTAAATAAACTTAAGCTTTTAAAATAATGCAATTAAATCTAAAGTTATAAATCACACTAATTATGGTTCAAACAAAGTTAATGTGGATAGCTTTATGGGTTCGATTAGTGTGATTTAACAAATTTAAATATAATTGTTTTTTTTTGAAAGATTGAAGGTTTATACAATAAAATAAAAGTATGAGAACTTATATGATATATCCTTTTTGTACATGAGAGCTTTTATATGATATATCCTTTTTGTACAAAATATTGACTGTATATTTGATTATTAGCCATTTTTTACTAGTATTTAAGTAAAATTAAAATGATAAAAATTTTCCTTAGATAATTGAAAATTTTACAATAAAAAATATTATTTTCAATTTAATTAAATATATAAATTTCGAGTTTTGTTTGAATTATTCAAATTCAAGTCTCTTTTCTAAGAGTTAAATTGTAAAATCACAAACTTCTAATTTAAACTAGAAGTCTTGTATTAGAGATAATCATTCGAGTCTCTATTAGAGATATGAAAAGTCAATGAAGATTGGCCTAAATAGCTAAGATTTCAATGTTGAATACTTTGCACCCAATTCAAATCCTTATGATCCCTCATCAATGGACAATTTATAAATTTTGAAAAATTCACATAAAAAAGTCTAATAGTTGACAGTCTATCTTGCCTTTAAAGATAAGTAACATTTTTACTTTTAAAATTTTATGCACCAAACATGAAAAGATTATAAAAAAATAAAAAAAAAATATTGGACTGAGTGATGATTCTGTCCAATGCATTGACAGAAAATCCTGCGTCCATGTTCATTGTGAATCAGGACTAACTTGAATCAATCAAGAAAGAAAGAATCCCTGATCTCCAGCGCCTAGCCGATTATGAGATCATTCAAATACTTAAATGATGTAAAGGCTAACTGATAAAAGTAAAACAGAAGTAGAAGTTCATATGACAGGCAAATTTTGAACACTTCTAGCATATTTTACATTTCAGTTATACAAGAAGATTTTGTACAAGGTAAAACTCGTTCAGTTAGCACAGCTTCCTTAAAAGTAAAGGGGCAAAAAAAGGCTCTACAAAAGACGCTCAATCCTACCCATGATCCAGATACAGGTGCATATCAAGCAGCGATCATTGCAATTTGAGCACCTCTAGAGGCATCACACAAAGCACTAAGTCACTATCGAACAGAAAAAGGAAACTCGTTTCCATCCAAATCTTCTTTCAGTAAGCATCTAATGAGCTTGATCTGAAACTGATTCCATGCGTCCACAGTTCACTTTTGCAAGTTGAGAGGAGCTAGAGAATAGTGAAAAAAAAAAGGCATACTCGATTTAATTGTATTTCTCACCATCTTGATTTTCTAGCATTATTGGCTTCAATCCTGGATTCTGCCAACCTTGACTTCGAAACACTACCAGGCACCAATGGGGGCCTCTCTTGAGCTACATTGCCAAGGTCTCTGGACGAGCGGGTTGGACTAGCATAAACTCTACCTGCCCTAGAACCAGATGAAAGGTGTTCCCTAAGACCCTTTACAGCTGTATATCCATGCATTTCATCTCCATAGCCTTTTCCTTCTACTTGCTTCTCCAGTTCAGCAAACCTACCCCACTCTAAATCATCACCAGAATTTTGAAGCCTTTCAGTTTGCATGCCCCAATCAACTCCATCTGATATGCTCCTTTGTAGAGAAGTACTCCTCCTTGGTAATCGACTGGAGGTAGATTTTCTGCCTGTGATGTCTTCTGCATTTGTTAGCGGATCTCTTGAATCACAAGCAGCACCAGGAGCATAAGCCCACTTGTAGTTCTTCTTGCTGTTGTTGTTATTGTCCATATTTAATTCTATGGAATGAAGATCACTTTCAGCTGAGTCTTCTTCACATTCTACAACATCTTCAACTTCTCCATCCTCTTCATTTTCCTTACTAGGATGAGAACCAAAATGGGCTCTGTTTAAATAGGCAGCAATTTCCTCACTTATAGGTTCATTTAGAGAACCATGCCCTTTTTCTTTAACTCTTTTTGTACCTAGAAAATTTTCAAGTTGGTTCCTCAGTTTATCAACAGCTGCATTTTTCTCCTCAAGATGATATTTGGCCTCTGAGAGTTTCATTTGAACTCTCTGTTCACGCAACACATCAGCTAACTGCATCATCTCTCTTTCCTTTTCGACTTCTTCACAAACTTTTGCAGACTCTCTCTTCAGCTCTTCCTTTTCAGCTTTATCTTCGCTGATATCCCTGGCTAATTCATCACATACTTGCTCAATTACCACCCTTGCCCTTTTCTCACTCTCAAGTTCTTTCACTGATTTCAGAAGAGAGGCCTTTGTCTCAGCTAGTTCTTTTCCAAGCTTCTTGTTTAAGCTTTCAAAACGTCTCCTAAGCTTTCTCTCCACGTCAAGTTCACCTGCAATGGATTCAATAGCAGCCTTGACAACTTTCTGCTCCTTGTTTTTCCAGGCTGCCTTTTCTTCAGCAAAGCACTTCATCAAATAGTTGATGTCATGCTGGTCCAAGCGTTGCTCTTGGATAAGCTGATTGATTTGCAGACGAGCTCTCTCTAATTCAGCATGTAAGGCTGAAATAAGGGACATACTTGATGAAGGACGATCTTCATGACCCCACATACGGTTGATAATTTTTAATAGTTCTTTGGATGTTGTCAAGGCATTACTAACATCCTTCAAACGAGTCTTAATGCCAACGGTTGATCCCATGGGAATTTGAGCATGAGATCTAGTTTCAATCTGCAACATAAAGAAAGATTGTAAAACTCCTTTGTGCTCACCAAATAATCTAGTGCCTGCAGCTTACACACTGTAAAAGTCCTCAATAGTCATTATATTTCAAATATTTGAACTTTTGCCCTCTGAATTTGAACAAATAACTTTTATATTATGAATTGTTTACAAAATTAAGAGACTCAAAAGTTACCCATTCTGACCTGAAATGATAATAAGCTCAAGAAGATTAAGAATACATAAACCATTCATAAAATATTCAAAATAAAATAAAAGATTTCTCCTCTACCTTGCATTAAATAATTTAAAAAAAAAAAAAAGCAATTTCATTCTTTCCGTAAACCAAGAGGAATACCTCCATTAAACTGGCGTTGCTAATAGAATCCAATGCCCCAACATTATGGTCTGCAAGCCTAAGCTTGTGGGAAACAGAGGAGGCTCTTCTCTGGCGACTACCAGTTCCAGATCGATCCATTCTCTGAAGTAGAATGAATATACATCATAATCATTTATCAAGAAAAGGTATAATGTGCAAAATCAATAGTTTAGGTTATCAATAACCCAGTGACAACGGAATAATAGTAGACTTTGGCCGCAATTATTTGAGGCTTCAGGCTTAGCAGTTGGAAACTCAAAATATCAATTGCCTTCATTGGTCAAGTAAGTTAAAATCATGTTCCATCAACTCTGATCTATAAAAAGCAATGCATAGAAAAGTCAACATTTGATTCAGAGTGGAAAACATTTAGCTCCAAACAGTTCCAATTTCACAAACTAAACCCAATATCATCGAGCAACTGAATTTGATTAGTGTTGGGTTATAAGGAAATACATCATATAGTCATAATCATAACATTTAATCTAAATTCCATATTAGTTATCAACTGGAAAAGCCTCAAAATAGATCACAAGAGTACACATTAAAGTAAACCCACTTCAACAATCACTCGTTTCTGAAAACCCCAAACATAATATTCCAAAATTCTATCCCAAGGACCTCAACTTACAAAAATTCTAAACACCAGCCCAAAACAGCAAAACCCCACTAACCAAGTAATAACTCTTTCCATTGAAACATTCTTTCCGATATTAAAAACTACCACACACAAAAAGCAACTAAGCAAGAAAATCAGTTAAGTCTAAATATAAACGATTGAACTAAAATAGTTCACAACCTATCAAGCAATATGAAATTCTGGCAGAAACCAAATCCTTAAATCACAAACTGCTGATTCTAAACACCATTTGCTTATTGAGAAAAGTATCATTTGAAAGTAATAGCTAAAACTGGTGTGATAATTTTCATAGAAACTCAGAATGTTTTGATGATTATCTGGTTATTTAATCATTTTTTGTAGTACAAACTTCTAATCTAAAAGCACTTTCACCAATAGTAGAATTGCAATGCAAGTGTCTTTTCAAGAAGAAGATCCAAACACAGAATCTTTACGAGCTAAAAATAAAAACTGCAGCCAGTACTCTTGATCTGTTGATCACACAATGATTCGTTGAAAAGTGACAAAATTCAATGGATTAGTTAACAACTTATTAAATCTAAAATTAGACAACAAAAGCAAACATCTTCTAGACCACACCTACCCAACTATTGCTCATTCCTTAAAAACGAATAAAAAAATTTCCCTGAGAGCGACCACTTCCCTGTAATGACCTTTTTCTTTCCTGAAATTCCCCTTCTCATGCCAAAAACTAACATAAAAAATTCCTTTTTAAAAGAAATATAATAATAAAATGAAGAACCCACCTCAGAAACAGGGCTATGAGAAGGATCAGACAAGTGAGGAGGCAAAGAACCCGAATGAACCGACCTAGCAGCCCCTCTTTCTCTCCCTTGTTTCCTCTTCCTCCTCTCCTCGTTCCCTTCCTTTATTCTAGGTGACGGCATCTCATTCATTTCCCACAGCGTCGCCGCCAGCTTCCTCGCCGAAACTGGCTGCTGCTGCTGCCGCCCCTGCCCTTGCCCCTTCAATTTACTCCCACTTTGTGATCCAGCATACTTTGGAGACTCCGCAGCTCTCAGCATTGATGCCGTTGATGGCGATCTCATCATCAGCTTCCACGTAGGCACTGGCGTACTGGATCCACACCTTTTGCTACCAACTAATATCGCTCTCTTGAATCTGTAGGTTTGGATTACGGATGACGACGACGAAGCTGAAGATGAACACCCTCGTTTCCTGATTTTTCCAGGGAGTAAATTTTCCATGTCAATTTTCCCCAGGTTTTGCCTTGGCATCGTCACTTTTCCTTTGCCTCACTGAGTTTACTTGGCCCTCCTGCTTAATTTTGCTTATTAGATCTTACAAATCTGTCAACAGAACAATGAAGATTAATCAAGTATCAAAAAAATAAAACTTCATTTTTCCAAAATTGACTCTTTCTTTTTATTTTATATGTCTTGGCATTACGTATTTACTGGTGTTAGGTCCAGATCTCATGAGCTTGTGTTTGGCGGCTGAGAAAATGAGGAAAAAGAACGGAAATTAAAATGACAGATTAAACTAAACCTATGAAAAAGACAGATTCGAATTTGACGTTGTCTGCTTGCTATTCAGACAACGAAAAAAATTCAAAATGTTGAAAATCGAGGAAGAAAAAACAAAGGGTTAATTTTTGTTTTACTGCATTGAAAACAAAGGAAATTAATTGATTGAAACAAGATTTTTTTTTCCCTGAAACTTACCGTTATGTTCATGGCACGCTTTAGAGTTGTACCTAGGACTGTTCGGAAGCCGAGAAAACGAAACGGGAAAACGAGAGAAAAAAAGTTTGAGATTTCAGAATTCAGATTCAGAAGCAAACCCTAGAAAAACAAAGAGCTTCTTTTTGATGGCTTTCGGCTTTCGCAGCACTACGAAGGGAAAATGTAAGTATTTTCTGATGAAATACAGACTGTAGACGGGGCTAAAGGAAAAAATAAAGAGAAGAAGAGGAATAGATCTTGTACGGTCAAATTCATTTTGAATACTTACGTGTCTATTTTTTATTCGATATGAGATATGTTGATTTGACTTTTGGTCAATCGTGTGGTGAGGTGGATGGGAGTAAAGGTAACGACAGTGGAAGGTGATGTAAGAGATTAGCCGCAATTTGAAATGGGCGGAAATATTAGCGAAAATTTGGTGGATTTTTGGATTTGGCTTTTGGGGCCCTTTGATTTCGCTTTAGGGCAGGGAAAATTAGTAAAATACAAAGCGGATGTTTATAAAAAATTTTAATTAATTAATATTCTAATTAGAAATAATTAATGAAAAAGAAATGTTAATATAAAAAATTTTATAAATATATATAATTACGTTTGTGATCTTGGTATTTAATGAATAAATTATTGTTAGATGTAATCATCGAAGGGACATAATAGATATAATTTATGAACATTTAATAAAAAAATGTATAATTAATGACTAATACATACATTTATATATGTTCGTATATTTTTTTTATTATGTTATCAATTAATATATTCTTGATGGATCACTAGTTTTTTTAATTCTCTTTTGAGACAAAGAAATTCCCTCAAAATTTTCCGGAAAATTGTATTTTTTTTGGGAAAAACTTTTTTTTACTAAAAAATAAAAGTTTGGTCAAAGCTTCAAATGGCGTTTATAAATACATTAAGGATATTGAAAATTTTATTTTAAAAGCAAATTTTAAATTTAAATATACTGCTTTTATTATTTAATTAAAAAACAGATGGTATATTAATTCCAATTTTTTAATATATTATCTTTTTTTTTTATAGATCACAGGTATTTTCATCTGTTTTAACGGTCTGAAATTAATCCTGTTCGGGGTTTAGTCACAGTTAAGGCTCTTCACCCCTCCCTAAAGATGTGTTTAGTGAGAGTCGAACCCGAAAGCTCTTCCCACAAACTCAGCATGCATTACCAACTGAGCCACAATCCTTGAATTTACTATACGAAGCAATGTCGTTGGACGTTTATGAATGTTTGTACTTTCAAGAAGAATTAATTAATGATTTTTTTTTTCATTTAAAAAAATTAATGATTTTTTTTTGGTAAAGAGAAATTAAAGGACTGAGTAAATAATTTAATTCAAACTAAAACCTCGTGGAAAGTCGCTTCCTAGTATCTGCATCCAAGAAAAACATCAAGAAACTCGAAAGATCTTGAAGCTGCTCATAGTCTTCACCAATCTTTCAAGCTGATTTTGCCAAAGCATGACATTAGCTATTAGTGATGTATGTTTCTCGAATTAACTAATAAGATTTTCTACTTCATTTAACAAAGAAATGGCCAGAATTCAGTTTGTGTCCTACTATCCATAATGATTTCATTCCTAAATTTTTTTTTAATCTTCTATTATTATTATTATGGTAAGAGATTTTTAGCCTAGGTTTTATACATTTTTATTTATTCCAAAGTGAATTTATAAATAATTATGGGACTTGAATTTAAGATTTTTTTTTTTAATTTTGAATCGTACTATTTCATTAACATAATGAACCAAATCAGGATTACAAATAAAGTCTGAAAGGCATCCTTCCCACAAAGATAATCCTCCTAAACATAAAACCCTAGCCAAATTATGAGCTAAATTTATTAATATCATACATCTTCTTTTGAATCATTGTAAAGTTAGATTTGATAGACTACGTAATTTTCTAATGATTTAGGAGTAGGTAAAATTCTAAAGCTTAAATTCAGGAAATAGGGAAGGATAAAAAAAGATTATGCCTAAAGTACAGATTATTATTCAGTACATTGTAAGTAAAATTTTTTAAAATTTGCAAGCGATGTTAAAATGATAGCATATACTTTATTTTATTTATTTTATTTTTAAATATTTTAAAAAAATATGTCTCATCATTTTAATAGCAGTTTTGAAGTTTAAAAAATTTATTTATGGTATATTGAATAATAATTTAAAATGATAGCATATACTTTATTTTATTTTTTTATTTTTAAATATTTTAAAAAAATATGTCTCATCATTTTAATAGCAGTTTTGAAGTTTAAAAACTTTATTTATGGTGTATTAAATAGTAATTTAAAATAATTTTTCAATCATACATTACACTATATTTCCTATTTTTTATGTTACTTACAATTTTTTTTAATTCATCATGGAATTTTATATTTTATTCACGTAATCTAACCTGCCAAATTTCAAATTAATAGAAAATGTTTAATTATTTATTCGATAATAAATAAAATTTCAATAATTAATATATTAAAAAAACTATATTCGATTGAAATTATAGAGATATCTTATTAATTCCAAACTTTACATATATGATGGACAAAAATAAATTGTTAAATTTAACTGTTGATTTATAAAAAAAATATTAATTTTACATAAAATTAAAAAATTATGTAAGGCAACTTATTTTCTATTGATCTAACTTTAACATTTCTCGAAAGAAATATATAAATACAAATTTCAAAAGGAGAAAAAGGACAAAAGGAGAGACACACGATAAAATTCAAAAACAAAAAAAAAAGAACGAGAAGATTGCTAGTTCATAATTTTCAGCACCTTGAACAAAAAGGGCCATGCTGCTGTAATCATTGCACTCTCGTTATTGGATTTAGTGGAGACCAACTAGGCTCAAAAGAATTCAATCTTCACATTTTTTTTTCTTTTTCTTGTATTTTATTTTCTGCAAATAAAATAAAGACTTATTTTAGGTGAGAAAGAAAATTTATAGGTAATTACCACTAAGTATATGGTGTTAACGTTAAATTGAGTTTAGATTTATTTTTTTATTTATGAAAATTTTTTAGGTCACCACATCACGTAAATTTTTGTCACCTAACTTTCAATTTAACATATATTATTATTTATCATTTTATACATTTAATAATTTGTAATTATCTTACAATATTATTATGAAAAATAAAATATCTTTTAAATTTTCCATATTAATTTTATTATGATTGATAAACTGTGGTTCTTTGATGTGGTATTATTATACATTGGAAAGTTAATATCTTATTTGGTTTTAGAAAGTAGAACAAGACTTATAGATACCTAATCTTAGGAGTACTTGAAAAATTTTATTATCAAAATGACAAAATGATATGCCATAAATATTTGATTAAATGCAAGACAAGGCCCATAAATAACAAATTTTGGTTGTCCAAAATTTACAAACGAATGATGATTTAATAGGTGACCTGTTTTTTTTTTTTTTAATTTTTGGTTACATAATAGGTGACCTGTTATGATTTGCTCAACATTACTTTCTTGTTTTTGACTAAGAAATGTTGTCTGTTACCATATATTCTGTCCACAGGGAATAAGCCAAAAGATGAAAATAAACTTTTAAATATTAAGGAGAATCAAAGATTAATGCTTGAATCATTTTGATTCACCTTCAATTTTTTGAAATCTTACCTAAATCCGGCTTGATCCATGAACATGTAGCTGCAGTGCAAATTAAAAGCTCTAATTTGATATGTAATATTATGAGATGCATTGATCCATCTCATTTAACCCAAATATCTTTGAACCTCTCTTTTCTCATCTCATAATTTGCAAGGTTGGCGACATATGGGAAATATTGTACGACATTGCATAATTGGTTAATTTATATACATGTCATCGATCTAAGAAATTTAAATCTCAAATTTACTGAATATCATCTTTTAATGAACCAATTCAATTGAATTCTAAATTCAATCTAGCATATATTATATTTATCATCATTTGATTTGTTATATACTATTCTTAACAAGCAAAATTCTTTAACCATGAGAATGCATTATTGCAAACAGCCCAAACATAATCTTAAAAACTAGTTCCGAACGTAACATCTTGTTTTCTTGTGTCTTTTCGTTCATTAAGAGAACTTTAAAATGTTTGAAAGTGATCCATCCATAATTTAATTGGCCGAAGAGTTGACATTGTTTTCAGGGTAGGGCCGCTGTGTAGGTAGCTAATTTTGCTGGCAACTTGATCCCACCAATCCTAATCTTGGAGAACTTAATACTAAAAATAGACTTAATAATTTTAAATATGACACAAACATAAGACGTAAAAGTCATATGAATTAAAAGTGAATAAAAATTATTTAAGAACATGACAAAAATTAAAAAATAATTTTTTATATTTGACGTGTTAACTACTTAAAACAAAATTTTCATGATTTACCCGTAATTTTTAATGACACGTAGATGGATTAATCTACTAAAATTGAGATGAGACCGAAAGGCAAGGACATTGTCACAGGGTGAATGATCTAGATTGGTCCCGCCGATGATCAATCACTGTTTACTAATAAATCAATTGTTATATTTATCAATCTATTTGTATTTATTATACACATAAAATTATAAATCAATACGATATTTTTATTATTTTGATCGAAAATAGTATATTTTTCAAATAGTTAATTAAAATTTTATTATTATCAAACAAATAATTAAATAATTTCAATTAACTTGAAACTTGATATGCATAATTTACATGAATAAAAATAAAATTCAATGGTCAAATTAAAATATATATAAATTATATAAAAAAATATGAAAATGGTAAAACTAAGTTAGTTTTACACATACCTAAGTAGATCCTGCTATCAAATCATACATTAAGTTAAAATAATGAAAGAAGAAAGCTGGCCAAATTGAAAGAAAATGCTAAACAAGAAATTTGACAAAAGAAATTGCCAGCCCATGAATTTTTTTTTATTGTAGTTATCGTCACAGCTAAACATGGTCAATTGTAACAAAAAAAAATTGGTCAATGATCCCGCCTATGAAGTTATCCGAACCATTTCTACAGCAGCCCAACGGCTTGGATCGGTTGCTTTGTTCAACAGGAATTAAGACTTTTTGAGATTTTCTCTGTCTCACCACTCTCCACTATTTCCCCTGCGGAAGATAGAAACCAGAGAAGTTCATCAGAAGCATGAGGAAAATAGCAATTTTGGTCTTGTTTCTATGGTTTTTCTCTATCTTCTCTTGTTTGTTTTCAACTCTCTCTCTTGCCGAAGTAGCTCCCAGATTTCCTTTTTCCGCCATTAGAGCAGAGCAGCTCTCCCTTGCCACAGAAAGAAATAATAATAAGCTTTACAAAGCGAAGTTCTTCACCCAAATACTAGATCATTTCAACTTCAATCCCAAGAGTTACCAAAGATTTCAGCATAGGTATCTAATCAATGACACCTTCTGGGGTGGCCCCAAGAAGAATGCTGCAATCTTTGTTTACACAGGAAATGAAGGAGACATTGAATGGTTTGCTCAGAACACCGGATTTATGTTCGATATTGCACCAAAGCTTAAAGCCCTTCTTGTTTTCATTGAGGTAATTCGCCTCCCTCTTTCTCATTTTTCCTTCGTATTCTATTGATTTCTTCCTGACCAAAATGTGAATTGCAGCATCGGTTTTATGGAAAATCAATTCCATTCGGTGGTGACAAAGACATTGCTTACAGCAACGCTAGCACACTTGGATATCTAACCTCCACGCAGGCCTTGGCGGATTACGCCACTCTGATAATTGATCTGAAGAAGAACCTGACAGCGGTTGACTCCCCTGTGGTGGTCTTCGGAGGTTCCTACGGCGGAAGTATGGCTACTCTCTTAAACTCTTAAGACAGATAACAAAAGCATCCATCTTAATTAGTTCGGATTTTTTTCTTTCTGTCACCAAGCATCATCACATATTCATTGCAAAGCTGAAAGCTACTTTGTTTTTTTATTTGTTGGCAGTGCTGGCAAGTTGGTTTAGAATGAAATATCCGCACGTCGCCATTGGAGCTTTGGCATCTTCTGCTCCAATCCTCAACTTTGAGAACATAACTTCTCCATATAGCTTCAACAACATCATCACTCAAGATTTCAGGGTTCTTTCTCTACCCCTAATCTCATCGATTTGTAGTTTCTTCAGCCCGGGTAAAAGGACGCTGGAAAGATTAGATACTTTAGGTCCACAAAAAAAGAAAAACAAAAGATATTTTAGGATTAGATAACATAGAAATTAGAAACCATATAATAAATGATCAAATTCAACTCTCATGCAGTCATTTGTAAAATATAACATTAATTTTACTTTTGATCGAATAAAATACGAAAACTTCACATGCCTTGACCATGTGATACGATTATAATCACAATGAAGTATCGCATTAAATTTATTTCCTGTCCAAATCGGTCACTTCTTGAAGCACACGTAATGATTTTATTAAAATAATTTATACATGTATTTGTGCACGTATTTAAATGTGTTTGGAAAATAAAGAACTATATTAATGTGACGAAATGAGACTGAATTAATAAGGCGAGATTTATAAGATGAAAATGAATTATCCGTTTCGTATTTATCTTGTGCATTTATATTACTGCATGATTACTTTGATGGTGTGGTGGAATCTTATTATTAGCATATACTATTAATTATAAGGATTTATATATGTTGCACTGACAGTGTATAATTTCTATACACTGTCAATGCATCAGAGGTTGACACCTCATCATTAGGCCCTTATATGCAAATATAAATAAATTTTTTTATTTGCCCATAAGGGCTTATTGATGAGATGTCAACCTCTGATGCATTGACAGTGTATAGAAACTATACACTGTCAGTACATCATATATAAATTCTAATTATAATTTTCCAAATCAGAGTGAAAGCGAAAACTGTTACAAGGTGATAAAGGGGTCTTGGAAAGAAATTGAAGACACTGCACAGCGATCAGGGGGACTTGAGCTACTGCGAAAATCATTCAGAATATGCAAGTAATTAATTAAGCTCGCAAAGTTTAAACCCCAAATCTTTGAAATTATTGATCTAATTGATAATTTTTGTCTCTATTACTTATTTTCTTGTTGTAGAAACTACATTGATGCAGATGCTTTGGAGGACTGGCTTGCTACAGCATTTACTTACACTGCCATGACAGATTACCCAACGCCTACAAACTTTTTAAATCCCTTGCCAGCTTATCCAGTGAAACAGGTAATACAATTTTAAAAATTAAAGAATATCTAGTAAAGTATATAAAAAATTAATTAAAAAAAATAAGACATCTAACAATTTTTCAATTTGGCTTGTAAAACTTTTCTTGTAAAACTGAAAAAAAATTACTATCAATTTATCAATGAACTCATAAAATTAACTCATTTTGCTTGCAAAATTTATCTTATTGATATATTTAGAGTATATATTCAATTTATTTCCCTGCAAACATATTATATAATATTATTTTTGTTTCAAAAAAATTATTATTTGATTATAAAAATATTTTATTGCCTAAAGTATTTATTTTTGAGTATGCGGGGAGCAGATGTGCGAGGCAATTGATGATCCGACGACTGGGAATGATACATTTGCGAAGTTGTACGGTGCAGCTAACGTCTACTATAACTACAGTGGAACTGCCACGTGTTTCAATTTGGCTTATTCCCCAGATCCCCACGGCCTCGACATGTGGGACTGGCAGGTACCAGAATATTCTCCTTCCTCCTTTATTTCTCCAGCTTTTATCTGCTTTAAGGTTTGGCTTCGTGTTTTCTGGGACGTTTTATTTATGAAGTACTCACATAATTTTGGTGTCAGCACGTGGTATTTTCTTTGTGGCATTTCAATTTAACTTATACTGCCAAATTTCCATTTTATTTATCGCTTATAAGTTATAATAGTTATTTTTTTTTGAATAAGCTTATAATAGGTATATAAATATATAAATAATATGATTTTTGTTTGATGATGAAATTTCAACTGTATCAAATACTAATAAATTAGATTTATAATTTATTTTTTATTCAGGTGAGTGCCACTCAACCAAAAATGGATTTAGGGTGGTAGCAGTGGGCCAACTACCCTAGAATTTAGAAAATTAATTATTTTTAGTGTTAGTATTATATATAAAATTATAATGTTTGTTGTATTTTGCCCTCATTGAAATCTTAAAATAAAAAAGTATACATTTTAGAAATAAACCCAAAATTCTAAATATTTAATATCTCACTAAATTGTAAAAGAAATATTTAAATATAAGCCTTTAATAATATTAAAAGGTATGTACTAACAAAATAAAAAAATAATTGAGTAAAGTAAAGGTTCATAATAGAAATACTAAATTATTATTGGTAGTTAATATAAATACTTCTCTTGACGTTTGTTGAAATTATCTCAAAAAAAATTCAAAAAGTTAAAAAGAAGGTAAAAAAATTAGAATGGAAAAAATGAAAGAGAACTACTTGTTAGAAAGCAAACAACTAAGCAAAAAAAAGGGAGAATGCTAGCTGCAGTCGTTGTAACAGGCATTTTAACACTCTTCATTACATAAAACCACGTCACTTTACTTTTTTTAACCCAAAATCAATTATCTACTATTACAAATTCTTAAAACTTCTCACAGACTTTATCTTCTTAGGTACTTTGTCAGCATATCCATAACGGAACCAATTCCGCCTTCACTTGCACAGATGGATTAGCAATTCAACATGACAAGTCATATTTGGAATCTCCTTTGAGTGATAAACAACCTTAGACTGTCTAAACTTTAATCTATGAGCTATACTAACCACAATCCCACTCCAATAACCCCACTATTCCTAAGCTTAAACAAAGCAATCAATGCAACTCCAACATGAAGGAAAATAAACATCCTGGTAGAATCTACCTGCGCCATTGGGTCCATTAACTCTTCCTCAATCACTTCCTCAACAATTAGGGGTGTAAAACAGGCAGGACGGGGTGGATACGGTGTGGACCACACGGATGCGGGCTTAAACGGGCTAAGCCCGTTTAGGCTCGTTTTTAAATAGGCTTAATTTTGCATGCCCGGTCCGTTTTTAATATGGACCAGACTGGCTCGCGAGCCAAGTGTTTTTAAAATAAAAATAATAAAAATAAAATAAAATTTAAAAAAATCATTAAAATTCGCATATAAATACAATCTAAATACAATTACAATTCACTTACAATATTTTAAAATAAATAATTACAAACTTGAAAAAACATAATTTTCTATTAAATATTAAACTTTTCCAACAATTTTTTTCACTATCATACATATAATGTCATGGTTTGAATTCAAAGTAAAATTATATGAATTCATTTTTTTTTTGCTAGAATACAATAAAATCATGCTTTTATTATTTTGATAAGAAATAAAAATACATTAATAATATAGTTTAAAAGCTAATTATATATAAAATTAAACATGGCCTAAACAGGTTGGCACGCGAGCCGTGTGAACCGATCCGCACGGATTATCGACACGTGCAGGCTAATCCATTTAGGCCTGTTTAAAAGAACAAGACCGGCCCTTACAAAGCCCGCGGGTTTAACGGATTAACCCGTTGGCTTTGGCCCGTTTTACACTCCTATCAACAATCCCATTTGAATTTTTCAAGACATACACAACTCTATCAATGAAAATAGGGTCACCAATTTGAATAATAGAGCCAAATGTAGTATTGCCTTAACTACCTTGAACTCATTCCATTCAGATTTATAATACAAATAAAGTGGATTAGCATTGGCTGCTTGGGCAAAAACCAATCTAAACATCTTATCAATAAGTCGTAGTTCTTGACACATTTTAAACCCTTTGTAGAAAGCATAAATATTCCCCAAATTACCACCAAGAACAATAACCCAACCTGGAACATCCCAATCTAACTGCTATAAAATCTCTATGGCAGCCATCTTTTGCCTTTCGAGTGGCAACGCAATAAGCAGATAAGGTAGCTAACATGTCTCCTATGGAAGTGCAGTCTACTCCAACCACGAGTTCTTTTTCACTGACCAAAACAGTTATTCCTAGATCCTTGAAACTGTCGGGGTGGCTGATTCCACAGTATTTCAACCACAAATCATTCATCCCTAAATACTTTTTCTTGAAAAGTTTGACCCTAAACATATTGGAGTTCAAGTTTAAGCTACTCAAAAGTATTTGCTGCCACTGGGAAGCTAAAGTCTGTGAGAAGTTTTAAGAATGTGTAATAGTCGGTAACCGGTTTTGGGTTAAAAAAATAAAGTGACGTGGCTTTATGAAATGAAAAGTGTTAAAATACATTTGTTTCAACGATTGCCACTAGCATTTCCCCCTCCCCCCAAAAAAAATTGTAGAAAAAGAAATGTAAATTCATTTAGTGTAAATACTAAAATAATATTTCTACAAAAAGAAGAAATATACATTTTTTTTTTACATTTTTCCATCTTAATTCGATCAAATAAGTCTTATTTGATAATTTGTATCTTTTATTTAAGTTAATATATTTAGATTAATTTTGATAGCATGATATAAATTAAATTACTTTTGATAGTATGATATAAAGATTTAATATTTTAGGTACCTATCGATTTTTTATTTAAAGTTATGAGACAAATTTTATTACTATTTATTGAGTGAATTTTAATTACAGCATTTGAGAATTGAATTAGTATCTTTTTGAATTTTGGATAAAATATTGTTTCTAAAACAACTATATATGAAAAGAAAGGTCAAAATATTACTATTCTATTAAAATGACTTTTTATAATTTTATTTAATTTTTATGTAATTTTTTTATTATTTTATATTTGTAAAAGTATTTGTCATTTTATATTAATGAAATTTATTTTAAGTTATAATTATTTTAAATAAAATTAATGTAAACAAATATTACTTAAGAATTTGTCATTGAATATAAATCTTAAATCCGTCTCTGCATTCAACAATTTTACATTTTTAGTTAATTTTTTACATAAAATTGTTGAAAATTAAATATTAATCATTAAAATTAAAAGTCATATAAACCACTTCTATAAGTTTAACATTCAAGTCTCAATACTTGTGTTTTTTTTTTCAAATCAAATACTTTCATTTTATGAACAAAAAAAAAAGGAGAAATCTTTACTAATTGTTGTTTCTGCTATAACTATTCTCTAATTTAAATTTATTTGTAATATCATAGTACAAAATTACACATTTTTCTTTAATGATATAAACATAAAAACAAAAAAGCAGCTCAAAAACCTTATTTCTGAATAAAAAAGTTAGAATTTGGAGCGCATGTGAGATATTGAGAGCATCCAAGAAATTCATGTGCCTCGCAGGCTAAAAGTTGAAAGGTTCAAAATGATTATCGATTATTACAAGTAATCTCTATGGAGCCTATAGCGTAAATTTTAATCTTCCTTTTCTACCTCACATTTCAATAAAATCATCTATGTAAATATATACACGAACTCGATCAATGGCACCCATAATGGTGCTATTAGCAGATAATTAATGTTGATAACCTAGATGAAGTGTATGCCATTTATGGTTTACATAAGAAAAATCTATGATTAAATTTAAGGCATTGTTTTGAGTAATGTTTCTTTGAAAACCTAAGGGAAACCTTCTAATAATTTTCATAGAAATGTGTGGGAAAGCTTCTTTTTAGTAGTCTAGAAATTTAAATGAATTTACAAGTGAATTTGATTGGGATAAGAAGTTTAAATTATTATAAAAGTTTTGCAACCAAAAAAAGAATTGTTATAAAACTTTTAATATTGACACCAAATTAATTTGGGATTTTATAAAGGATAATTATTTCATACACTGTTGGTAGTGTTTTTTTTTACTTCACAAGCGATATTAAAATTATGATACAAGTCTTATAAAAATATTTAAAAAAATAAAAAATATATGTGTCATGATCCTAACCTTGCTTATGAAATAAAAAACTCCATCGGTAGTGTATGAAATAATTATCTTTTTATAAAACTATAGGTAATACAAGTTATATAGATAATTTTATGGTTATATTACTGAAAAAATAAAAATTTTATATAACCTAATTTTCATGCAATAAAAAAAATTTTAATTTTAATTTCATTTTATATTGTAGGTCGAGGCCATATTGAGATATTAAAATAATTACACATTATAAAAAGTTGATAATTCATAACAAAAAGCGATGACTTATAATAAAAAATAATAACACATAAACAACTGATAATTATAACAAAAGTAATAACAAATCTAACAAAAAAAAAGTAATAACAAATGATAAAAAATGATAATTTATAATAAAAAGTAATAATACATAAGAAAAATGATAATTCATTATAACACATAATAGCAAGTAGAAGTGGAAATATTAGTAACATATAAAGAAACTGAACTCATAACAAAAAAAAAAAAATGGAAGCCGAGGTTAAATGCACACCAAGAACTTGTTCGCTGAACAAGGCCTGTGCAAATCCGAAAATTTCAGCTTCCGGTCTTCAGAAAAATTTGGGCACACGCCAAATATAGGGAAATGGAGCTGAAGAATACCAGGATCCAAGAAGCAATTCTTCTCAATTCTCACTTGGAGGATATACGAATTCAACAAAATGCAACACAGGGAGAACCTGCAATTACAAAATTTACGATTCTGAATTCTGAGGTTGGAGAGTTTGTGCATCGCAGGCATGTACAGAAATGATAATGCCAACAGACGGAAACGACAAGGAGAGCATATTTCCAGAGTCTCAATGGAACTATTCTCAGAGAGCAGCTGGCTGTAAAGGCTTCTACGGCGTTGATCCTAGACCCAACTGGATTACCACCGAGTTTGGTGGCCATGTGAGTATCGAATTCTGCATCCTTCACCATAAAATTCCTGTTGCATTCTTGTCCCATGAAACTATATATAACAAACAGAAAGTTGTGGTAAAGAAAATGAGTGTCTTAAGAGCATTTGTTCAAGGCTTAAAATAGTGTCTTAATGGGCACTCTCTTGTACAATCCCCTAGTTTTCATTTCTAATATGAACTTGCCTGTTGGGAGACAGGATATTTACAGGATCTTGAAGAGGTTTGCGAGCAATATTATCTTCTTCAATGGCTTAAGAGACCCTTGGAGTGGTGGAGGGTGAGTAACTTCTGTTTTCTAAGTATATTTTTGAAGGAGTTGTCAGCTGACAGGAAGACAAGGACTCAGGCTAGAATATCTGCTAATATTTGTGCTCTTATGTTTGGACAGGGTGTTGAAGAATATATCCAAAACCATAGTTGCAATTGTTGCTGAAGAAGGTTAGTGAAAAACATATTAAAAAAATCTTAATGTAAATTTTTTTTTCAAAACTTTATACTCTTATTTTTCATAGGTAATACAAGTATTGGGTCCTTAGGTACTTCGAATACGTGCCAATTTTTTGTATCCTAAATGATTGTATGCATCCATTTTTTCTATATTTGCCAAAAGGGGCTCATCATGTAGATTTGAGGTTTGCAACTAAGGAAGACCCGAAATGGCTTCAAGACGTGCGGCAAAAGGAAGTCAACATCATTTCACACTGGATCTCTCAATACTATCATGATCTTGTACATGATTCCTAACTAGAAATTTTTTTTATTGTACATGTGTAGACACCTAATTTTGTCCGGATTCGTAAGTTTTATTAAGGTAAATTCAATAATAATCGAGGTTTGAAGGTCGTTAAATTTGTTGGACATTTTTTACTAAACTCAATTAAATTCATTTTAGAATTAAATGGATAAGTGATTAGATTTAATTTCATATTTATTAATTTTAAATTTGAGCTTAATTAATTAGGTCCAATTCAAATTAGAATATATAGCTTCAAAGCCCAAAGAAAATGAGTTGTATTTGATTTTCATTTCCTTTATTATTTCATTATTTATTTACTTATTATTATCATGTTCTTCTTTTTAGTAAAATAAAAAAAAAAAGGGAAAAGAGACTCTGACAAACTTGGTGCTGTGCACCGGCCTACCAACATAGGGTGGCTGGCAGCCAAAATCACGCTGCCAACCAACCCTTGTTGACTCAAGTTCTTCAATGGCAGTAGACAGATATCACTAATCTACAAAAGGGGGGCCATTTTTTTACTCTTCAAGAGAGGAAACGACTATTGCCTAGCCCCATTCGGCCATGACCATTACCACGCCACCTTTAGCCACCGTGAACCCACCAACACTGTGAAACCGCCAGCTCATAACCCTCACCCGAACCACTACTTTGGCCTCGCCCATCACCATTTTCAACACCCTTTACCAGACCAAATTTATCAAGACACATTGCCATTTCCACAGCCTAAATCCAAGACCTAACCCAAACTACAACAAGTCACAAACCCATCACCTTCACCCCACGACTCAACACCTCTATCTGAACCACGGTCACAACCACTGCTTGCCTATCACCATTTTCGACCACCATCAACTACCTCTCAAGCATCCCCATTCATCACCAACACAGAGCCAAGCATCACCCTCAACCGAACGAAACCCTTTGGCCAGCCCCTTTACGGACACCAAATAGCCCACGTTCTGCTACCCAAAACCAACCCAGATTTCCACCATCCCTTACCAGTTGTAACCCAACTCATCATCCTTACTAAACTCAAAACCCAGAAATTAAACCCCAACCTACAACAGCCGCCCAAGCACATACACACACAAACCCAAACTCCATCCCAAAACCGTGAACCACCACACAAATCAATACTTGTAAACACACATACGACCACATACAAACAACAACCGAACATAAGCTTGACAAAAAAGAAAAGAAAAGAAAGAGTTCCGGTTTAGGGGGTTTTGGTGGTATTTGGTCTATGAAGTTTGGTGAGGAAGTGGCTTAAGGAGGAGACTAAGAACATAGCAGAACGAGGAACCAAGAAGAACGGCGGTGAAAGGCGTTTCGGAGTTTTGAACTTATGGCTTTACTTCCTAGATCTAGAAATTTTGGTTAGTTTTTGAGGAATCCAAGTTTAGAAACAGAAAGAGGAGGGAAAGATCCCTCCGAAAGGAATTTCCTTGTCGATTTTGGCAACCAGCCGGCGGCTGCAGGAGGTAGCCAACGACGGTTCCGGCGGCTGGAAATCAAGGAGAAGTT
Source organism: Heritiera littoralis (assembly GCA_031772115.1). Taxonomy (NCBI): domain Eukaryota; kingdom Viridiplantae; phylum Streptophyta; class Magnoliopsida; order Malvales; family Malvaceae; genus Heritiera; species Heritiera littoralis. Next base: position 766,710 of record JAPDPK010000162.1, read on the forward strand.
GAGAGAAAAACAAAGTTTTTTTTAGAAGAAGTTAGTGTCTGAGACAAAAAAAAGAGGTTTTGGGTATTTATACGTAGCCTAAACGGCAGCGTTTCGAGCCCTAGGAGAAAGCCATTTCAGTCCGCCCGACTCGACCTGCCTGAGACCCGACCCGGACAGCACCCAACTGACCCGAAACAGGCCTGATCTCCGTTGGGCTCGCACGCCTTGGGTCTCCATTTGGGTGGCCTTCCATTTGGGTTTTGGATCCAAACATTTGGGTATATTCTTTCACTTAATAACTTATTGTTATTTATTTTTACATTAGATGAGCATGGTTTTATTTTATTTCTTTTAAATAAAGTGACTTTGTAAATAGAAATATATTTTTAAGGGAAATGCAAAATTGCTTATGCTTAGGGTATTGTAAAGCATTAGAAGACGTTAATAAATCTAATTAGTGGAAATTAGTCCGATGATGGGATGTCATGAAACTCACAAGTAGTGATTTCTTGACTAATCTCTAGGTGAGAAGAGTTGTACTAAATGTTACCAGAGTATTGGGATATTTAGTATGATTTTTCAATAATTTATTTTTTATTAAAAATAAAAATAAATAAGTTTTTTAAAAAAGAAAATTGAAAAAGGAAATTAATAATAAAATTAAATTTAATTAAATATTTGTCCGATGATGGGATGTCATGAAACTCACAAGTAGTGATTTCTTGACTAATCTCTAGGTGAGAAGAGTTGTACTAAATGTTACCAGAGTATTGGGATATTTAGTATGATTTTTCAATAATTTATTTTTTATTAAAAATAAAAATAAATAAGTTTTAAAAAAGAAAATTGAAAAAGGAAATTAATAATAAAATTAAATTTAATTAAATATTTGTCCGATGATGGGATGTTACGGAAGTCACAAGTAGTGATTCCTAGCTGATCCCTAGGTGAGAGGAGTCGTACTAGATGTTGCCAAAAGTATTGGAATATTTAGTATGATTTTTCAATAATTTAATTTTTTTTAAAATGATTTTTTTTTAGAAAATTAATAATAAATTTTATAATTCAATTAAATGAATGTCCGATGATGGGATGTCATGAAACTCACAAGTAGTGATTTCTTGACTGATCCCTAGGTGAGAAGAGTCGTACTAAATGTTACCAGAGTATTGGGATATTTAGTATGATTTTTCAATAATTTAAATTTTTATTAAAAATGAAAATAAATAAATTTTTTTTAAAAACAAAGAAAAATAAATAATAAAATTAAATTTAATTAAATATTTGTCCGATGATGGGATGTTATGAAACTCACAAGTAGTGATTTCTTAACTGATCCCTAGGTGAGAGAAGTTCACTAAGTGTTATCAGAGTATTGGGATACTTAGTGCAATTTTTCAATAATAGAAATTTTTATTTAAAATAAATAAAGAAATATTTATATACAAAATTAAAAAATTCATTTGCATCATTTTTATCTGCTTGTATCATGTGCATTCATAATAGTTTTGAAGCGAGTGTGAATCTTCCAACGATGAGATTCTATAGAACTCACAAGTAGTGATTCTTAAGAAATCTCTAGGTGAGGAAAATTATTTCAAATGTTACCAGAGTATTGGGATGTTTGATTTAAATTTTTTCAATACAAAAGGATTCACATTTACTTTCGATAAATAAAATCTAACATTTTTTCAAAATAAAAAAGAATGATTTTAATAAATGATTAAGAATAAAATTGATTGTAATAAAAAGGAATTATTTTTAAATATTAAATTAAGATCAGTTTATTAAAACAAAAAGGATAACACATGATTATTATGGTACCGTTTTTTAACGGGCGTCGTGGGGGTGCTAATCCTTCCCCACGCGTAACCGTACTCCCGAACCCAATTTTTGTTTCGCAGACCAAAAGATTATCTTTTTAATAAAACTTCATTAATTTTGAGATTTTGTTGAAAAGATAAACATTTTCAGGTGACCAATCACACCTAATAAAAAAAAGATTGGTGGCGACTCCCATTTTTGTTTTTAAACGCTTTTCCGAAAATCGTCGAGCGCGAAGCCGTTACGACAACATGTATAAGCAATCAAGCATAATTATGCTATTTAATTTGTAACTGAATAAAAGGAAAAAAAAGAATAATTAAAGGTTTATTATTTGGCTTAACACGGCTAAGACCTCTGCATTATAAGTTATATTTTATCACAATTATTGAATTATACATAGAAAAGTTTTAGAGAGATTTAGGATGAAAAATGCTTAGCAAGTGTTGCTTCAATTCAGAAAGGAAAAAATTAGTCTTATGCAATGTCCATAAAATGAATTGAAACGAAAGTAAATGAATGAGTAATTTCATGAAAGAATGTGAAGCAGTTTGTTATCATTGCATCCAATATGAAAGTTAAATTTGAGGTATGCTATAAGACCACAATTTATGAGAATTGGTTGTAGAACTTTATTTCAGGACTTGGAACACTATTGCTAACCTGCCGAAAATTTTTTGTGATAACTTCACAACAATCTTCTTCTCAAAGAGCGAAAAGTATTCCAAAAGTGCTAAACACATGAAATTAAAATACTTAAGCATTAAAGAAGAAGCTCAGAAACAAAAAGTATCAATTGAACACATTAGCACCAACCTTATGATTACAAATCCGTTAACTAAAGGATTATAACTCAAAACATTCAATGAACATGTTGATGAATGGGCATTATCGAAAATCACTAATGGACATTATGGTATGACATTATTATGTTTACGTATTTGATACTCTGACCTCATTTACAATGTTGTTTCTAGCATTTATGTATATCCTGTTTTATTTCTATTAATATATACATAAATTATCTACAAAAAAGTTAACAGGATTAGTCTCTAACCAAGACATTATTGTTTAATCATTATTGTACTTCTCATTTAAAGTAAGTAGAAGTTGATAATGTACTACACGAAAGGAAATCTGTTGGTACGATAATATACAATCACCTTGACTCTTATTAGCTTTTACTTAATAATGATACATGATACATGATATCATCAGTGTAGGAAGGGTTTTAGTTTATACTACGCGCATTATGTTTTTATTTGGAAATCTATGAGTGAAATGATGATACATGAACCAAGTGAAAGAATATAAGAATAATGTGGCCCATGTATTTCATATTTTAATAGTATGGATATCTACAGATATAATTGTTAAAATCCTATTGGTCTATTTTGAGAAGTGGTAATTTTATAAAAGATAATTGTATCTTGATGGAAGGTAATTCTTTCACTTAGGACTCTATCAAAACTAATCATCTCTCAGTCATATTACATATGTATATTTTCCATTTGAAAGAACGTAGAAAAATATAACGAAAAAGTTCTCATTGTCAAGAAGTGGATTATTTTCTTCAATTAAGAGTTTTCATGAAGGTACGCTTACTAATTTATTTATTTTAATAGGTGAAAATCATTTAAGTTTGAAGATCATATGAATTGAAAAATTAGGGTTTATGCAGTCAAAAGTTTATGCATGATATAATTGAAATCATTACACATGATACATGCTTAATCAAATTAACATATATGAACTAAGACTATCCTATCTGGCTTTAATCAAAGATAATAATCAAATTTTTTTTTCATATGTCTAAATTGCTTGTTTCAGTGAATACGTTTTGGTCCAAATGTTTATTTGTTACCAAACAAACGAAGTCCTGATGGATTAAAAAGAAAAAAAAAAGAAAAAAAAATCTTTTAGTAAGAGGAGGAATGTCTTATTAATAAATACACAATTAAGACAAAGAAGGGGTATCTTATTCCGGTTAACCTTTTTGTTTTCCAAGTTAGGCCTCCAAAACGGCATTACATTATTGGTTAATTTATATGTCATCGATCTAATACAAACACACACACACACACACACACACACACACATATATATATATATATATATTTAGTATTCACACACATCCACACACAAAAATATCACAGTTTGAAAATAGAAAAAAAAAAGATGCAGGTGTTAATATTTTAATCTCAAATTTACTCAAAATCATATTTTGAATCAACTAATTCAATTTAATTCTAAATTCAATCTAGCAAATATCATATTTTATCATGATTTGGTTTGTTATGTACTTTTCTTAACAAGCAAAATTCTTTAACCATGAGAGTGTATTATTACAAACAACCCACGCATAGCATCTTGTTTTCTTGTGTCTTTTTGTTCATTAAGAGAATTTTAAAATGTTTGAATGTGATCCGTAATTTAATTGGCCGAAGAGGTGACATTATTTATAGGTTAATCTGCTTAATGATCAGGTTATCTGCTCAAGCTCGAAGGTCCGTTCGATATTTGGACGGGTTTGGAGAAAAATATCTGATGCATTTACCAGGCTCAAGCAAAAATTTTAGGCTGGTCAAAAATCAAGCCAGGTTCAAACTTGACCTTCCAAAGCACAAGCTAGGATCAGCTCGGCCCAAAAATAATTATTAATTAAGTGTTTTTAAATATATTTACTAAGTATAATATAATTATGTGTATATAAAATATTATTGATTAATAAACATAATTATATATATTTAATATGAAAATTAATGTTGACACCTAATTTTGTTCTATTTTCATTGTTATTATTATTACATATATATGTTTTTATTTTTATTTTTCTTATTTATATTATTTTTATTATTATCTGTTATTATTATTATTATATTATTACTATTATTATTATTATTTTTATTTTTATTACTTTTATTATTATTATTTTTAGTTTTTATTTTGTTTTTGTCTAGTCCAATCTGTCACCTCTCCCCTGCCAGGCCGTCCCATCTCCACCGGCTACCAGCCTATCACCCGTCCATCTCGCCTCTGCCAGCCATATTTTCCGGAACCCAAAAAATCTACAAAAGGGGGCCTCAACCAAAAATCTGGACGGGGGGAACCGAAACAACATCCTCACCACCCCAAAAAAAAAAAACCCGGATCCTCACTACCAGAAGACCCCTTAGCCAACCCTCTTTCAACCAAAGGAGCCCCAACACAACCTCTGCTTGTCGCCTCTCACCACCGTGAACCACCATTGCCTACCCAACACCATCACAGCCATCCAAATCCCCATGACAGATTCAATAATCACCATTTTTAGCCCCTACCAATATTAAACCGATCCTAGTTCACATCAAGACCCTTCCCGTACTAACCCCCACCACCGAGACATCATCACCACCGCAAGCCACCCACTCAGTCACCACCACCTAAACCAACCGAGACCCCTTTCAAAAACCCTAGATCTAATCCCCCACCTGCAAAACAAAGACCAACAAAACACAATAGATCCGCAACCATCATCATCAGCCAAAACAAAAAAAAAACAACAAAAAAAGAGGGGGAAATCGATTTCGATGAAGCTCAGATCTGGGGGCTAGGGTGATTTTTTGGTGAATCGGAGGCCGGAATCGAGCTCAGGGGGTGGAGAGCTTCCGGAAAGTGGTTTCCTTTTTGATTTTCGACCACCGGAGACGGCGGCCGGCGGTGGCGGACGATGGTCCGGCGACGGTCGAAAATCGCCATAGCCGGGAGGAGCCTTTGAAGGCTCTGAGGAGTTTTTTGTGGTTTTTGGTTAGAAAATGAAACAAAAAAAAAAAGCTAGGTTTATATAGCAAAAAAAAAGGGGGGGGCCAGATCAGCGCGTGGACCCAGGATCCGACCTGGGATCCGCACGCCCTACCGGCCGGCTGAGGAAGACGATCCGACCCGCGCCCCGACCCACGTTCGACCCGCTCCAGCGTTTGGGCCCATTTCAACCTTGGCCCAATCAGCCAATTTCAGCCGCGCCCACACTTTTGGGCTGCCTTCCTGGGCCATTCAGGAGGGGCTTCTTTTGGGTCTAAAACCCAATTAATTTTGGTATACTTTTAGCCCTTTCTTTTTGTTTTATTATTGTTATTGTTTTTTTTATTATTATTATTATTATTATTATTATTATTATTATTATTATTATTATTATTATTATTATTATTATTATTATTATTATTATTATTGTTGTTGTTGTTGTTATTATTATTTGTGTTTTTATTATTATTATTGTTATTATTATTATTATTATTATTAGTGCATGGCGTAAAACAAAAGTTTTTGAAAAAATTTTCTTTTATTTGTATTTTCATTAATTATTATTATTGATTAGAAAATGTTTTTAAAAAAAATAATAATGAAATTTAAATTTGAGTAAATGATAAATTTTAAATTTAATTAAATAAAATTCCGATGATGGGATGTTACGGAAGTCACAAGTAGTGATTCCTAGCTGATCCCTAGGTGAGAAGAGTCCTACTAAATGTTGCGAAAAGTATTGGAATATTTAGTATGATTTTTCAATAATTTAATTTTTTTTATTATTAAAAAAAACATAAAAAAACATAAATAAGTTTTTAAAAGAAAATCCAAAAAGGAAATTAATAATAAATTTTAAATTTAATAAATTTCAGAGGATGGGATGTTACGGAAGTCACAAGTAGTGATTCCTAACTGATCCCTAGGTGAGAGGAGTCGTACTAAATGTTGCCAAAAGTATTGGAATATTTAGTATGATTTTTCAATAATTTAATTTTTTTTATTATTAAAAAAAACATAAATAAGTTTTTAAAAGAAAATCCAAAAAGGAAATTAATAATAAATTTTAAATTTAATAAATTTCCGATGATGGGATGTTAGGGAAGTCACAAGTAGTGATTCCTAGCTGATCCCTAGGTGAGAAGAGCTGTACTAAATGTTGCCAAAAGTATTGGAATATTTAGTATGATTTTTCAATAATTTATTTTTTTGTTAAAAAAAAATAAATTTTTAAAAGAAAATTAATAATAAATTTTATAATTCAATTAAATGAATTTCCGATGATGGGATGTTATGGAAGTCACAAGTAGTGATTCCTTAACTGATCCCTAGGTGAGAAGAGTCTGCTAAATATTGTCAAAAGTATTGAGGTATTTAGTATGATTTTTCAATAATTTAAAATTTTGAAAATAAAATTGAATTTTCAAAATTAATAATAAAATTTAAATTTAATAAATGTCCGATGATGGGATGTTACGGAAGTCACAAGTAGTGATTCCTAGCTGATCCCTAGGTGAGAAGAGTTATACTAATTGTTGCCAAAAGTATTGGAATATTTAGTATGATTTTTCAATAACTTAAATTTTGTTAAAAAATAAAAATAAATAAGTTTTTTTAAAAAAAAGGAATAAATCAACAAATAAATAATGAAATTCAAAATTAAAAATTCATTTGCATCATTTTTTATCTGTTTGCATCATGTGCATTCATAATCATTTTCGAAATGGGTGTGAGCTCTACCGAGGATGAGATTCTATAGAAGTCACAAGTAGTGATTCTTAAGAAATCTCTAGGTGAGGAAAATTATTTCAAATGCTGCCAAAAGTATTGGAGTATTTGATTTAATTATTCAATACAAAAAGGTTCACATTTACTTTCGAAAAATAAATTTAACCTTTTAAAATAAAACAAAATAAATTTACAAATAAAAAACGATTTTGAATAAAAAGATTGCAATAAAATAAGAATTATTTTTAAATATTAATTCAAGATCATTTCATTAAAACAAAAAGGATAACACATGATTATTATGGTACCGTTTTTAACGGGCGTCGTGGGGGTGCTAATCCTTCCCCACGCGTAACCGTACCCCCGAACCCAAATTTTGTTTTCGCAGACCAAAAATTTGTCTTTTTAATAAAACTTAATAAATTTTGAGATTTTGTTAAGAAGATAAATATTTTAGGTGACCAATCACACCTAGTCAAAAAAGATTGGTGGCGACTCCCATTTGTTTTTAAACGTTTTTCAAAATCGTCGAGCGCGAAGCCGTTACGACAATTAACATGTAAAATTTGACAAATCAAATTAAATTTTAAAAGAAATAAAAGAATAAAAAATAAATAAACAAAAAATAAAATATAAAAAATAAATAAAATAATATTCAGATAGTCAGGCCAGATGCGAACTTTTATGATAAAATTAAAAATGAATCTGAACCAAAAATCAAGTTTGAATTTACGGAGCTTAGACTTGTACATAAAGCATTATTATACGGTTTGGATCCGGTCCATAGTCAGGTTTATTCATAGGATAGGACTGTTAGTCAGCTAATTTTGTTGGCATATTGATCCCACCAATCCTAATCTTGAAGAACTTTGTACTAAAAATAAAGATGAGACCGAAAGCCAAGGCCAAGGACAGGATCACAGGGTGAATGATCTAGATACGTCCTCTCCGATGGTCAGTCACTGTTTACTAATAAATATATACACTTTTCATGCGGCAAAATGTAAGATTAATGAACAAAAAGAGACTGAGAATTCGCTGATTCTTCTCAATTTCGCAAAGTAATTAACCATTTGATGTTCATTTTGTGTATAAATATTAATAATATTAATTGATACACTCGTTATCATCATTTATTAACAGGAAATCGAGAATTCATTGATTCATCTCAATTTGATAAAATAATTAGTCATTTGATGTTCATTTTGTGTACAAATATTAATAGCATTAATTAATACACTCGATATTATCATTTATAAAAAATTTAATGTCCAGAAAAATATTATTTATGATAATAAAATTAAGATTATTATCCTATCCACTGCTAGTAAAATTTTTTAACTCTACAAACGGGATTAGGATGATGACACGTGTCTTATTTTATTTATTTTTTATTTTTTTAATATTTTTGAAGGATACGTGTCATCATCTTAATCTCATTTATGAAATTAAAAAACTTCACTGATAATAAATAAGATAATAATCTATAAAATTATTGATTTTAATTTTGGTGTCGAATTATTTTAAAATTTTGATGGAAGTATTGGTGACGATTAACCACTGAAACGGAATTTAGGCCAAATAAAGGGCACAAGCGGGCGATCCTTATCCGTGGAATTACATTAAACTTTGGAATTAACTTTTTTTTTTATTGGTTAATTTTAGAGTTTGATGACCCACCGGCCACCGTTTATCAGCATTAAAGTTGCAGCGATTTTTTTACACTTTTTTTTTTTTACACTTTTTTACAATTATAGAAGTGTTAACACGTCAACTTAAATTTAGAAAAGAATAAATTAGATCGCTGTAAAATAAATTATTCAATATAATTTTTATAATTTTACATAAAATTAATATTTTTATAAATCAATTATCATATTTGTCAAATTATTTGTATTCATTGTGTACATAAAATTTCAAATTGATTTGATATCTTTATCATTTTGATGAAAACATATTTTTTATAAAATGTACATATATTTTTTATAGGATTGTAAATATAAATATTTAAATACCTAAAATATATATTCGAATTAATATTATTAATCATTCTGGAAAAATAATGGAACAAGAAGATTTCTTTTTTAATGATTTATTAACGGTGAAATGATAATTCTTATTTTTTGTTATTAATTTCAAAAATTCTTTTTTTTGAATAATTAAAAAAAGCGTTAGTTTCATCAAATAAATATATATGACAAAGTTCACTGACTGCTTTTGGAATTTTCGAAATTAAAAAAAAAATATAAATTATAAAAAAAGTCTTTGTAGATCAGCTATTAAATCTATAAATTAAGTTGAAATTAACAGAAGAATATTGCTAGCCAAATTGAGAAAAAATGCCAAACAAGAACTTCGCAAAAGAATTTGCCAGCCCATGAAATGTCCTTTTTTTTATTGTAGTGATCGATGCAGCCAAACATAATAGTCAATTGTCCTACTATGAAGTTACCTAAATCGTTTCTACAGCAGCCCAACGGCCTGGATCGGTTGCCTTATAGTCGACCGGAATTTAGACTCTTCTAGATTCTCTCTGTCTTTTTACTCTCCACTATTTCCCCTGCAGAAGAAATTAATCAGATAACTTCATCAAAAAAAGCATGAGGATACTTGCAGTTTTGATCTTGTTTCTAGGGTTTTTCTCTGTCTTCTCTTGTTTGTTTTCAACTGTCTCTTTTGCCGAAGTTACTCCCAGATTTCCTTCTTCCGCCATTACAGCAGAGCAGCTCTCAATTGCTGCAAGAAGAAGTAATAAGCTTTACAAATCGAAGTTCTTCACCCAAATACTAGATCATTTCAACTTCAATCCCAAGAGTTACCAAAGATTTCGGCAGAGATATCTAATCAATGACACCTTCTGGGGTGGCCCCAAGAAGAATGCTCCAATCTTTGTTTATACAGGAAATGAAGGAGACATTGAATGGTTTGCTCAGAACACTGGATTCATGTTCGATATTGCACCACATTTTAAAGCCCTTCTTGTTTTCATTGAGGTAATTCGCTTCCCTCTTTGTATTTCCTTCGTGCTCTTGTTGATTTCTTGCTGAACAAACAAAAGGGTATTTGCGATGTGAATTGCAGCATCGGTTTTATGGAAAGTCAATTCCATTTGGTGGTGACAAACAAATTGCTTACAGCAATGCTAGCACACTTGGATATCTAACCTCGACGCAGGCCTTGGCGGATTACGCCACTCTGATTACTGATCTGAAGAAGAACCTGACGGTAGTTGACTCCCCTGTAGTGGTCTTCGGAGGTTCCTACGGCGGAAGTATGGCTACTCTCTTAAACTCTTAAGACAGATAACAAAAGCATCAATCTTAATTAGTTTGGATTTTTCTCTGTCGCCAAACATCATCAGACATTCATTGCAAAACTGAAAGCTACTCTGTTTTTTTTTTTTTTTCAGTGCTGGCGGCTTGGTTTAGAATGAAATATCCACACATCGCCATTGGAGCTTTGGCATCTTCTGCCCCAATCCTCAACTTCGAGAACATAACTTCCCCATATAGCTTCAACAACATCATCACTCAAGATTTCAGGGTTCTTTCTCTATCTCTGATCTTACTGTTTTGTAGTTTCTTCAGCCAGGTAAAAGGATGCTGGAAAGAATAGATATTTTAGGATTAGGTAACACAGAAACCATACAAATGATATAATTCAACTCACTACAGTCCACTGATAATATATTTTTAAAATATAACATTAATTTTATTTTTTATCAAATAGAAAACTAAAACTTCACGTGCATTGACCATGTCATACTGTTATAATCACGGTGGGGTATGTGATTAACATTATTTCATGTCCAAGTTGGTCACTTGAAGCACATGTAGGCATGTATTTACATGTGTTTGAAAAATAAAAAATAAAAAATTATATTTACATGACGAAATGAGATTGAATTAACAGGGCGAGTGTTATATGATAAAAATAAATTAATCGTGTTTATGTTGTACATTTATATAATTATATTACTCCATGGGTAAATTGTTGGTTCGTTGGGATCTTATTATTTGCATACACCAATTATGACTTGAAAATCAGGGTGAAAGCGAAAATTGTTACAAGGTGATAAAGGGGTCATGGAAAGAAATCGATGACACTGCACAGCAACCAGGGGGGCTGGAGCTACTGCAAAAATCATTCAGAATATGCAAGTAATTAATTAAGCTCACAATGTTTAATAAACCCAAATCTTTGAAATTATTAATCTCTCTAGTTGATAATTTTTGTCTTAATTACTTATTTCCTTGCTGTAGAAACTATATTGATGCAAACACTTTGGAGGGTTGGCTTCATACAGCATTTACTTACACTGCCATGACAGATTACCCAACTCCAACGAACTTTTTAAATCCCTTGCCAGCTCATCCAGTGAAACAGGTAATAAAATTAAATCGAATATCATCATTAAATTTTTTAAATTTCACTAACCAAATTAGTAAAATAATACATTTTTTAAAAATATGCTGAAAAATTAATTAAAAAAGTGCAACATGTGACAATGTTTTCATTTGGCTTGTAAAATTAAAAAAAAAATTTACTATCAATTTATAAAAATTAACTCATTTTGCTAGCAAAATCTATCTTATTAATATATTTAGAAGATATATTCAATTTATTACCCTGCAAACATATTATATAATATTTATTTTTGTTTCAAAAACATTTATTGTCTAAAGTATTTATGTTTGAGCACGTGGGGAGCAGATGTGCGAGGCAATTGATGATCCGACGACCGGGAATGACACACTTGCGAAGTTGTACGGTGCAGCTAACGTCTACTATAACTACACTGGAACTGCCACGTGTTTCAATCTGGCTGATTCCTCTGATCCTCACGGCCTCGCCATGTGGAGCTGGCAGGTAACAGAATATTCTCCTTCCTTTTCTTTGTCTTTCATACTTTATTTTTCCGGCTTTTATCCGGTTTAAGGTTTGGCTTCGTCTTTTTCAGAACGTTTCATTTATAAAGTACTCATTACGTGTTAGCACGTGGCGTTACTGTTTTCTTTCTGGCAATTCAATTTAACTTTTACTATCAAATTTTAATTTTATTTATTGCTTATAATAGGTATAAATATGAAAATAATATGATTTTTTTTGTTTCTAAAATTTCAATAATAATAAAATAATATATTTTTTTATTCAGGTGAGGGCCACTCAACTGTTTTATATTTTTTAGCTAATTGTTTATATTTCATATTATCAAAAAATTAAATCTTAATCATTAAAATTTATAGTCATATTAACATTAAGTATTATCTCAAATAATTATATTTTCGATTTTTAAATATGAAAATATTATAAGTTTAATTTTCAAATTTTTAATACTTGTGGTTCTTGTTTTTTCAAATTAATTGTTTTCATTGCATAAAAAAATTCTTTACTACTAGGTATCTATACTGTAATTATTCTCAAATTTGAACTTATTTGTATTATCATAGTAGAAAATTACACATTTTTCTTCAAGGATATAAACATAAAAAATAAAATCAACTCAAAAACCTTAATTTTAAATTTAAACAAAAAAAAAAGGTTGGAATGCAGGAGCGCATTTGAGAGCATCCAAGAAAGTCATGTGCCTCACATGCTAAAGGTTTGAAAAGTTCGAAATGATTATAATCATTATAGGTAATCAATCTATTTGAAGCCTAAAGCGTAAAAATTAATTTTCCTTCCTGTCACATATATTTAAATAAAATCATCTATGTATGTATAATACATGACCTCGATCAATGGCACCCATGATGCTGCTAATATTTATCATATAATTAATGTCTGATAACGTAGGTGAAGTGTTTGTCATTTATGGTTTACATAAGAAAAATGTATGATTTAGACACTGATTTCAGCAATGTTTCTCATCTATTTCAAAATTTGAAAACTTTGGGGAAACACTCTAATTTCATAAAATTTGTGGAAAACTTTCTTTCTAGTACTCTGGAAAATTAAATGACTTTACATAGAAGTGAATTTGATTGGGATAAGAAGTTTAAATTTTGATAAAATTTTTATTTGAATTTAGTTTCACGAGTCAATTGACACTGAATTTAGTTAGGGATTTTATAATACTATAGGTAATATTAAGTATATAGGTAATTTTATCGTTATATTTATTGAAAAATAAAAATTATATTTAAACTTATTTGGATGAAATAAAGAAAGGTCAAGTTTTAATTTCATTTTTTATTAAAGGTCTATGGTATGTTTGATTTTTGAAGTACCATCACATAACATAAAGTAGTAACATAACAAAAAGTGATAATTTATAGTAAAAAAATAATAACACATAAGAAAAAGTAGTAACACATAATGACATAAAAATGTTCAAGCACATAAAAAAGTGATAATTCATTAAAAAAAATATGACAAATTTAAAAAGTACTAACACATAAGAAAACGTTGTATCATATAAAAAATGGTACTTTATAACAAAAGCAGTAACACAGTAAAGAAAGTAGCAAAATAGAAGAAAAACTGGTATTTTTAACAATAAGTGTTAATTCATAACAAAATTGTTAATATGTAAAAAAAGTGATAATTTATTGCATTAACATACACGAGAAAAAATAGTAACTCGTAACAAAATGTAGCAATACATAACAAAAGGCAGAAATACAAAAATAATAATAATTTTTTTAAAAGGTAACACAAAAAAATGGGAATTCATAACTAAAATTATTATCACATGTAAAATATAAAAGATATGCACTGTTAGGGGCATTTTAGTCTTTTATTTTTACTTAAAAATAGGAAGTAAATTTAAATACCGTAAATTTATTTCAATACGTATTTTTTCTCACATCTAAATTACTATAATACAATAGTTTTATTTAAATAATTCTTATTATCTAATTTTTATTTTTTAATAAATTATTTTATTATTTTACTCAGCTAATGTATGTGCAATGCATAAATGATAAATCTAGTTAGTTTAGTAATTATTGCTTATAAAAAGGTTTCTTAGGTGCTTTGAAGTCTTCTTATTAGTGAACTTTGGCGAGGTAGGCAAAGTTCTTAGTAATGAGCCTTTTTCCAAGTAATTAAAGCAGTTAAGAAAATCGAAAAAAATGGAAAATGAAGGGATTTTTTTTTTTATCATGACGAAAATGAAGTTAAATTAACACTAAAAAGTAGGAACTTGTTCATGGAATAAGGCCTGGGCAAATCCGAAAATACCAGCTTCCACTTTCCAGCTTCCGGTCTTCAGAAACATTTGGGCTGACGCCCAATATAGTGCAAGTGGAGACTTCCATGATCCAAGAGGCAATTCTTCTCAATTCTCACGAGGACTGCACGAATTCAACAAAATGCAACACAGGGGAAAGCTGCTTTTACAAATTTTACGATTCTGAATTCTGAGGTTGGAGAGTTTGTGCGTCGCAGGCATGTACAGAAATGATAATGCCAACTAGCGCAAACCACAAGGAAAGCATATTTCCAGAGTCTCAATGGAACTATTCTCTGAGAGCAGCTGTCTGCAAAGATTCCTACGGCGTTGAACCTAGACCCAACTGGATTACCACCGAGTTTGGTGGTCATGTGAGTATCCAATTCTGCATCATTCACCATAAAATTCCTGTTGCATACTTGTCCCATGATACTATAATAAACAGGAAGTTGTTATAAAGAAAATGTGTCTTAAAAGCATTTGTTCAAGGCTTCAAATAATATCTAAACCAGTAATTATTAACGTATTATTATCACGCATTAGTTAAATATTCTGTTTTCTGTGCTATTATATTCAAGTTAGACCATTTTACTTATTATTAATTGATTTTAAGTTGGATATCTAACGTGGTATCAGAGTTCAAATTCTGTTTTTTATTTTTTCATGTTACTTTTTTCAAGATTATCATGTGGTAAGCTTTCATGTATTCGCTTACACGTGTTGAGATCTTGTTAAAATGATGTTACACTACATCTGTTAAATATTCTATTATCTGTGATATTGTATTCAAATTAAGCCTCGTCATCTATAGTTAATTGATTTTAAATTGAATGCTTAACAATCATATTGTGGCACTTTCTTGTACGATCACCCAGTTTTCAATACTAGTATGAACTTGCCTGTTGGGAGACAGGATATTTACAGGGTCTTGAAGAGGTACGGAAGCAATATTATCTTCTTCAATGGCTTAAGAGACCCTTGGAGTGGTGGAGGGTGAGTAACTTCTGTTTTCTAAGTATATTTTTGAAGGAGTTGTCAGCTGACAAGACGACAGGGACTCAGGCTAGAATATCTGCTAATGTTTATGCTCTTATGTTTGGACAGGGTATTGAAGAATATATCCAAAACCATAGTTGCAATCGTTGCTGAAGAAGGTTAGTGAAAAACATATTAAAAAAATCTTAATGTAAAAAATAGTTCTAAGTACTTTATACTCTGTACTTTTCATAGATAATATATGTATATTGGACCCTAATGATTGTATGCTTCCAATTTTTTTATATTTTCCAAAAGGGGCTCATCATATAGATTTGAGGTTTGCAACCAAAGAAGATCCGAAATGGCTTCAAGACGTGCGACAGAGAGAAGTCAACATCATTTCTAAGTGGATCTCTCAATACTATCATGATCTTGCACATGATTCCTAACTACTAGATTTTTTTTTAGTATTTTACACTATACTAGCAATCAAGCATCGTTCTGCTTTTTAATTTGTAACTGAATAAATGAAAAAAAAAATTGAAGGTTCATTATTTGGTTTAACACGACTAAGACCTCGTTTCTGCACTATAAGTTATAATTTATCAGTCATTGAATTTAATTGTGAACTGAAAATTACTGTGGAATTGTCACGGGAAGATAAAATGTCTAGTGTTTTGGAATGTTTTAAAGTACTTCGAAACTATCTGTAAATATAAAAATTGGATAACTGCATATTTTTATTATTTTGTTTAATGAAAATCGTGTTCAATCGCAATGGGAAGTTCTAGTTGCTTTTCTATTGATGGCAAACTTATAGCTACCAGGATTTTTTTATTGGAACTCTTATAACCGATAAGGTTCTTAGTTCTAGTCCAAGAGCTTAAAAAACAATGGCCAAATCACAATCAGGCAAAAACACTATTACCGTAGCACAGTAAATCCAGGAACAAACCAGATAGTCAGCTCAGGCACCACTAGCCCAAGCCTGGTCGATCACTTGAGGTTCCCACATGTAGAATCACTTGAGACTGTTCCCGTTTGTAGAATCACTTGAGACCTGACATCTGGTAGAGCCACAGTCGTCTGATAACTGTCGAGGTTACTTGGCTTTTGTCAGCCATAAAAGTTTTTTGGGTTTTGTCAACTGTACAAGCCACTTGGCTAACACATAAAGTACTGTGAGAAGGAGCGTCCACGATAAACCACCCTACACCAATAAGGTATATAAGTGCTAGAGCCTTAGAGGTAAGGGGGATTATCTGAACACTTGTTTTATTAAAGAACATAAGGATTTCCTATTTAATTTCTTCATTTGCTTCCTGGCTCCATCATTTTTTGAGCCTGTGACTAACTCAAGTATCGGAGCACATTTCGGAAGTACCACTCCAATGTCTTTCCTCACAATTGCTATTCTACAGAATTGATCATACCCACCAAGGGCGACCAAGGACTCCAGCAGCTCTTCACCTCTATTGTTGAGGAGGAATAATAGCCAAATATTTGGTCAACATTTTATATAAAATGGGTATCAACCTTCAATGTTTTATTGCATATAAATCACTCCATAAACTTTTATTTTACCATAAATAAATCTCCCAACCTTTTAAAATAACATAATCAAACTTAAATTTATTAAATGATACTAATTAATATTTGAATATTTTACGTAACAATTGGCATGGGTAGCTTTGTAAGTTGTCACGTTGCATGTCACTTGTGCAATAGAAACAGAAGTTAATGTCATTTAACAGATTTTTACTTAATTATATGATTTTAAAAGGTTGAGAGTTTATTTACATCAAAATTAAAGTTTATAGATTGATTTGTATGCAATAAAATATTGAAAGTTTATATCCATTTTTTCGCACAAAGTTGAGGGTATGTTTGATTGTTATTCTTTATTTATTGCAATTTTTATGGTGTTCCCACATTGCAATTGAAATCAAATTTAGCGATTCTTATAAATCTTGAATTCTTGATGCCAATTCGGATTTATGTACAGATATAATGAAATTTATGATTATTAAAATGGTTTATAAATGATGTATTTACAATGTATAATTTTTATAAATTATTAATACATAGGAGATTGACAATTTATTAATAAACAAACTAAAAAGAGACCAAGCCCTTAAAAATAAATACAAATAATTTTTTTCAATTTGTTCAGAATGGTTTAGCATCGATTTAGTTTGCTTATTAATGAGGTATCAATTTTTAGTACATTGATAGTATATAAAAACTATACATTATTAATTCATCATGTATAAACTCTTATTAAAATTGTTTAATTGTGATGGATTTGTTTTTATTTGGTTATCTACTTTCGCACTTGAAAAATTACAACTATAATCTTTTATTGTGATCACAATGTTAAATAAGCTCGAAGTATTCTATAAATACTCTTGGATTAACCAGTTGGGACTTGAGAGAAAACCAAAGAAAGAGGTAAATAAGAGATAATCAAAAGATATATATATATATATATATATATATATATGGAAAATAAAATTAAATAAATAAAATATTTGTGATAGAAGTTTCCTTATTGGATTGGACTGGATTGATTGAGGTTCACACCTTAAATTAGGATTTTTTTTGGAGATGCCATGAATTGCGATTTTATCACACATTCAAATGAATTATTAGTATTTGGTTTTGAACTGACATTGTTTCAATTTCCATATGCAATAAGGTTTACAATGAGTTGAATGATTTGAAAATGGGAAAAAAAAATACTTTTCATGTTTATATAATTTTTTCTTTTATGATTACAACGATTATAATTTTTCTTATCTAGATTAGAATTCTTTTAATAGAAAAGGAAGAAGCGCATGATAAATGCTTAATCAAACTACCATATAATGAACTAACACTGTTTTATATGACTTTAATCAAAGCTAATAATAAAGTTTATTTTGATATGTCCAAATTGCTCGTTTCAATGAATTCGTTTTGGTCCAAATGTTTATTTTTTACCAAACAAACGAAGACTCGATGGATTAAAAGGAAAAAAAGAAACCAAATTCTTCTAATAAGAGGAGGAATGTCTTATTAATAATGACACAATTAAGACAAGACGGAGTACCTTATTCAGGTTAACCTTTTTTTTCAAAGTTAGGCCTCCAAAAGGAGATAGGTCGGTCCTTTATTCAAAATTTTGAAAAGAAAGGCTTTGTCATTTTAAGGTTTTCATTTCATTATTATTGCTACAGTTTCCTTTCGTCTTAGGGCCTAAGTAGACAGAACCTGTTAGGAAACAGCAGCTATAATTTAAAAATAATGGCTTTGAGCGTGTAAGTATTAGGATTACACTTTTTTACTATAATATTGTTTCACACAAATAAGTTATCTCAAAGTACAACAAAGTTTCAAGGTTTTTTTTTTTTTTGTGGAAATTGAGAATATAGAGTAAATCAAAATTGAGAATTTATTATTCTTATATAGAACTTTAAGAGTCATAAATGAATTGTTGTAATTTTTTGTTAATTACAATTATTTATATTTCAGACATAATTTTTATAGACATAACTGTTAAAATGATTACTGCAATAGTTAAAAAATTAAAACATTTTAATTCAAAATTTGAAAATCTGTTTTCTTGGCCAAATGCCTCGTCTATGATGTTCAAGAACCAATTATCAAAGCCCACAACTCTTTATGTCTTAAATTATTTTTTTGGTGATAGTCTTAAATTATTTTATGTATTTGATTTAGTGTTATAAATGTTTTTTTTTAAATTTTTTCACAAGTAACGTGGAGTTTGTTTCCTTTGCTTTTATATTACAAGCTATTCAACAGAACAACTTGCATCATAAGATTCAACTCCCAAAAATATTGAAAACTTACTTAACGAAGATTCAACTGAAAATTATTTTGTTCATAGGGAGATACAAGGGTAAAAAGGAATCGAATTTTGAAACTAATCATTTTTAAGGAGAAATAACAACAATTTAACCAAAGTTTGATTGTTAAATCCAACAAAACTTTAAGATCATAGCTAAGTTCATCTTTTACCGAATTGTAATGATAAGTAAAATATTTTTTGTAGATTAAATTTGATCGAGGCAAAAAATAAGATTAGAATACTTGCCTTGATCATCCTGCAAATTTATTTGAATTCCTCTAATTATTATTAATTGATTTTCGATTGGATATTTAACATTTAATAGGGCAATTGAGTTTAATCAAATTGAATTATTAAAAAACCTTGGTTTTGCTTGAGGCAAGTTAAAGCATTCATTAAACATCTTATTTCATTTTGACACACAGTCTAACACTAAACCTTTGATAGGATTATTCTCACAATCACAACCACCCACTCGTTTAGTAGGTTTGAGAAGCTCAAACAAAATCATGACTCAAAGCTTTCTCACAGCAAGGCCTTCTTTGGGTGGGATAAGTAATTCAGTTTGGTTAAAAGCTGAAAGGATCGTGACAAAATGTTCACAAAAGTTCCTCCAGCGCATGCTCTCACAGTACAAATGTGCAAAAGCCTCGAAAGGCCAAGTCAATGGAATCCTTTCGGAAACCAGAGCAAGCTTTGGCCACTTTGCTAACAAATTGGGGTCGATGGGTCCCTAGGAGCATGCCATATTGCTCCTATCCTTTCTCCTCAATCCTATCCCCCCCTAATGTCTGGTCCCGGACTCCCCCACCACCATTACCTTTATTCAGTCTCTCGATATATATATAATAATTTTAGACATAAGAAGGAACACGGTATGAATAAAAGACACAAAAATATTATCGATTAAAATTTGATAAAAGTTAAATATATAATTTTGTATTTAACATGTAGAAATAAATTTTGACATAAAATTTTTATAATTTACAAATATAAATACGATTTTGCAAGACGTAAACGAGAATTATCGTGTCTAACTCTCCTTTCTACTTCTGCACCGCCCATGCTACGTGTTCGCTAACCACTTCCTATCTTCCTTGCAAGTTTTTCCACACAAAGGTGAAAAAGAAACCATGCCAGCACGCAGAAGCAGCAATCGTAAAGGTTTGGACCGAAACTGAGATCGGGTCATGATCTGGTGGGGTCTCTTTTCAAGAAGAAAAAAATACCACCATAAATATGCGTAGGAAGTAGTAGTTTTTGATCTGATGGGACCCATCAAATTAGAGCCCACGCACGCCTTCTGATGAATGGGAAATTGATTTCATCACCCATTTCCAGGCAGGCCACAGCAGACGACAGCCAGATCAAAAAGAAAAGAAAAGAGGAGACGTGGCCTCTTCTATGGAGTTTTGGCTGTAAATGAAATGTTTCCCTCTGAATCATATCCTAGAGTCTAGACAATTAGGCATAGGCAATTTGTGATTGCCTCGGCAAATCGTTCCTGTTTTGTTTGTTTCTGAGTAAATCAAATTCAGTAGATTAATGATTATCTACCCTTTTCTTTTTGTGCATTGGCGGTGTCCCTGGTACGCCATTTGCTGCATTTACGATTTAAAATGTGTGTGAACGGTTGCCAGATATCTGTTTGCTTAAATGCTGCAGACAGAGTAATAGGCCTGCAGTCAGAGAAAGACGAGGAGTTGAAACTCTGGTGATTGGTTTGCAACCCAATTTCATCGTCATCATCATCAAAGCTTTTATCTTAATAGATTAAAGTAAGCTATATGAATCAATATCTAAAATTACGTTAGATCGTTCATATGTATTTTCTGCCTCCATAGATTTCTATTCAAGGCTATTTGCTCATCTAATTCTAAAACCTTCATGTCTTTCCAAACTACTTCCTTCCAAGTCTTTTTCGGTCTTCTTCTAGTCTTAACCCTTCTCTCAACATTCATAGCCTCTATTCTCCTAACTGGAGCATCGACAGGTCTACGTCTTATATGTCCAAACCAACGTAAACGATTTTCACACATTTTGTCTTCGATAGGTACCACTCCAATCATCTTACGAATATCATCATTTCTCATTCTATCCTTTCTTGTATATTCACATATCCACCGTAATATTCTCATTTCTGTTACACTCATTTTTTGTGTATGTAACCTCTTAGTCGCCCAACATTCACTATCATATAACAATGTTGGTCTAACAACTGTCCTATAAAACTTGCCTTTCAACCATGTAGAAATTCCTTTATCGCACAACACACCTGTAGCACTTCTGCACTTACTCCATCTAGCCTGGATCCTATAGGTCACATCACCATCAATCACTCCATCCATCTGTATTATTAATCTCAAGTATCGAAAATGATCCCGCTTAGGTATCACCATCCCATCTAACTTCACTACATCATGCTCTTCCACTCGGTTAGAACTGAATTTACACTCCATGTATTCAGTCTTCACTCTGCTTAGTTTAAATCCTTTTGATTCCAACGTTTGTCTCCATAATTCCAACTTTGTATTGATCTCCGCTTTAGTTTTCGCACATAGGACAATATCATCTGCCAACATCATATACCAAGGCACCTTATCCTGGATGGATTTTGTCAGTTCGTCCATAACTACCGCAAACAAGAATGGACTCAACGCTGACCCTTGATGTAATCCCACCGTGATAGGAAACTCACTTATTTGCCCCCCACCTGTCCTCACATGTGTCCTTGCGCCTCTATACATGTCCTTAATTAGTTTAATATATTTCAAAGGAACTCTTTTCTTCATTAAGGACCACCAGAGTACCTCCCTAGGCACTTTATCATATGCTTTCTCCAAATCTATAAAGGCCATATGGAGATCTTTACCCATTACTCGAAAGCGATCCATAAGTTGTCTAAGCAAATATATTGCCTCCATAGTTGATCAACCCGGTATAAAACCAAATTGATTCTCCGATCTCGATATCTCTACATTCTTAATCTCCGTTCTATCACTCTCTCCCATAGTTTCATCGTGTGACTCATCAATTTTATGCCTTGGTAGTTGGCGCAACTTTGAATATCTCCCTTGTTCTTATATAAAGGTACTAAGACACTCTTCCTCCATTCCTCTGGTATTTTGTTAGTGTGCCAAATCTTATTAAATAGATTTGTCAACCACCTAACTCCTACATCTCCAAGGCATCTCCAAACTTCAATTGGGATGTCATAAGGTCTAACAGCTTTTCCATTCTTCATCATCTTTAGTGCCTCTTTTACCTCTGTCTCTTGGATTCTACACATAAAGCACCGATTTAAATCCTTAAGAGGCATCGAAATATTATCCAAAACTTTATTTTGTTTGTCATTAAATAGTTTGTTAAAATAATCTCGCCACCTGTCCTTAATGTCATTATCTTTAACGAGAGTTCTTTGATGCTCATCCTTAATACATTTCACAACTCCTAGGTCGTGACTCCTCCTTTCTCTTGCTCGCGCCAATCTGTATATCCTTTTCTCTCCCTCCTTTGTGTTCAACTTGTCGCAAATCTCTTTCACAAGCTTCGTCTTAGCTTCTGCCACAGCCTTCTTTGCCTCCTTTCTTGTTACCTTATATTCCGAAAAACTCTCTTCTGTATTGTTCTTCTTCAAAGCCTTGTAACGCTCTCGCTTAGTCTTTATAGCATCTTTTACTACTGCAGTCCACCATGTTGCGTCCTTTCCAGTCGGCACTCTTCTGTTTGATACTCCTAATGTCTCTTTGCCTACCTCCCGAATGTATTTTGCCATCTTATTCCACATTACATTTGGGTTCTCTTCTGTTGTCCAAGCCTCTTTTTGATCTTTACATGTATGACAATCTTCTTTTAGCTTCCACCATCGAATCCGTTCAATTCCTTTTTGTTGGTTCCTTCGATGTCGTCTATCTATCTTCATATCTAGAACTAAGAGTCTATATTGCGCGGTAACACTCTCACCTGGGATAACCTTACAATCCAAACATCTATGTCTATCCTTACTCCTAGTTAAAAACAAAATCTATCT
Source organism: Heritiera littoralis (assembly GCA_031772115.1). Taxonomy (NCBI): domain Eukaryota; kingdom Viridiplantae; phylum Streptophyta; class Magnoliopsida; order Malvales; family Malvaceae; genus Heritiera; species Heritiera littoralis. Next base: position 790,059 of record JAPDPK010000162.1, read on the forward strand.
GACTTGCTCTTGGTCCACTTCTAAAGGTTATAAGATGAGAATCTCTCTTCTTAAACAATGTATTTGCTAGGATTAGGTCATAAGATAAAGCAAAATTTAAGATAGCATCTCCTCCCTCGTTTCTTACACCATAACTAAAACCCCCATGTACTCTCTCAAAACCCTCTCTACTTGTACTTACATATCCATTAAGATCACCGCCAATAAAAAGGTTTTCTCGTATGGGTACTTCTTGTACTACCTTATCAAATCTTCCAAAAACTGTCGTTTACTAACCTCATCAAGTCCTATCTGGGGTGCATACACGCTAATGACATTCAACACCTCTTCTCCTAAAACTAGTTTAACTAAAATAATCATATCCCCTTGTCTCTTAATCTGTATAACATCCTTATGGTACTCTTTATCTATAATGATACCTACTCCATTTCGGTCTCTATCTTTCCTTGTGTACCAAAGCTTATATTGCCAAGGTGCTATCTCTCTAGCCTTTTCCCCAACCCATTTTGTCTCTTGGAGACACAAGATGTTAACCCTCCTCTACTCATAACCTCACAAATCTCACCAACTTACCACTAAGCATACCTATATTCCAAGATCTTAACCTAAGCTTATGGTTATGGACTAACTTCTTTACCCACCTCTGTCATTGTGGTGTGGGAACCTTTGCCTATTTAACACCACATCCAGGCGTCGATGTGGCGCGTCACTTCCGGGCAACGACCTAGCAACCCTTGCCCACTTTTCACTACACCCGGGCTCTGATGCAGCGCGTCGCTGTGTAAGGGACGCCCCAACGATGTTTTGAATTGGTTCATTTCATGAGATTGGACTAGTTTTTAAGGCTGGTTGTCCAAACCTACCGCCACCCTCCTTCTTCACCCGGGCTTGGGACCGGCTGCGTTAACTCACACAAGCGGAGTTGTTTGCAACCCAATTCATTTACAATATTCTTTTAGATGGAATTTTGTTTGAGTCAGAATCTGTCAGCTGAAATTGGTGAATTGTGGAAAGAAATGAATCTACACCTATAGTTTTTCATGATTTTCTCAGTATTTGCACAAAACAGTTTCTAATTATGAACAGGCAAGTTCTTTTTTATCAGTATTTTATTTCTGGGTACAAAGAATTCCCATATTCAAGTTTACTGAACTTCATGAATTTCACTACTTTCAGGTTTTAATATATAATAATTTCATGAACTTTGCAGCCTTCAAGTTTCAATAATGGTTCTGCCCAACAGAAAAGGTTTCAATTATAAAATTTTGTAGTCATAGAGAAGCCAATTATTGTTGGTGAAACACTACAGAAGCTTTGAACTGATCATAAACACAGAAATATATACCTTTTGGGCCAAAGATAAACACAAATACTCAACCATTCTAGAATGTAGAATAAAATCCCTTCAACTCAATTAGTTAGTTACCATATATACAGTTAGTGAAATTTGAGTTATGAATAGAATGATGGAGCTCTAAAGTTTTGATCTAAAACTCTACTGATAGAATTAACAGAACAACACATATTCTTTAATAATGATCTCATTGAGTGTTATACAAACATTTAAGTCCGGATAAAAGAGGAGGGTTGGTGATAGATTTAGACAACCAATCGCTAAAAACTCGTTCAATTTTTATGAGATAAATAGCCTACACTAACATTAAGGTAAAAGTTCTGATTATGATAATGACAATAATGTTTGTAAAATTAAAAAATTTCATTGTTAGCGTGTAAAAAAAACGAACGCATTAAATAATTCTACTCTAAAATTTAGGATAAATGGTTTCATATGGTCAAGATTTGTATTATAAGTAATTAATAATTCACCCCATTAGAGAAGCAAGTGGATTTTTCTTTGTTTGCATAAGTGACCTGTCCTACTATACAAGCCATGCCAAATAACACCGTCAAGCCAATGAGGTAGCCAACATGTTACTCTTAACCAATTTGTTTTATCCACAAGCTCTTTTCTAATTAAACAAATTAGCCTCCTGAGGACTCAATGTGTGGATAGCAGTGATGATTAAAGTCCAAATAAAACAAAAGGTTTGCTGTAAAATTCAGCCATCCGTCCAAACCCCAAGTCCAAGTTATCGGCCTCATATAAATCTGTGTTTAAACTTTATTTAATGCTCTTGCTCCATGTCACGACATGTAAATTCCCCCATATCAGATTGAAATATGGTCCCCCATTCTATGGCATTGAAAAGTTTGAAAAGATTTCAACAGTACCAGGGTCGATTCCAATTTTTTTTTTTTTTATCTACAAAGTGAAGTGAAGTGAAGTTTATCAAAATGTGGTTGTAAAAACCCCATAAGCATAGCAAGATTTTACTAGTTTTCATCATTTTCTATATACCTTTTATGGCCCTTCCTGCATATAAATTATGTGCGATCATTTTAAATATCGGCTTAAATGGTTATGTTCTTACCATTAAAGTATCATATTTATGCAAATTTAATATTCAAATCTCATATCTGCACTTTTTTTTAGATCAAAATTTAATCAACAATAAGATTAAGACTAGAAGAAGATCAAAAAGATTTGAAAAAAAGTCATTCAAAAAAAATGATGGAACGAAAGTTAAAAGAACATATTATCTTAGATTAGAATAAAATGGAGAAAAAGAATTCAAACTAATGACTTAACGTGAGTTCGTTTATTAGTTCATGTAACTATTCATTATTGGAATAAAAGTCCTAAAAATGATTGATGATGATGAGAATTTAATAGGCAAAAATATACAGTAAATCATATAAAAGGCTGCTTGATACATGGAGCATTTATTTTTGGCCATGTAAAATTTTCTATTTGAACTCTAATTATGTCAAAACAAGTAATTTTCAATGTGAAAACAATGGCCTGGTCCCTTATCTGCTCTATATAGGTTGAGGTGTGTCAAAGAAACAGCTATGGACTCCAAATATGATTGGCATGCTTGTATTGGAAAAGAAACCAAACTGTTCCCTCGCAAATTGACTAGCTTTACCCTGTTGTTTTCTGGTACGAAAATTTGGCATCTAACAACAATCGTTATCTTTTTTTTTTTTTCAAACAACAATCGTTATCAGTTCATAATCAAGAAGTCTTAGTCATCTCTCTCTTTCTAATTTTGATTTAGTATTTAAATTTTATTTCCAGAAATAGAGGACGATTAATACATATTACTCTAAGGAAATTAAGCAAATATATAGTGTTTCTGTGTTTGCAGTGTTTGTTTGTAATACCATATATATGTGAAGTATTTTTTCTTGCCAATAATTGTGTGAACTGTAGAGTATTTAGATTATTATTTTTAATGACCCAAATACTACCGTATATGGTATATCGTTATTCTTCTCTTTTCTTATATTTATGCCATTTACATACATAAATTAAAGTTGATTAAAATGCCTCTAATTACTTCTTTAGGAACAAGATACCTGTAATAAATCAAACAATGTTTACCAAAGCAAAGGAATACAAAAAAAAATTTATTGACGAGAACTATTTCGTTTTTAATTCTTAGTGCAATAATTTCATCAAAGATATCATGAGCATGAGCAGATTAAATTGACTATCACCTCGAACTAATTCTTGTTTATTACCCTTCATATATACACACACATATATATTCTTGAACTGATACTTATAAAAATTCCTTTACCGAAACTAAATAAGTTAAATAAATAATTAAACTAATTAAATTAGTAAATAATTAGATAAAATTAAATTTACACATGATGAGATTTAAACCTAAGATCTCTATTCTCAAAACTTCTTTGTCATTAAACCGAAACCTCATTGTCTAGTAGCAAATGCGCTTCAATCTCTAGATTATGGTGCATGGCTCTTGGCGCTTTCCTACGTTGCTTCACTGAACTAATACAATTCAAACGATATCCACTGCTTTATATAATAAATTACTCTGATATTTTTGAAACAATTAATATATAAATATATATATATATATATATTCATTTCTAAGAAGCTAGTGAGTGTGACTGTGAACAGATAACAAATATACTCTAAATAATTGCTATTAGTTTAGGGCAGAAAGAGACTACTTATGGACTTCTATGAGGAAAATCTAAGGGTTTGGTCTTGCAAAATCCAGGTGGTTTTGCTTCGGAATTGAGAAATCTCCCGGATATGGAAATATTTATTTTGTTTTTTTGTTGTTATTACAATATTAGACTCTAGCATAGTCCACCAGTCCCGGTTCCATAGCATGTGAAAGTTAACGAATTAGATGGCAGATTCCTTCCAAAACCTGTTTTTAATTCTTTAAAATCAAGGCATGCATCATTAAAAATTGATCAACATCTTTGGAGAACCATTATCAAAAAAAAAAAATCTTTGAAGAACCTACTTGAACAAAGTTTGAGCATAATTCCAGACAAACTTCATTAAAAATTGATCAGTGTGTAATCAACCTAAGATTAAGACAAAAAGTTTCATGGCTGACACATAATAAACCTATTTGGTGATTGCAGTAAGTAGACTGTGAATAAGATGACATGAACATGTTGGATGTATTACATAAAATACATAGCAGAACAAAACAAGCTGTATTATTTATGTGTTCCCAACATGTACTTAAGTTAACAACCAGTCCAGCCCTTTTCTAGGGATGAAAAAGGTGTCTGAATCTACCTGGAAATTGAGGTGGGTTTTGCCTCAAACTAAGAAAAAGACATCGGCAACAGCACAAATGAATGTAGAATAATTTAGAAGAGAAAAAAAGAAAGAAAATAGATAAGATGACATGACGTTAGTAAAAGACACAAATATGATACGGATTAAAAATTGATAAAAATTATATATAAATATAATAAAAAATTAAAAAATAAATTTTATTTTTAACTTGTCGATATTAATTTTGATATTAAATTTTTATATTTTAAATGATATGAACATAATTTTATATTAAATAAACATAAATTTATACACAAATTATTAGGACAAGAGAAAAGGAGAGAGATTGGAATGAGAGGAGAGGATTGTAACACGAGTGACGGAAGAAGGGAGAGAAAAGGCAAAAGGGTTTGTTCCAATCCAATTGGACAATCTTATCTCATCCATCTCACTGTTCATTGGAAAGGGAAGGGATCTGTGGAATTATTTTCCTGCAGAGTCCCCCCCCAATCGTTTCCTTCCTCGCCCTCCTTTTAAAACGAGGAATGGCTAGTCCAGACATCAATAATGCTGTCATGCACGTGACAGGACTATTCTTTTCTCATACGAGTCTTCAAAAACAATGGAGCAGGAAACGTTAGATAATGGTTTAAATTTTGTATTAATGAGTATATTAAATATATTTTTGGTAAAAAATATATCACTAAGAGTAATTTAGTAATCTAAGTAATGAGGTTTCGTGAGAGAGGTTTTTTTAAGAATTTGAAAAAAAATTATAGAAAATATCAGGTTAATATTATAGAAAAAGAAAATACTTAATAGTCAAATATGTCTTCAATATTTGTCACAAAATGAAATTAAGTCCTCAATGTTTAAATACATATAAATCAGTTCTCAATGTTATAAAATAATTGAATTAAGGACATTTCCGTTAAATCCTTTAATTTCCGTTACCTTATCAGAAATAAAACTTAACGAAAATTAAAGGATTTAACGAAAATGTTCTTAATTCAATTATTTTGTAACGTTGGACTGATTTTCATGTATTTAAATGTTGATGATTTAATTTTATTTTGTGGCAAACGTTAAGGACACATTTGATTATTAAGCTAAAAAAAATTAGGTCTATTTCAGAGTTTGGTTTAATGTTTTGAGACGTTTTATACTCTTTGTACTCTGTAGTGAATTTTTCTTTTTTATATGTGAAAGTAGACATTTAGATCAAATCATGTTAAATTTTATTTCTTATACATATAATTTAATTTTACGTTGATTTCGTCTTCATTTAAAAAATGTATGTATCTCATGGGAGACCCTCAAAGAAAAAGAGAACCTACTCACCTAATATACCACAACAAAGGAAGGACCGGACCACTCCTGGCTCAGGTCAGGTCCCCATAATCCTTTCAGTACTTTTCAACAAAACCAACCTTCTTTCCTTTCCTTTCCTTTTCATTTCACTGATTTTTACTATTCCATCTTTTCGCTGAGAATATAAACCTAACAAGCATGTTCATTTCTGTCAGGTTTACAATGTAGTATGAGATTTTTCACTGTTTGAAATGACCCAAAATCCTTTCTCACAGGCGAAGAAAATAAAAAGATCAGCATGTGCCCTGATCACCAAAGATATGCCCCACCTGCCGCTCAGGCTGCCGTTGGATGCCAATCTGATTGCCCATGTTGCTTCAGGGTTGGCCCCACGCTTTCGATTTGCTTGCCAATGTAGTAACATGGGGTGTTTTCTTTCTGAATTGCTCAAAATTTATTCACCTCGCCTCTGCTAGAATCTCTTTTCTTTCTCATGATTCATTCTGGAAACATGTTCTGCCCAATTCAGCAATTCTCATTACTATATGTATATAATTTAATGCATATCTCACGGTCGCAGGGTTGGAAATGTGAATTTCAGAAACTAGTAATGTTTTCTGTAGGCAAAGTACGTGAAAGGAAATCAGGTGTAACTGCTCCAATCCCAACGATATTTATATCTTTATATGATTTAAACATCATCCTATGCCTTGGCCAAAAAAAAACATTATCCTATGCCAGGCGTTTCTTTTTTCGTCAAATCATGATGATATATATAATAATAATAAAAAAAGCAAACTCAACATACAATATTTTATTTTGTGAGGTTCAAAAAAGAACATATGTATCTATTTTTTTTTATCAATGAAAAGATTTTTTTATAATTTAAATTCGTAACTTTTAAGCTATAAATAAATAATTTTTATTGTTATATCGAAATTCACTCTCAAATAAATATATATTACTAAATTATTATGATAACTCTGATAATAAAATGTGAATCATATCTTACCATCCTAGCAGATTCTAGAGGGAGATTGAATTATATCCAAACCCAATTCATAGAAAAAGATGGATAAAAATGAAAAAGGGAAAAGTAAGACGAAGGGAAGCGAAATGATCTGACGCCAGCTGTTTGGCTTGATTCTTTTTCATGAGTCGGACATAACATGTCATTCAATTTCAAGAGCTGAAGCTTATTTCCGCTTCTTAAATATTATCTTATTTAAGTATTTTACAATAATATGTCATTTCAAAAGTTAAAAATATCTTCATAATTATTTTTAGCTTTAATTATAACAAATTTTTATTTTCATTGTTTATAAATTTTATAAAAATAAGAACAATTTAAATAAAAATACTTAATAATCAATGAATGTCAAATTTTAATTTCTTAAATTTTATGCAAAATCCAAATTAAATATTATATATTAAAACAAATAGTATAAAGTAGTAGTACTAACCAGCTAAGCTAGCTAGTAGAGTAGAATTTAAAAAAAAAAATCATCATCATTATCAAGTTACACCCGATATAATGATTAAAAGAATTATTTGATAAATTATTAGTAAAATATTTTTCTTAAAATGTAACAAATAAAAAAAATCGCAAAGTACTGTCGTACTTACAATTCCCCTTACCCTTCCTTTTTCTCTCTCTCATTGTCATATCTTTTTAGCAACTTCAAATAGTTTCCACATCAAACCCATAATCATCACACCTCTCTCTCTCACCCCACTCCTCCAGTCTCTCCTCTCTTTTTCTCTACAGTTTCTCCGCTGTACTAAGCCACATCTCTCTCCTTGTCCCTCAAATGTCCATAAACCACTTCGACTAGAGCCAATCAAACCACAACAACTTAGCTCTCTAACAACAAAAAGGAGTACGCATTCATGGAACCAACCCAAAGCTCCTCTTCTTCTAAGCTTCACAAGCCTTCAATTCCCCTTGAAAACTCTCCTTGGACCTCTTATTTCTACCCTCGCCAATCTTGGCTAAACTCCTACAACAATCCCCAAGAGCACCTCCACAATACCTCCATGTTCTTCTCTTCGAACCACGCTTCCCACAACTTCAACCTTAACCAAGAAGATGATGAAGAACTCGACGACCAAGCCTCCATTGACAACACCGAAAACCCTAACCAAAACCCTCACGAGAACCCGCTGGACCATGAGAGGGAACCCATGTTTGAAAAACCCTTAACCCCCAGCGACGTTGGCAAGCTGAACAGGCTTGTTATCCCCAAGCAACACGCGGAGAAATACTTCCCCCTCGGCGGTGCCTCGGGTGACAAAGGGCTGCTGCTGAGTTTCGAAGACGAGTCGGGCAAGTGTTGGCGTTTCCGTTACTCGTATTGGAACAGCAGCCAAAGCTACGTGTTAACGAAAGGGTGGAGCAGATATGTCAAAGAGAAGCAACTTGACGCTGGTGACATTATCTTATTCGAACGACACCGTACGGACGGCGATAGGTTGTTTATAGGGTGGAGGAGGCGCGGTTCTGCAGTGGCAGTCGCAGCCGCAGCGGCAGATGGCGGCAACACCCTGATGGGTAGTAACAGCGGCGGTGGTGGCGGTGGCAATGAAGGGTGGAGCAGGGGATTGTATCAAGGGCATCCTTATCTTGGGCATATTCAAGGCCATGGGTCTAATGTGCCATATCAACCTGACTGTCTTCATGCAGGTATATGCTTTTGTCACATTGTGAACTCTATCTATTTATCTTCGTTCTATTTTTTTAATTTTAATAAAATTTGAGAATAATATAAAATTGGGAATTTATTTACACATTGAAGTGCGTGAAAGACACTTTCCAATTACATGGGAGCAATGTGCATGTGTAAGGCTGTTTTTTGGAACTACTTGTCTTATTTCACGCGCCACCAATTCCTATATATTTTTGCTTTAAAAATTTACCATTTGTCCAAATGTTTTTCTTATCTTCTTCATTGGTAAACTTTTTATTACCATCATTTAAAGCAATATTGAAACGCATTTCCATTATCCTCTCCCATTCTTCTTGGAATTTTATTCGAATAATAAGATAAAAAACAAATTCAAATTTAGTTTGGGCAGTCCACCTTTAAAACGCGGACTTTTATTATATTTAAAATTCAAATTTTAATATTTATATATTTTTTCATATTTTGAATGTGATTTCTTTTTTCCCATTAAATTTTTTTAAATGTTGAATATAGTAAGTTGGTGAGAAAATAGCAGTGAAGATAGCATATATTTGTTTTATTTAAAGGTTGAGATAAGACATTAAAAAGGAGGGTGGCATTGTTCACATGGGAGCATGTGTTTTATAATTTGTGGCGATGATATTTACAGGAAGCATGGTTCAAAATCAAGCACCAGGTGGGAACCCAAGGAGGCTGCTGCGGCTGTTTGGGGTGAACCTCGAGTGCCAGCTGGACGAATCCGGGCCATCCACGCCTGATGGCTCGTCGGTGTTCAGCCAGGGTCCCAGCACCCACCAGTTGTACACTTCAGACTACATGGTAATTTCACCATCATCATTATCCTAATTAAACACTTAATTAATTAATTAAAAATTAATAAAGTATTGAGTTTCTGCCTGTTTGCTTGCTACTTGATTTCGGTGCTGCTTGGAATGAGACAGATTAACAAACGATTGATAATTAGTGAGGTGAGGAAGGTTGACCACTTGGCACGTGGTCTAATTGCATTAATTTAGTCACTAATCTATGATTAAGTTGCTACGTGGTTTCCTTTAGTCCCAATCATTTTTTTCCCTTTAAAACGTTTTTTTAAACCAGACATTTATTGATGAAACATGCACCATCCAAGCTGTCGAATGCAGTGGGATTTCAGGATTATTATACAAAAAGACAAATGGGCCCTAAGTAAACAGTTCATAACCTCAAATCTAGTGACACAATTACCGAACCTTTCTATGACAACTAATCTTTCACATTAATTATCTATTATAAACACCCGTTAATCAAACTTTAATTTTTAATGATAACTAATCTCTTATTTTTAAGTAAATAATTTTTTATAATTACATTTTTAATTAAATTTAAAATTCAAACTTCATCGTTTATATATTTAAAAAAAAAAATCAGAAGTACCATAGATGGCTAGGTCCAAACCGGCCTAGCCGAGTAGTGGTCGGTATGATTTGAAAATGTTTTGATCGGGAAGCATGAAACTGAATAATAAAATACTTTTTATTAGCTTTTTTTTTTTATTACAACTTTTTATTAGCTTTTTATCATGCATAGATTCAGCTAAAATAAGAGAATTTAAAAATTTCCAAATAGTCTTTCAAGATGAAAAAAATCCAAGTAGCAATGATGGGGATTGGGAAGTGAACAGAGTCCACATAAGCCTGCTTGTTAGTTAAATTCCAAGTCAAGCAGATCTTGTTGCGAAAGAGAAGCCAATACAAAATTCTTCTGTGTGTTGAAATTGATGGAGATTGCAATAAATAAGATGCCCTGTAAATAATTGATTGGTCAACTCAACAGGGATGTGGTCATAATAGTTAGGCACATATTCTAACTCTACAGATTCTTGCTGCAAAGAACGCTGGTCCATTAAGGCACTGGCGATTTCTACCATGTAACTTGCTGTAGTGTTTTTGGTTGTGGTGTTTGTGATTGTAACAGGATATCACTTTCAGCCGAGATATGAAGAAGATGAGAAATCATCGAGGATAAGATCTGGGGATGTGACAAGCAGGATTTGACTTCAGTGAAACCCAACTTGGAAGGTCAAAAGAGGAACATTAGTATGAAGAAGAAAAGCAAAAAAATGTAATTTTTAATTATAATTTTCATGAATTAGGCAACTTTTCAAGGCAGGGGAGGCAAATTGGAGGATGGGAATTGAGAGGCAAAGAGGAGTGGGGGTCATGGTTGGTGATGCAAGGAAATGCCAAATGGGGAAAACAGAGTCGTTTTGGAATCTATCTGGGGGACTGTTGAGATTCTGCCTGAAGATTTTTCATGGAGACTAATAATAATCATGAATAATGGAAGGGTATGGTGGTGGTCAGGTTGTGGGTGGGTGGTTAGGTTATTAAATGGATGGATGAAGCCCTGTAGTACCAGCAGCCCACTCCTCTCTCTCTCTCTCTCTCTCTCTCTCTCTCTCTTCAATAGTACCTAAGACCCATGTAGCCAAAGCTGTTTTTTTGATGTTCTACTACTGTAAGTTGCAGAAATCAGAATCAGAAAGCTTTAGAACTAGATAGCATTTTCTTGTTCTTCTCTCTTTCTCTCTTTTGGACTCCATTCTCTGTTATTTTTGCTGCAAGCCTAGATGAAATGAATGATGATGATGATGATCTTTGATTGTAATGTACACAGAGGAAAAACCCAGAGAGTAATTCTAAAAAAAAACAAATAGAAGATATAAACAATGTGGTCCTCTGAAGTCTGAATAGATAATGCAACTTGCAGGAAAATGTTGAAGTCAAATTAGAGAATGTCATATAACAGTAAGTTTAGGGTTCCATTCTTTCTTATCAGAGCCCTTTTATTCCTTTCCAGTTTGCCTCAATCTGAGTTTCATATCTGAATGGATTGATGGAGAAAATGATTGAAACAGTCACTCCAATTGCTAATAGCCATTTAGCCTTGCGTAGTAATGATCCAGTCATCCAATACGTCCTTGTTTGCCTCGTATGCACTGGAAAATCCAGGAAACATCAGAGTTCCCCTTGGAAAGTCTTGCTCCCATGGAATCATTGACAATTTCGCAAGGCAGAAACTATAGCATATGATGCAGTAAACCTACCAGAAGATTTAGATTTTGCTTTTTATAGGTTACATGACGAGATACTCCATCCTAATTATCCTTTTCTCACCATCAGCTTCCTATCCGTGCCCCAGCCTGTCACTTGATCATTCTTGTGTTAGTAAACCTTAAACCTTAAAACAATGATCATTCTTGTTCTTAAACCAAGCTCAGCTCAGCATCAGCATCTTAATGGTTTAAGAACCTTGGGGCTAAGGCCTAGCTCCAAAATTACAGTTAAATGTCTTACTCAACTTGCAGAAAACATCCCTCTGACAATGGTGTCTGGTGACAGAAGGGGCCAAGCTGACATACAGAAATGGGCAGCATGAACAGCATTAAATAAGGAACATATCACAAATGGAAAGGTTAGATAGAAACAAGAAACACGATGAACACCTGAATCTTGACAAGAAGCTAACCCAATATTTACTTTGTCATCATGCCAAGCGCAAACTTCTGGACAAAACATAAAAAAAGTTAAGAAAAAGTAAACCTTGGAAATGCATAATTAAATGGGTTACATATGATATGGCCCTAAGGAATTAGTCCCTAAAACGGGCTCAGCATGCCTATCATGGCAGATTCTTCATGCTATTTTCAAAAATGTTTGCAATCTTTCCGCTACCATGGATATAATTGATAATGGAAATATTTAGAAAATGATAGTTGGGGCATGATTTTTGAAGAAAAGAAGACTACAATGAGCCAGATTCTCACAACAGTAGAAAGTAGCAGGCAATCAAATACTCTGTCAGACAGGGATCATAACTTTTATTGGCCTTGACCTTCACGCATTCAGATTAAGTGCTGGTCTACAATCTATTTCTACATGTGTTTTTCGTCCTACTTATCCATCTTTGAATATCTTACCAGATTTCTGAAACAAACACCTTGTGCCACCATAAAGTGCAACAGAGCTTTGAACTGGCAACACTACAATTTAGTCACCGGTCAATTTCAAGAATCTGATGCCACCCGAATCCACCAGCAGGATAAGAGATAAGGTTCTTAGCAAATGGTACATTAGCTAATTAGTAATCCTCGTAAGGCCTAGCACCTAAGCTTTAGATGACTCATACTTAACCATTGAATCGAAAAAAATTAAAGCATGTTCTTAATCATGCAATCATGCAAACAGCTCAAAGCAAGCTAACGGATAAGTATTGTTTTAAGATATGATTAAAAGCATTAAGCCCAACAATGCAAGTAAACTCACTAATTGTCAACTGAGTTTGACATGGAGCATATTCCAATGATAAAAAGAGATAATGTGACCCTTGAATGAATGTCTTTGATTAAGCATGCAGTGCAGTAATTAGACAAAGCTTTTACGACCAAAGTGCTCAAATATAGCATGGACCACACATGAATTTGTATGATATAATGGCTACAGGGTTCTAGCTTGCACATTCATGTTTGAAAGACCTTCCAGGTTACCTAAGAGATCCTAATACAGGCAGATAGATTTGGGAACAAGACACACAGATATCTTAACATTTATTATGTGACTAATCAGATAAAGTGTTGATTGATAATCGGGGCCCATAAGGATTCAGACAAGAGAGTTACCCATTGACCTCCACTGGAAATGGCCTCCAAGTTTTAGTGGCTCTGCAAGTGGGAGGATCACCAGATATTGTTATCATTGGCCTCAGGGTGGTGCCCAATCAGGAAACTGAAGGGACTCCTCCTATATAATGGGTTTGTCCAGCAAGAATAATTCAATCATGCATGAATAAGTACTATATATATAGTAAGAACATGAGAATATTTCTTTGTCCACCTAGCTTTTCCTCTTATTAGACCCTTTGCTTTTGGAGCTAGGTCAACCTCATCATTAACTCTCTTAACATCTGCCACAGAAACAAGCTAATTTTCTCTAAGTACCCAAGGAACAAAACCAAATCAATAGTAGTGAAAGCAACATTGAGCAGCAAGATATCAAGAGGTCACTAGATAATGTAATAATTGTAAGCTTGAAATTTAAGGAATCAAAAGTAAAAAACAAATGTATATCTTAAAAATATTAGAACCATCAAAAGCATACCTTTAAAACAAAGGTTTATCTAGCGTCAGAATGTCCATGACTGCAAGTAAAATTAATCTTGAAGCCAACAACACGCACCCCCAAATTGCCAATGAAACAGAAATCTTTATAGGTAAATCTCATAAAAGCTTGCTGCAGAAGACCTAAAAGCAAAATTCATGTGCTTGGAAGTTTCAAAGCAAAAGAATTCACTAGGCATCGACTGTGTACAATAGCCCCACCAACAGTCTAACATGACAGAGTAACAGATTTCTTGCACTAAGTATGAAGAACTGGTATCTGACAGTAATGTTCCATCCTATTATTAGTGCAAGCTTGACTGGAATTTCAACTCTGCGACAAACTCTAATTCTGGAGCCCTCTTTCCATTCAGCCATTTATATTGTGCAAGTCATTTTCAAACCTCTCTTCCATCTCTGCCATATGCAATGTACTCACGACATTTGCTATGGCAAATGTGACACAAAAACTGTTTTCCACAGACAAGCCTTTCAGAAAAGCTAAAAGCAGAGTCCAGCAGTATCTGCCTAAATCTTAAAACAGATTGTACACTGAATATCTCAGCCCTGCAGATTCCTAAGAATCCTTTGGAGAGGCCAAAAAAGATCCCCGTCAGAGGAGCAAAAACTAAAGCATTCCTGCTATCAATCCATATGAAGAAACAACGTCCTACTCTCATTCCAACAAAAAAGCTAAGAAGTTCATGGTAGTAAAATACAATTTTTTTTTTTTTGGGGGGGGGGGGGGGGGGGGGGTGTGCATGCCTACATGATGCATTTTCTTATGCTCCTTCTGATTAATGCTTTTGCTATTTTTTTTCAAAATAAATGAATAAAAAGCAAAAGGCAAAAATAAAAAATGAATAAAATACAAAAAGAAAATTAGAAAAAAATTATCTAAACTAAGCCCTAGTTATAATGACTTGCAATAAGACTAGAACAACACTTTTTCTTTCACAGTCAATAGATGTATCTGGTTTCTTTGGTGTGAGAGCAACTCATTCAAAATTGGTTCTTTAACGCAAAGCCTAAGTACTGCATGCAAACTGCCTTGTTTAAGCAGCTGGCAGCAGTTATCCAATAATTCTTGGGTTGCACTTAACAAAGAGATAAGGCGTAACGGTTCCTTAACATTTCTTCAAGACAAGAATGTAGAAAACTAAACTAAACCAAACCAAAAATTTACATGCACGAAAATATCAAGAACATCACATTCCAATTTGTTAGCCCAATCAGAAGAAAGAAAAAGCGTCAGCAATCTGAACGAGATTCCCATTATACTCATAGTTTTTAAAGTGTACTTCCACTATACAGGAAAATTCTCTGGATATGGATCAATGATCATGCTTGTGCTTTCATGCCAGCCCAGCTCCATCAAAGCTCTAAACTTGTATCAACAATAGGCATGCTGGAGAAGTACTCACATGCATTGCCTTTAATGCACTCATCATTAGTGAAGTTGAAGTTTTCTGGGTATTGCTTTCTTGTTGGGATTTAGAATCTTCCTTTCTCTCCATGACCTGCTGGATACCTTCTTGATATCCCTCTACAAAACTCTTGAGAGCGTCTCTATATGCTGAAGCCCTTGTCGTGTATAACCTCTGTAAAGCAGGCCTCAAAGTCTCCATTCCTCCTCTTGCAGCAACCGCTATTAAATCATTTCCGTTAACAACATCAAAACAGTGTAAAAATTTAACACGATAAACTACAATACCAGGAAAATAAAAAAGCAAAGGAGAAAGGAGAGAAATTTGGCCTCAAAATATGTTAGTCAAACAAGAGAAACTGTAACCAGAAATTCATCAACATAATTTTTTTTTTTAAGATCAATATTAGAAATATATATTACGATGTTCAAGAAAGAAAATTTTCACAGATGTTACATCATGTTATCATTCTTCAGAACCAGTAATTTTATTTACTAAAATAAGTATCTAGGCATAATAAAATATTGGATATGATTTTCCCAGTGATGGCTCTAGGCACTTAAACCCAGATAACTAAAATCGCATAGGAGATAAAAATTAATTTAGTATCTTTTTTCTTTAACGATTGAGGCTTGGTCTGGTGAAAGAAGCATTTTTACTATCTTCCTCACTCTTTTATCTTCTGCAGTTAATGAAAGAAGGAATTGTTTACCAAAAATATGTTATCCCAGCAGTAAACTCTAAGGACTTAAGCGCAGATGCAAACAATATAATAATACAAGATGCAGTCACGAAATGATCCCTTTAGAATTTATATTGATTTTGGCACTTTGGATAGCTTGCAAAGCCTAAACTAAGAACAAAGCACCAAGGAAAAAAAAAAGAATCAATTTCACACTACCACTAGATGAGTTCTACTCATCATCATCATCTCTAGAGCCTTCATCCCAATACTAGGGTAGGCTACATGAACCAATATAGAATCACACTAAGTCGTCAACATGAATTCCCCACCTCCACTCATTCTTATCCAAGATAGTGTATTCCCCCAATTCTCATGCTGTCATATCTTTACGAATGACTTCTTTTCAAGTCTTCCCCTAGTCTTGACACCTATTTTCATCATTTATAGCCTCCACTCTCCTAATTGTAGCGTCTACAGATCTACGTCATATGTGTCCAAACTAACATAAACGACTTTTGCTCATCTTATCTTCAATTAGTACCACTAGGGAAATTGAAATGAAAATCTAACTCTAGTTGCCTTCTACCAACTAAGGGTAAGGACTTACATATCAAGATTTTGACGAGAAAAAGAATCTACTTACATTAGGAGTGAAAGGGAATGTATAATAAAGAGTTAGATAGTTTGAAAACAGAGAAATTTTGGTGAATATATGTATGTGTTATATACATATATATATATATATATATATATATATATATATAGAGAGAGAGAGAGAGAGAGAGAGAGAGTTTGTCCAGAAAAAAATTAGGGAAGTTTTTAAAACAACTAAATGCCACAATTATGATTTAACCCAACTTTTTGGTTTTAGGAGAAAAAGTATCTACTTACATTAGGAGTGAAAGGGAATGTATAATAAAGAGTTAGATAGTTAGAAAATAGGGAAATTTTGGAGAATATATGTATGTGTTATTTATAACTCCGCCTGTGTGAGTTAACGCAGCCGGTCCCAAACCAGGTAAAAGAGGAGGGTGGCGGTAGGTTTGGACAACCAGCCTTAAAAACTAGTCCAATCTCATGAAATAAACCAATATCAGAACATCGTTGGGGCGTCCCCTAGGAGGAGAATATATATGGACGATCAAACGTGAATTCAGATATTGGTTCATATAGCCTACCCCAATCTCTTGGGATAAAATCTCTGATGATGATAATGATGTTTGTGATATATATATATATATATATATATATATATAGAGAGAGAGAGAGAGAGAGAGTTTGTCCAGAAAAAAATTATGGAAGTTTTTAAAACAACCAAATGCCACAACTACGATTTAACCCAACTTTTGGTACTTCTTAAACTAATGCTAACTATTGTTGCTTAGTAGCACCGACCACTAAAAAAAAGGACTTGCACACTCAATATGGTTCATTTTTGTCAATGTTTAGGGTTTCAATTGTAGTTTATTGAATAATATGTTTGTTTATATACACAAGGGCTCTAGCACTAAATCAGGAAACTACTCCTAATACTAATTGAGATCCCTAAACTTACGGGATCTCAATAAATACATAATTACAACTAAATATATACACTTGATTCTAGAAATATTTATTTTCCTAAAATAACACGGTTTCCCACACTCCCCCTCAAGCTGGTGAATAGGAATTTTCCATTCCAGCTTGGATACAATTCTCTCAAATGTCGTGCTACTCAACCCTTTGGTGAGGATATCAGCAAGTTGCCCATGTGTTAACACATATGGAGTATATATCAAGCCACTGTCTAACTTCTCCTTGATAAAATGTCTATCCACCTCGATATGCTTCGTTCGATCATGCTGTACTGGATTATGAGCTATGCTGATTGTTGATTTATTGTCACAGTAGAGCCTCATAAGCCCTTCCCATTTAATCTTTAAGTCTTCTAGGATGATTTTCAGCCAAAGTAGCTCACACACGCCTTGTGCCATTGCACGAAATTCTGCCTCGGCACTAGAACGTGCTACTACACTCTGTTTCTTGCTTCTCCATGTCACAAGATTCCCTCCAAGAAAGGTACAGTACCCGGAGGTTGATCTCCTATCAATGATCGATCCTGCATAGTCAGCATCGGTATAGGCTTCAAGTGTCGTACTCCCATTCCTCTTGAACGAATTCCTCTTCCTGGTGTTCCCTTAAGATACTGCAAAATTCGGTGGGCAGCCTGCAAATGAACCTCTCTTGGACTATGCATAAACTGACTGATTAAGCTCACCGCATAAGCTATATCCGGTCTGGTATGTGATAAGTAAATCAGTCTTTCCACGAGACATTGATACATTTCCTTGTCCACTGTGGCATCTTCCTCTGCTTTTCCTAGCTTAAGGTTTGGGTCCATAAGAGTACTTGTGGGTTTGCATGCAATTTTGCCCGTTTCCTTGAGCAAATCCGTAACATACTTCTGTTCGGATATAAAAATCCCTTTTCTGGATCGTGCAACTTCAATTCCCAAAAAATATTTCAATCTTCCCAAAGTCTTAATTTCAAACTCCTTAGCCAAGCATTGACTCAATATTTGCTGCTCCCTTTTGTCATCTCTAGTTAATATAATGTCATCCACATATACTAACAGTGCTGTTAATCCCCCTGAAGCAGAATATTTGATAAACAATGTGTGATCCCCCTGACTTTGTTTGTATCCCATGGCCAACATGACTCTAGCAAATCTTCCAAACCAAGCTCGAGGAGATTGCTTCTAGCCATACAAAGCTTTGTTCAACTTACATACAGTATTGGCAATCACATTCCTTCCATAATCTGGTGGAATCTCCATATAAATCTCCTCCTTGCTCCCCGTGTAAGAAGGCATTTTCACATCAAATTGCTGTATTCCCAACCAAAATTGGCAGGTAGAGATAAGATTACTCTAACTGTATTCATCTTAGCAACTGGAGCAAACGTCTCTAGGTAGTCAATCCCATAAGTCTGTGTATACCCTTTAGCTACCAACCTCGCCTTGTATCTCTCAATTGACCCATCTGCCCTGTATTTCACAGTATAAACCCACTTGCACCCCACCGGCCTTTTTCCTGCTGGTAACTTCACCAACTCCCAAGTTTTATTCTTCTCTAGAGCCTCCATCTCCACATCCATGGCTTGTTTCCATTTTTCATTAGACAATGCCTAGATAAGGTAGTAGGAATGGTGGTGTTCTTTAGGCTTACAAGGAAGGCTTTGTAGGTTGGTGAGAAATTTTTAAATGACAAGTAGTGTGAAAGAGGATATAATGGCTGTTTTGTACACTTTCTGGTCCCTTTTCTAATAGCAATTGGAAGGTCCTGGTCATCTTCAGTAATTTGGGCTTTGGTTTCACTCTGTAATGCTGGAAAGTTAGTAATTGTTACCTCATTTGAAGGACTTGAGTTGGACTCTTGAACTTGCATAGATCCTGGATTGGCCTTTTTTTGCCTTGAGTGCACCAAGTTTTTACCAAATCTCACCTCTCCAAGAGTAGAGATGGCTCAACAGACAGTTGGGGCATATGATTGGGTTGAGACAAAAGTGAAAGATAGGCAACCCAAGAAAACCTTCCTTATCTTCCCTAAGACTCTCCCCCTGAAGATAAGGTTGAGTGAAATAGGCCTCTTGTTCATTGAATGTTACATCTCGTGACACATAAAATTTCTTGGACGGAGGATGGTAACACTTATATCCTTTCTGAGTTGAAGAATACCCAATAAAAACACACTTTCGAGCTCTAGGGTCTAGCTTCCCCCTGTCTTGACTGTGGATATGAACAAAGGACACACACCCAAAAATGCGAGGTGTAAGATTGTTTGTGGTAGAAAGGTTCGGATAGAATGAAGAAAGCACATCCATTGGACTTTTGAATCCTAGAACTCTAGAGGGTAATCTATTGATGAGATGAGTGGCTGTGAGAACTGCTTCCCCCTAGAAACTTTTTGGCACATTTTTTTGATACAACAGTGCTCGGGTTTGGTCTAGAAGGTGCCCATTTTTTCTTTCGGCAACTCCATTTTGTTGTGGTGTTCTCACACAGGAAGACTCGTGAATTATTCCCTTTCTTTGACAAAAAGGGGTAAGAATTTGATTGAAATAATCCTTGGCATTGTCTGACCTAAGTTTTTAATACTCACACCAAACTAGTTTTTTACCATAGAGAAGAAATTAGGGAACACAGTGCTAACATCTGACTTATGTCTAAGCAAGAAAACCCAGGTAACTCGGGTACAATCATCAATAAAAGTCACAAACCATCGTGCCCCTGACACATTAGCAACAGTAGAGGGATCCCAAATATCAGTGTGAACAAGATAAAAAGGAAAAATGCTTCTTTTATTGCTTATTGGAAAAAGGTATACGCTTGTGTTTGGCAAGTTCACACACCTCACAATGAAGACTCTCAATATCCAACTTTGTAAACAATGAAGGAAACAGAATTTTAATAACCCTAAATGATGGATGTCCTAACCAACAATGGTAAAGAAAAACTTTCTCCTTACTAGATAACATAGACTCGGACATGAATGAGTGGGGTGATCTGCTCTCGAATATGTTTGACTTGATTGATTCGCAAGGTAGTAAAGACCATCCCGTTCTCTAGCACGTCCAATCGTCCTCCCCGAAACCTTGTCCTGAAATAAACAACAACTACTGTGAAAAGTCACATTACAACGCAAGTCTTGTGTGAGTTTCTGTACAGAGACAAGATTGGTGGATAGCTTAGGAACATGAAGGACATTTTTCAAGGTTATGCATGGGTTTATTTGAACATCTCCTATACCAGCTACGGTTGCTAAGGATCCATCAGCTGTGGCTATTTTCTTTTTGCTTGAACATGGTGAGTATGTGGAAAAATGTTTGGATGAGTGGGTCATGTGATCGGTGGCTCCTGAATCCATGATCCAAGATTGAGTAAAGGGTGTTTCTGAGGCATTTAATCCAAATGAAAATAGACGCTTACCTGAATACGCCAAAGTACCTATAGGTTTCTCGAGGTTACTTAAGAATGATCTCACCCTTTCCACCTCCTCTTGGTTAAGACTTGCTGGTTCCTGCTTGGCTTCTCCATGTGGTGCGTTGGTAGCAACATGGGCCTGCCCATTACCCCTCGACGGATTATCTCTTTGACTCCACTCACGGCTGGGAGGTTTTCCATGCAGTTTCCAACATTTCTCACGAGTGTGGCGCCCCTTTTTGCAGTAGGTGCACCATAATCCATCACGGCCTTGAGCCTTGGGCTGACCACTCTTGCCTACTTCAATGGCAGCCTTCCTTTCCATGCTTGTCGAACCATTTTTTACACTTTCAGCTACCATGGCTGAACCATCTACAGTTTGAGGATCAAGCATCAAGCTCCTTCTACTTTCTTCACTCCGAATAATAGCCACCACTTCATTGAAGCATGGAATTTCCTGCTTTCCGAGAATTTGGATCCTGACTTGATCAAACTCAGGGTTTAAACCAACAAGAAAGTCATAAACTCTATCTCGTTCAATAAAATCCTTTAGTATGGCTGCATCATCCGGGCATTTAGTCTGAATCACCCTATAGTGGTCAAGTTCTTGCAATAGAGATTTCAATTGGTTGGCATATTCGGTCACAATCTTGCTTCCTTGCTTCGCAGCCATAGTCTTGACCTTCACCTCGTACACTTAAGCTGCATCTCTGGCCTCTGAGTAGGTCTGTTGGATCACATCCCAAATGTCCTTGGCCGTAGCAATGAACATAACCGTATCACTTATCTCGGGCACCATAGAATTCCATAGCCACACCATAATCATGGAATCCTCTTCATCCCATACTCCAAAACCTGAATCTCCTGGCTTCGGTCCCGTACCTAACAGATGGCCGATCTTCCCTTTGCCTTTCAAGATTGTACGAACAAGTTGGGACCACTTGAGGTAATTCTTTCCATCCAATCTGTAGGCAGCCTGAATGGCTTGCAATTCTCCCTGCGATTGAGTTTTGCCTCCTTCATCCAATGGAACTACAGCAGCCGTACCAATCTCCTTGGTCTCTGACATGTCCTTGGTCTCCAATGTGCAGAAACTAACAGATTACTTGAAGAAGAAAGGAAAAAACAGCAATAAAGGCTGATAAAAAATTTCCAGCAATGAAGGCTGGTAAAGCACTGTAAATGCTCTGTTTTGACAGTAGAAAAACAGAGCAAAACAGAAAAGAAAAACTATGACAGGCCAAACAACACCTAATTTCCCAAAAAAATCTTACTACTTTGATACCATATCAATGTTTAGGGTTTCAATTGTAGTTTATTGAATAATATGTTTGTTTATATACACAAAGGGCTCTAGCACTAAATCAGGAAACTACTCCTAATACTAATTGAAATCCCTAAACTTACGGGATCTCAATAAATACATAATTACAACTAAATATATACACTTGATTCTAGGAAATATTTATTTTCCTAAAATAACACGGTTTCCCACAATTTTTTTCAAAGCTCGAGCATTTTGGCACAATGATCCTGACCACCATAAGATGTCACAAGCACAAGTCTAATGATGCATCATAAGAGAATGATCCAAGAAGTCACAAGCACAAGGCTTGGCGTAACGGTTGTTACCCCTCCTTAGAAGAGATTAGGTCCAAAGTTCAATTCTCCTTAGTCTATTCATAACTAAAAACTGCAACCAGATAATTAAACATTGTAAGGATTTAATGGTTTATTGTGTATAATGGCTATGTCACATACAACACAAGTCATTACAAAATATTTCTTCATTCATTACAGACAACTTATACATCAGATACATTTCATGATATGAATTCACAAAGTAAAGTTTCTTACCAATATCTTCCAATGTTGATGGTTCTGCATTTTTAGTCCTATTCTTATCTTCACAAAGTTTATCTTCACTCCCTTCATCTTTATAATCATTTGGTCTAAGATCAGGACCAATATCCCTTACCCAACTTGCAGCATAAAGCCTAGAGGCCTCCTTTAAGACCTAAAGAACAAATACCGGTATTTACTATTTATCGCCTCAAGAAAATGCCTACCATTTTCTAGAGCATGTGTAAATAATAGGTTCATGAGCTTTTTTTGACATTCAAGTAAGTCATTAAAGTCACCATCAAGCAAGGAGAATGGTACTTGAGAAGTTATTTAATCAAATTCAATATCTCCATGATCCAATTTCCACCCTGACCACCAGCTAGTGCATTTGTGAGTTTTCTACAATAAATTGAGGTCACTGATACAATCATCCACCTTTTTTTACTAAGTTTTTGCCTTTTGCTTCTTTAAATTTGTTAAAAGGAACAAAAGCAAAAAGTTTTTTAAAAAAAGGGCAAAATTATCATAATTTAGTAAAAATTGGCAAATAGTTCAAATGTAAAGCACTTTCAAACCATGCATTTGTTTTTCTTAAAAAAGATATCAATTTTTTTTATTATTCAATAATTTTGCACTAGTGTTTACCTTAACAATAAAAAAACTTTTTTTGAGTGTAAATAAAAAGCAAATAGCAATAGCAACAATGATAAAAAAGGCTAATTAGCAAACCAAATTCACTATTTTTTTGTTGTTCATAGAGGAAGAGGATTTGAACCTTGTACCTAATCTCTACTAAGGAGAGGTAACAACTGCTTGGGATGCCTTCCTATAATGTAGAAATGATAGAACCATGCTCTTTAAACGGGGCAGTAATATCTAAACCAAAATCCAATAATAAAATAGTTTATCCACTATATAAACCATCTACAATTATATGAAGATACAAGAAAGAGCCCAGAAACCCAACAGCATTCATCATTAAATTTAAAACCCAGAAACCAATCACTAATCTAAACTCCGAAAGCTGAAGAGAAATGGAATTCGCTTACCAAAAAACGCTCGTGCCAAGTCAATTTGCAGCGCTTATGAAGGTGAGGAGGATCAGGCAATGAAGAAGGGAAAGCTATTTCTTTAAGATCGTATCGGATGTAATCATAGACTTTCCTGCACACTACTTTCACCTTCATTTTAGCTTGATATAGGAGAAACCCAATTTTTTAAAGCAAATTAATAACTCATATTTGTTCTTTCAGTCTACAAAAATTCAAAGGAAGCTGCTGTTAACTGTGTTAGACAATACTGAGGGATTTTGAATTTTGTGTATTTTCCTTCTCCTTTTTTCAGGTTTTTAATTACGTGAGTTTTATACAGTTGCAGTTTCGCAGCTCGGTTTGAGACGGGAAACTGCAGCGTACGGGAGACTAGTTGGTAATACGTGTTTTTTTTTTTTGGCCTGCAGTTGGTAATACTTGACACTATAGTTATTAAATCGAGATACATAGTGAATCGAAATTTTAGTTTTAAGATCAAGTATCGAGTATCGTATCACAAGATACGTAAATAATTTTAAAATTAATTATAAATAATATATACACATATAAGATAAATAAAATATAAAAAATATTATACATATTAATAGGATTAAGTAAGTATATGATAAAAATAAGAAGTATGATTTTTTTTCAACACTTAACATATTCATTAATAGTATATATTTTTAAATAATATTTTTAAATATTTTTTATTTTTAATTTCTAACTAAAAGTTTATTTTTTTTCAATATTTCAAGATTAAATTATATAGAAATATGTTTTTAAGTGTTTTTTTGGTTAAAAATTATTAAAATTGCATTTTTACTAATTGGGTCAGATCAAATTTTTTTGGGTCTGGCCTAATGTTACTATAAAGCGTATTGAAGTGAATTAGTGTATCGTACGATATGTATTGATTTGTTTGTGTATCGATAGATACGCTATCGATTCATGATAAAATCGATTCTTTGTATCGATACGTATCGAATTTATAGATAATCAAACTGTACGTATCGTACGATTTTGATAACTATGCTTGACACCACAGGATGATGAGGTGAAAAAATGATACGAAAAATCTTTTAATTCTTTTAATTTTGAATTTAATTTAAATAAGAAATTAATAATTTGAATTCGTTTAATTCAATTTTAAATTGAACTAAATTAAAATTTAAATAATTTAAATATAAAAAAATCAACTTCAAATTGATTTAAACATGAAATGACCAAATTCATTACATTCAAAGTTCGTTTTTTTTTAAATATATTTATTTATAATTATTTTATTGGGCAAATATCATACAGTTCTTATTTTATAGAAAAACAAGTTTACTTCAAGTCAAGTTTATTTTATTTTATTTAAGTATCAAACTTTAGCTTGATGCGTTCAATAACTAAAATATCATGACATGCATAACATGATATTTGAATATCTAATCTAAAGAGAGTTGGGACTTGGGACAGCTTTGAAAGGTACGAATATTCTATAAACAAATTAAGAGTTTAGGAATTTTCCATTTGATAATAAATACTCCGGAAATGAATGAATCGTAAGTAAATTGAAGGAGAAAAATAGACAATATGCATAGACAGCGATACAGTTTTATGCCAACTTGGCAGCGTGTCTTCGAAGTCTTACCCTATTTAGCTTTTGCCAACAAATTACATGAAAATGGTCTAAACTAAAACTCCCACTTTCTTCTGCGAAGAAAATATAACAGGAAAAGAACTGTATTACTACTTCAACGTTAAAGTTAGGAATAATTATCAAGTATACTCTCTCAACTTTTTACCCAAAATAAATATATTCTTTTAATATTTTATTGCATAAAATTTTATTTTACCGTAAATAAATTTTCGATATTTCAAAATAATATAATTAAACTTAGATCTCTTAAATAACACTGATTAATGTTTAAACATCCTCTATGACAACCAACATAAATAGTTTTGTTTTGTGTGCGTATAGAGCTACTTGCATGTTCAATAATTTCAAGTTCAACCCAACCATAATGTTAATGTATAGCCTTAATTCATGATAACGATTAATTGACATAAAGAAGTCGGTATCATCAAGTAAATTAAAACAAAAATATAAGTCCCCCCAAAGTGTGTGTGTGTGTATATGCATAGGGTAGACAATGATGGAGCTGTAAAGTTTAAAGAAAGCGATAATGTCTATGTAATTTTCTTGGAGTTGGAGTAAGAAAAAGAATTAAAAGGCTGTTGGTCGATGGAAGGACTTCGATGCGTAAACTAATTGGGAAGGAAGAAGAAGGCAACCAAATTGTAAAAATCCAGACTAATAATCCAGTGCCAAATCCTAGAAAGGTAAGGTTGAATTGAAATCATTCTCTCTGACAAATTTGCATTTGATAAGGAAAAGAAAATGGAAACATGCAGTGCGCAAACTAACGAGAAAAAGACGTGCGTTGGCTTGGGCACGTTTTCTTCATCAACATAAGAATATTAGTATTAATTAGCAGCAAAATCTCCTATAATTAGCATGCAAAGCAAAGGAAAGCAAATCCACAAACCTTTTCTGGGCAACGAAGACTCTTTCAAACTGCAACTCCTTTCTTCTTCTTCTTCTTCCTCTTCCTCCACTTCTTATGGATCAACTCACGACCCAAACAACTCACCAACTTTCCTCCACCCCCGTCATAATCAAGAGGGAACTTTGCTACCCTCTTTCTTTTTTCTTCATCTTGATCTCCTCTGTCATTGCTTTCAACCTTGGAGCCTTTCCAGAACAACTCGCTTTTTTCCGTTTTGGTTTCTTCCCCCCTCAGAAACTAATGCCAAACCAGCAAAGACCGTCGTTAGGAGGTTGTGATTATTCCTATGGCAGATGGGTTCGGGACGAGAATTATCCAATTCAGTTGTATGATGAAAACTGCCGGTTTCTTGATCCTGGCTTTAGGTGTCGTCAGAACGGGAGAAAAGACATAGAGTTTCTGAAATGGAGATGGCAACCGGATGGCTGTGATCTTCCTAGGTATGAAGCTTTTGAGAATGCTTCTTCATGCATAATTCTCTCTTTTTTTTTCCTTTTCTTTTATGATGACTTTGGTAGTTTCCATCATGATAGCTCAAACTCTTCCTCATAAGCTTGCAAGAATTGTATTATGTTTCTTCCGTGATTGTTTCGTTATTTTCTTTCGACCTCAGATTCAATGCTACCGACTTTTTGGAAAGAGGTCGAAACGGACGGATAGTGTTTGCCGGTGATTCAATCGGAAGAAACCAGTGGGAATCCCTGATATGCATACTAGCTCAGACAGTTTCCAACCGGTCCACAGTATTCGAAGAAAATGGAAGCTCCATAACAAAACACAAGGGATTTCTTTCCATAAAGTTCCAGGAGTACAACCTCACCGTCGAATACTACAGAACACCATTCCTGGTTGTCCTCCATCGCCCACCAATCGATTCACCGGCCCAAGTCAAAGTAACCGTTAGGGTTGATGAGTTGCATTGGCTTTCCAGTCGTTGGATAGGAGCAAATGTTCTAATCTTCAATACAGGGCACTGGTGGAATAAGGAGAAAACTGCTAGGATGTATGGGTTTTGCTTTCTCTCTTTCATGGCTTTCATTTCTTGATAACAATTGCTTCTTTAAGCCTGGATAAGAAAAAAATGACAAGACATCTTGCATTTTCAGGGGCTGCTACTTTCAGGAAGGAGGGAAAGTGAACATGACAATGAATGTGATGGAAGGGTTTCGAAGGTCTCTGCAAACATTGAAGTCATGGACAACCAAGAACTTAAACCCTGATAGAAGCCATGTTTTTCTCCGCAGCTATTCACCAGTTCATTACATGTAAGTAAATTTAGGCCCTGTGTTTTTTTACCGAAAAATATAGGAACTGGTGAATACTAAAATGACCGCCTTTGCTGGACAAATACATGGAATAGAATCAATGTGCTGAGGGATTACTTTCCCTAGCAACAATGAGCATATTCAGTCTATTTCTTGGAAAACAACAGCTTCGATTGCAAAAAAGATTGATCAGTTTTGTGTGTGAAATTTGCAGCAATGGCACATGGAATGATGGGGGCGTGTGTGATGCAGAAATGGAACCAGAAAAAGACTATACAAAGCTTAAAGCTGAGCCATGGAATAATCGATATATTGCTGATGTAATCAAACAAATGAGATATGAGAACTGGAAGGTCCAGTTGTTAAACATTACATATCTGACAGAGTTCAGGAAAGATGGTCACCCGTCAAGGTACCGTGAGCCAGGTACTCCAGATGATGCTCCAGATGATTGCAGCCACTGGTGCCTACCTGGGATACCAGACACATGGAATGAACTTCTCTATGCTCACTTACTGTCAATGGAATTTAGAACATAGTTGCCAACTGGGAAAAGACCAACAGAAGAAACCAAAATATAGAAACCATTTGTTACCCAATGAGGAGAAACGTTTCGCTTTTAAAATCTGTACAAGATCTCAATGCTATTCAGGCTTCTTCCTCCACATTTTCTTCAGAGTCCAATTCCCTGGTTTCCATTTCCTTCACTTTCTCAAGCTGCCTCAAGAGATCTAATCTTTCAGGTCCATATGTCGATGGTATCTGCCATGATACAAATTGTTATCCATTGAGAAATAGAGGTTCAACATTTCAAGCAAGACATAAATAAGAAGGATGACACACCAAAGATGGCATATATCTTTGAATGGCGGCCAAAATGGCTGCATGCCCAACAGCAGTAACCTGCAGGACATAATTTATTCATCAGATTATGACACATAGATAGATGATAAATTGAATTGTAAATAAAAGATGACTGCAAACGTTGCAAAAAGCTGTTACTTTCCTCTGGTCATATACAGGTGATTGAGAATATTCCCTCTTAATTCTCCTTTAATTTAAGGCTCATTCAATGGTACTTGCCTGATATACCTACATGCTAGACATCTAGCTATGCTTAAATAATTTGAATGGTTAGAAAAGAAAAAAGGAGAAACTTTAACTTTAGAGAAATTTGTTAGTAA
Source organism: Heritiera littoralis (assembly GCA_031772115.1). Classification (NCBI taxonomy): domain Eukaryota; kingdom Viridiplantae; phylum Streptophyta; class Magnoliopsida; order Malvales; family Malvaceae; genus Heritiera; species Heritiera littoralis. Next base: position 818,761 of record JAPDPK010000162.1, read on the forward strand.
AGATAAGTTACGTGAACAAAGATTTCCAGATAGAACTATAGAATATTCTCTCTGAACTCAATTATTAGCAGAAGTTTTGTTCTTATATATAGACCCAAGGTGATTGTTTAAGCTAAGGTTCCATGATGGAGTTGTTATGTGGGTGAGAAAGACGAAAGTGATTGATCAGCGATGCATTAGCAGACACTGTAGACAGAGTAATGTATTTTTAACTGACAGGAAGAAGCATCAAAACGCCAATTGGAACAACTGATGCTAAGTCAGTCAGAGTTCTCCGGAGGGCTTTCTTTTCTTTCTCTGCCAATTCATCCCCTGTCAGGACCCTTCTAAGCAACTCCATTGCAGCAGAAACATCAATGGCTAGAAGCTGAGTTCCTTGCAAGACATCCTGCTCATTGATAAATGACTCAGACAACAGCATTTATGAGAAAATGATAGTTGAGTTCTCAAATTGAAACAGTGATCGAATACACAACAAAGTAGTCAGATCATAAAATATTGATGAAGAATTTGAAACAAATAATACAAATCATTTAACAGAATTACCTTATCATGGGATCAGAAAAATCTAGGCTCATAATTCTTATCAGGTTTCATCAAAAAGAGGAAAACAAATTACATTTGCAATCCAAAATTATATTTTCTATATAGAGACAGTTGTGTATAACCTACTTCAACATGTTTCATATACCCATATCAGCTTGATATGGTACAAAGAAGGGATACAGAAAGAATTCAGCACCCTCACTGCTATTAGACAAGGTGACAGTTTTAGCATGCAGAATCATAACTAAAAAACAGATTTAGAAAGCGTTGATAAAATAAGAGCTTATGCGTGTTTGATGCATTAGAAGAATATCTACAATTTATGAGTTATCATTAGATAGAGAATAACTCATGTTAGACTTTTAAAATGCAGAAAGTTCCTCTAGCCTTAAACCAATCCAATAAGCACTTATCATGGGTCAATTAGAAAAGTTTTAAAAGGTCTTAAGAGAGACTGCTCAAAGTAAACTCTGACAAGAAAAATGTAGTGATTGAAAATAAGTAGGAATTAGTTTCACCCAACGGTTGGAAGAAAGAATGCATATAAATCAAAGCTAGAGTGATCACAGAAATGTTAATTATACAACATAATTATTTGATTTATGGAAATCCTCAAGATATCATACCGTGCTTGTTTCTTTTATCTTGTCCAATGATTTTTCAATAATACTTTCTTTCTTCTGAACCTCAACCAATTGATCATGTCCAGCATCATTAATAGAGCTAGCATGACCATCTGTAACCTTAATATCCTGAACAAATGTAAAAAAGGAAAGCAAATTAGAAAACAGGCATGAGGAGTCAAGCCATTCCAAACTTCCATGGATAATGTATCATGCATCAATATGTTTCTTGTTCTTACAATGATTGCATTTTTTGTAGTGAACTACAAAACTATAACTGTTAACAGCTTGAGTGTACCTCCTCATATGCTGACTGATCAGCAGTTCTTTTAACACGTTTCTCAAGCTCGATTAGTTCATTCCTTAATTGTTCAAAGCGGCGGATTTCATTTGGTTCTGAATCAGCAATACCAACATTTGAAGTATTCTGCTTAATAAATTCATTTCCCTGCATGCAGCAAAATTGCAAATGGCCTTTATTTTAAATAAGCATACAGATTCCCAAGAGCATAATAAATTTTTTAGCTCCTGGGATCTTTGTTATCAAATCACATTCAAAAGCTAAGAATTTTCTATCATAGCCTATATTTGACTGAGAGCTGTTTCCAAACATATTTTGGATGAAAATTTTCTTCCCAGGTCCTTCACTGAAAAAGAACCACCTAAACTTCTAATAAGAATAGAGACCCCCAAACTTTCAACAGTGCTCATGTCCAAACTTCCATTCAAATACAAAACTTAATCTTGATGAACATGTGACAGCTTTATAATAATTTGACTAACAACACAGACGTTGAAAGTGTGACTTTGCAACTACTCAGACAGCTCAAAGATATAATTTTCAGAATTAAAAGATACAGTTCTCAAGTGCTTCGAAATTAGAGCTTAAGGCCAGCTAACTGGTAGTGAAGCAGATGCGAGAGGAAAACACTTAAAATACAAGTCTAATACTAAAAGGATCAAGTGCATGACCAACAAAGGTCAAATGCTACTTGTGGAGACAGCTCATACCGATTTCTCTGTAGCTGATGACTCGGTGTCAGGCTTCCTGGTTGCAGGGCGTAAGAAGCTCCATAATCCTTGAGATCTATTGACAACTCTAAGAGGAAAAAGACAAATAAAATGAAGTTAAGAGGCATGAATAGCAGAACGCATTGAAAATTGAATTAGCATTAAACATAAGTTCCAAGAATGTAAGCAAGAGCAACACTCTACTGTAGAAATTTCTACCTGTTGCTTCTATCATTGTTAAAGTAGCACGATTTCTGGTTTTTGTCTTTAGGTACTGTTGCTGCTCACCAAGAGAGGATTGGGAACTACCATCACCATTTTCCTGAATGAGAATAATGATTTTACATGAATTCCAACTAAGCACAAATATGTTATATAGTGTATGTAGATACAAGATTAAGGCATGAAGTGCCAGAAAAAAAAGTAAAACACCCAATTATATGGAAAAAAACAATAATTTTACCTTAGTTCGTTTAGATTGTTTCAAAGCCAGCCCTGTAAATTAACCCCCCAACCCCCCCCCCCCCAAAAAAAAAAAAAAGGAAAAGCCAGTCCTGTAATCTACGGTTAATGTAGTACCACCCTGCAGCTAATGCCAAGAAATGAATTATGCTAATTTGCAAACACAACTAGCACAAAATTTTCTTTGATGTCAATATTCTAGGGCCATACCCCCAAGTGCACTTTATTGAGGCAAAAGGCAAGCATTTATTTTCTACTTGAGGCTAAAAGCCCTAGCCATCTTCGCCATCACGGCATTAATAGACTTGGAGTCACTGAGACTTTCTGATACTTAAACCAAAGCACATACTTGAAAAGTGCATTTTGGTTACTTTTCTAATTGATGTTAAAGGGAGGATTATATGACGATAGCAGTAACATTAGACAGTTGACATTGCAGGGATTTCTAACTTATGTCTTGCTATATAATTATGATTTTGTTTGGAACTCAGTGTAGCTTAGAGCAAAAATAAAAAAAAAAATATTTAAGGGGTGAAAAAAGAAACAACGGCCACCTTCCAGTAAACAATAACAAAATCCACATGCAATCGAATTCCCAAGAGAGTTTATGCAAAGTAGAGTGATTCATAGAAGGCATTACCAGAATAGTAGAATCTTTGGTTTTCCCGAAAAACTAGAATAACTGAAAAAAAGGGAGGGATAGGAAGAAACCTGTTGAAGGAAAGCTTCTTTTGCTCTGAAAGATGCCTCCAAAAATTCAGCCTCTTTCTTTAGCTTCCTTATTTTCTCAAGGTCAGAACAAGCCACTTTTAATTGCTCTTTCCCAGAGTAAGAACTTAAAACATGCAATTCTTGAAGCAAGTTTTCCAGTCTTTTCAAGCTTCTTCAACACTCTCTAATGCCTGAAACCAACATGGTGTCACTGCATAATCAGAAACATTCAACGAATTTAAAATGAAGACTCAAACGTTGATTAAAATATAGACTCAATGGACTGGGGAACTATAGGAGCAAGAGTTCCATTCATACAAGACATAACAGAAGAGCAGCAGCAAGATGAGAACAAGGAAAGCAACCATGCCATATATATTGAACATATGCTACTCTAGCCAGTATAAATTTAGAAAGAAATGTAATCAAAACCAATAGTTACATAGTTATGGGTTATCAAAATTGGACATTATGTTGCAGTACAGTTGATTTATGGAATTGTAAAGTGAACTTTGTAACAACTACTATTCTATTAAACGGCAATACTCCCATCTTTATGTTTCTAGTATGTGTCTGTCTGTGTCTGTGTTTCCGACAGATTTTCTTTCACATTTTGTTCTCAATGGTCTTCTGGTTTTCAAAAAAAACCTAAAATCAAAAATTTTAAAGGACTTCTATTTTCTTTTTGCTTTGAATCAAACATTTTATCATGTGTTAACTCTCTCACAGATCTTGTATTAATGGAAATCAAACAAAAATTAATCAGCTGATCCCGCAATGAAGTTAAACTACAGAAAATCTAGAGTATTTGCAAGCCAAAACCAAGAAAAAGGATGAGATGGATACATCATTCAAGCAGTTTGTGAGTATAAAAGCTTTGACATCCCATGTACTTTCATAAGAAAAAGGAGGAGGCATTGACAAAAGATCTGCTAAAGCTTTTTTTTTCCTTTTGGTAACCCAGTGCACAAAGCTCTCACATTGTGGAGTCTGGGAAAGGGTCATGTGTACTTAGCCTTCCCTCTGCATTAACAAAGAGGCTGTTTCCGCAGATCTGCTAAAGCATATGAATAGAAAAATAGGCCCCACAATGACTAAAAAGTTCACCATTAGCACCAGCATAGGCACATTTGCAAGTTCCAAACTACATATAATTTTACTTTGAAACGAATTTAATTTCCAAGGGAAAAGGGGAACCTTATCAAATGAATCAGCATATTTTTCAGTTGCTAATCCAGTCCTACCAACAGAACTTGTCTCCACCATCTCCCTTCTGCATCACATTTTTTCAGAAAATATAATCAGCAATTAGTAATCATTAGAAATAAAATGCCATTGTCAGATGAATGCAACTCTAGTATGACATGAAGATGAGATGAAGGTAATAAACATGATATGCAGCAAATAACCTGATGCTAACCACACCTTTTTTGCTGAACAAAAAATAAATAAATAAAATAACTATAAAAACAAAAAGAAAATTATCCCTGTAAAAAAAGTATAAACAACCTATACAAAAAATGCAAAGTACATGCCAGAAGTAATAGATCAACTAAAATACAATCAGTGGGCTGGCCAAGCATCAATCAGATCAGACACTCTTCAATTCAAAATGTGAGGAAGAAAAAACATATAAGATCTCACAAATTTAAGGATACAGGAAAGATAAAGAAAGCGACAATGCAGACAATTGACCAGTAATATAACTACAGGTTGCACCGTATTTAAATCACACTGCCAAACAATCATTAAGTCAATGGTAATTTCTTTGATTTGCTCTTAGCATTAAGTACTATGATTGAGGATGATTGAACATCTTAATGAAGCAACCAAATGTCTATCAGCAACATCAAACAAACATCTTTTGGATCAAGTCCATGTAAGACCATATTCACTACATGATTATGTAATTGGATGCCCCCAAAACTAGCACTGATTTTGTTGCTTCGGGGAACCCAAGAAGGACAAAGAGAACACAACGATGAGAATTGTCCATGTGGAAACTCAAAACAAATCTTGGCAAATGTTTTCCCTCTAAAATCCCCCGCAAAATACTTTTAAACTCAGATTATTTATCAGCAGTAGGCCTTTCTTGAGTTTTCTGGAATATTATTTCAGCACTGGGCTTTACAGGCCTTTCCTCTATCTCAAACACAGCAAGCTTTGGCCTTCTTTCCTCCCAGTTGTTCCTAATTTTGGATATCTAACTGTGTTGTTTATTTACTCAGTTTACTTTTTGTTACAAGTTCAAAAGCATATACATAGTCACAATTTTGCATATAAATGAATATACATATCTCATGCGAATCAAGATTTCAGATTTTTCATTTTTTCTCAGAAGCTTAGTTAAGGTGTCTGAATTATTTGATTCACTTGTATCATTTTCTTTAATTGACTGATAGATATTCTAAAATGGCATCTACTTGTATGCTTGAAAAATTATAGCAAACATGCACGTACTTAGTATGAGTTCACACACTAATGTGGGTGGGTGGGGTTGTGTGTGAGAAAGAAGAGGGGAGGGGGGTAGAAGAGATTATTGAAGGAAGGAAGGAAGACTAAGCTAGGTTAAGCATCAACTTACGTTGGTATCCCAAGTTCTTCCATGCACTCCATCAACTTGTTGTGCCTAAAAAACAAATTAGCAACGCTTTATTCAAATTACTTGAAGAGATCAGATATAAGTTGGCTTTCAACTAATGAACCAGAAACTCCTTTACCCTCTAGAGAGGAACCTTGCAGCCTTAATATTAGAAGGATTTTCCAGCCATCTACTGTATTTAATAAAGCTCTGCATCCAATGAGAACAAACACCCAACGCTTGGGGAATTGCTTTAATATTAGGAGGACCTTCTCGTTTATTTTTATGTCCATGAGACTGTTTTGGCGTGCTAACAATGCCAGGATAAAAGGGAAGCCAATCTATCTCTTCACACACAACCTAATAAATTTAAAAGTACGATTAGATATCATAGTCCATCATGAAACATTTTTCAAAAGGTAATTACCATAAAACCATGCATTCTGACCTCTACATATAGTTGATAAGAACTTATTGATGAAAGCTGAGGATAGTATAAAACACTGCCACCTATAAGGTACCTGCAGAAAAAGGATATTGGACTAAATGAGCAACTAAACCTTGAAAGCAATCCAATCATAATCAGGGAAAAACATTGATGTATTTGAAGATACCTAATAAAGCCTTCAATCGGATTATCTATAACATCAAACCCATTTGCAGATAAAAAAGCCTGTGTATTTCTGCCTAAGGCAATAAAGAACCCAAAAATGGTCAAATCCCTCTCCAGGACCTGTAAGAAATTAATATAACTTTCAATGACAACCTTACCAAAAGAAAAACTAAGTACATGTGCAATATGTAACAGTCCTCCATCATAGTTTCTATTATTTTGCTTCCTCCTCCAAACATCATGTTTTCACAATTTATCTATCATATTGTAAAAGGATGTGGGCTTGAAAGCCTTAAATATCTCGTAATAACACAGTCAGCCTAGATGGATATGGACTTATTAGATTATTTTATAACCTCTGACCAGGATGTTATTCTCAGGGGATGAAAGACAACACTATGTCCCAAAATGTAGACAAATCATAAACTCTTGCTCCACCTCAATGCTTTCAGATGTTGTCAGCCTCGACCATATTTTCTCTCTATCTATAGCTCGCTGTAGCTGCTTCTGTACAAGATCAACCCAGAAAATCACCTCCTCTGAATCTTGATCATTTTCCACTCTGCATGAGGCAGCTCGGGGACCAAAATGGACAAGAAATTCTCTGCATAGACCAATATCCTTTATACAATGATAAGCTTGGTGTATGGGAATGAAATCAACCAGCATGTCCATCAGTCTACCAGTTATATCTGGAATCATGGAAAAGAAATGGGAACAAGAAATTTTAGCAGGACCAAGTTTTGTGATTGCAGCAACGCAAGTCAGCGCAAGCATGAGAAGAGTTTTGTCACTTGCAATTCCTGCACCCAGGGACTTGCCTTCCCCACACCTGGGAACAGATTAAAAGAGTCAATATGTCACCACAACCTTCACAAGATTCAAGAGCTTCATAGAGAGCCTCACATGAAGAAGAATGGAGGTGATTACTTACACATCAGTGGCAGCAGTGAATCGAAGGTCTCCTTCAAAATAATTTACAAAAGAGATCACCACAGCTGGAACTTGCTCAGTCCAAAACCAGTCATATGCTTCGGGTTGCTCGGCTGATAAGTTCTCCCTGATTAAGCTCTCCAACAGAGCAGACTGACCCAACAAACTGCACCAATGCAATTGTTAGAAGAAGCTGAAAATTCTATATGAAAAGGAAGTAATAATATAAACAGGTTAGCAGAATCCAACTGATTAGAGTTGATTAGAACCCAATAAGTAAGCATCATAAAAACAGAGATCTTTGATGAAAATAGAGAAACGGCAGAGAAAGCCTGCAAGCCTCCTTCAGCTAAATTTCATAAAATGAAATTTCAAAGTTTGCCTCAACTATTAAAGTAAAACACAAAGCCACTTGATTACCACGCAGGCAAGCATCATCCACTTCATATTTAACAAGACAACATAATTGGCTTTTGCCATTTTGTTATGCAGAAATAACCGATTACTATATAACCAGACTTGGATATTTAAAATCATCAAGACCCCATTGTTAAATTTGTAAATTGTAATGCCAATTATAATATAAACAATATTCAAGATAAGAAAATATTCAGTTTTTCTTTCTGCATAATGAGCTGAAAGGTGTTTACACAAATTGGTCGTACTTGTGACAAATAAATAAATACATGTATGGGTGTTTATAAAGAACTTTGCCTGTGTGAGTTAACGCAGCCGATCTCAAGCCCGGGAAAGGAGGAGGGTGGCGGTAGGTTTGGACAACCAACCATAAAAACTAATCCAATTTCATGAAATGAACCAATATCAGAACATCGTTGGAGCGTCCCCTACTCAGCGACACGTTGCATCAGAGCCCGGTGTAATGAAAAGTGGGCAAGGGTTGCTAGGCCGTCGCCCGGAAGCAACGCGCCACATCAACACCTGGATATGGTGTTAAATAGGCAAAGGTTCCCACACCACAATGGACAGGGGTGGGTAAAGAAGTTAGTCCATAACCATAACCATAAGCTTAGGTTAGGATTTTGGAATATAGGTACTCTTAGTGGTAAGTTAGCTGAGATTTGTGAGGTTATGAGTAAGAGGAGGTTTAACATCTTGTGTCTTCAAGAGACCAAATGGGTTGAGGAAAAGGCTAGGGAGATAGCACCTTGGCAATATAAACTTTGGTACACAGGGAAAGATAGAGACCGAAATAGAGTAGGTATCATTATAGATAAAGAGTACCATAAGGATGTTGTACAGATTAGGAGACAAGGGGATAGGATTATTTTGGTTAAGCTAGTTCTAGGAGAAGAGGTGTTGAATGTCATTACCGTGTATGCACCCCAGATAGGACTTGATGAGGTTAATAAACGACAGTTTTGGAAGGATTTAGATAAGGTAGTACAAGAAGTGCCTCAGGAAAAAACCTTTTTATTGACGGCGACCTTAATGGACATGTAGGTACAAGTAGAAAGGGTTTTGAGAGCATCCATGGGGGTTTTAATTATGGTGTAAGAAACGAGGGTGAGGATGCTATATTAGATTTTGCTTTATCTTATGACTTAATCCTAGTAAACACATTGTTTAGGAAGAGAGATTTTCATCTTATAACCTTTAGAAGTGGACCAAGAGCAAGTCAAATAGATTTCTTTTTAACTAGGAGTAGGGATAGAATAGATGTTTGGATTGTAAGGTTATCCCAGGTGAGAGTGTTACCGCGCAACAAATACTCCTCGTCCTAGATATGAAGATGATAGACAACATCGAAAGAACCAACAAAAAGAAACCGAAAGGATTCGATGGTGGAAGCTAAAAGAATATTGTCATACAACATATAGAGACAGTTGGATTCAAAAAGAGGATTGGACAACAAAAGAGAACCCAAATGTAATATGGAATAAGATGGCAAAATGCATTCGAGAGGTGGGCAAAGAGACATTAGGAATATCAAATGGAAGAGTGCCGACTGGAAAGGATGCAACATGGTGGACTGCAACAGTAAAAGATGCTATAAAGACTAAGCGAGAGTGTTACAAGGCTTTGAAGAAAACAATGCAGAATAGAGTTTTACGGAATATAAGTTAGCTAAAAAGGAGGCAAAGAAGGCTGTGGCAGAAGCTAAGACGAAGATTGCGAAAGAGATTTACGACAAGTTGAACACAAAAGAGGGAGAGAAAAAGATATATATATATATATATATATATATATATATATATTGGCACGAGCAAGAAAAAGGAGGAGTAAAATTTTGGATAATATCTCGGTGCCTCTCAAAGATTTGAATCAGTGCTTTATGCGTAGAATCAAAGAGACAGAGGTAATAGAGGTACTAAAGATGATGAAGAACGAAAAAGCTATTAGATCTGATGACATCCCAATTGAAGTTTGGAAATGTCTTGGAGATCGGAGTTAGATAGTTGACAAATATGTTTAATAAGATTTGGAGCACTAACAAAATGTCGGAGGAATGGAGGAAGAGTGTCTTGATAACTCTACATAAGAACAAGGAAGATATTCAAAGTTGCGCCAACTACCGAGACATAAAATTGATGAGTCACACGATGAAACTATGGGAGAGAGTGATAGAACGAAGATTAAGAAAAAATGTAGAGATATTGGAGAATCAATTTGGTTTTATACCGGGTTGATCAATTATGGAGGCAATATATTTGCTTAGATAACTTATGAAGTGCTCTGAGTACTGGGTAAAGATCTCCATATGTCTTTATAAATTTAGAGAAAGCATATGATAAAGTACCTAAGGGGGTACTATGATGGTCCTTAAGGAAAAAAAGAATTCTTTTGAAATATATTGAACTAATTAATGATATATATGGTGATGCAAGGACACGTGAGGATAGGTGAGGGACAAACAAGTGAGTTTCTTATCACGATGGGATTACAACAAGGGTCAGCATTGAGTCCATTCTTGTTTGCGGTAGTTATGGACGAACTAACAAAATCCATTCAGGATAAGGTGCCTTGGTGTATGATGTTTGCAGATAATATTGTCCTATATGCGGAAACTAGAGCGGAGATCAATGCAAAGTTGGAATTATGGAGACAAACATTGGAATCAAAAGGATTTAAACTAAGAAGAGTGAAGACTGAATACATGGAGTGTAAATTTAGTTTTAACCGAGTGAAAGAGCATAATGTAGTGACGTTAGATGGATGGCGATACCTAAGCAGGACCATTTTCGATATCTGGGATCGATAGTACAGATAGATGGAGAGATTGATGGTGATGTGACCTATAGGATCCAGGCTGGATGGAATAAGTGGAGAAGTATTACAGGTGTGTTGTGCGATAAAAGAATTCCTATATGGTTAAAAAGTAAGTTTTATAGGACAGTTGTTAGACCAACATTGTTACATGGTAGTGAATGTTGGGCGACTAAGAGGCTATACACAAAAGATGAGTGTAAACAGAAATGCGAATGTTGCAGAGGATATGTGTATATACAATAAAAGATAGAATGAGAAATGAAGATATTCGTAAGATGATTGGAGTGGTACCTATCGAACACAAGATGTGTGAAAAACTGAATCGTTTACGTTGGTTTGGACAAGTAAGATGTAGACCTGTAGATGCTCTAATTAGGAGAATAAAGACTATGGACGTTGAGAGAAGAGTTAAGACTAGAGGAAGACCAAAAAAGAGTTGGGAGGAAGTAGTTTGGAAAGATATGGAGGTTTTAGAGTTGGATGAGCAAATGGCCTTGGATAGGAATCTATGGAGGAAGAGAACACATATGGACGATCTAACGTGAAGTCAGATATTGGTTCATATAGCCTACCCCAATCTCTTGGGATAAAAGCTCTGATGATGATGATGATGATGATAATGGGTGTTTATAAAGACTTGAGGCAACAAAAAAGCCTATACTGAACAAGAGGAGAAGTAAATACCAAAGAACTACATGAAATACAAAATATATGCAATGCACTACCTCCTTTGGACAAAAACATTTATATCCCTGTCTCTACTGTCACCTTGGGATGAAATCTTGCTTGCAGCTTGCAGCAGGGAATACACAGCAGCCTGACAAAATGCATGAAAATTTAGGTAGCTTAAATGATGTTTGAGATGGAAATACATTATTTTTTTGTGTATTAGCAAACAAGAATAACATGTTTTTTAAAACTGTGCTGGTAAAATTAAACAAGGTTAATTATAAATAAATAAATAAATAAAAAGAAAGACGCTCAAAACAATTAGACATGTGTCTCAGTCAGGTGAAATACAGTGTTTATTCAAGATAAATAAATAACATTATGACAAATTAGTCCTATAAGAACCATGCCTTGAGAGCTGGTAGTACAAAAGCATACATCAAATTAAACACGTAAATAAAATCACATAGAATGAACAAAGGCAAACCTGATAAGAGAGTGTTTTCACCCATGCGTTCCTATCTACACCAAGCCAGGCCGTTGAAAACCAAGACAATTTTGATAACGAGCCTTGTTCTTTGATTGCTAGTTCAAAAACCCTAGCTGCATCGTGTAAAAATTGAACAAGTCCATTACTATAATCTTCACCCTGTAATGACTGATTCAGTTTGACCCTTATCTCATCTACATCTGTACTTGTACTGATTTGTGGACTCCCATTGATTGTGACACCATCTTCAGCTGATGCAAGAGGAAAACGAAGTCCCATCCTTCTTGATTTACGAAAGGCTGAAAAATGTTTCCTATAACCCATCAGTCTGTGATTTTCTAACAAAGTCTGCCTTATGAGACATTTCTTCCTCAAATAACCCCAATTTGTCAACAGATAATCCAAGTTAGCCATTCTTTTGCAAGAAACATGGGTTCCAAATGAGTTACATGAAGGCCATGGATCTAAAGACCTGCTAAAGACACCAGAACCAGCAAGATGCACATATTAATTTATAAAATAAGGATAATTATCCAATACCCCGTCAGTGAAGTTTTTTTATTACATGTCCTTTAAAAATATTAAGAAAATAAAAAATAAATAAAATAGGAGATGTGTAAGTGTAACATTCTAACCCTACTTGTAGAGTCAAAAAACTCCACTAATGGTGTATTAGATATTAATTCATAAAATAATACTAAGTGCAGAAAATAAACTATTTCTTAGGGATGTGAACTCCTGATATTCTAACAGGAATATTCTTATTTCTTTTTACCCTCTTTTAGAGGGTTTCTAGTTTAATCCACCAACCACTAAGCAACACCTGGTCCTTTCTACTATCAAATGGAATTAGCAACAAATATTCAATGGCAGCAATCTCAAATACCACATTGTCTGTTTAAAAAGGTTATACTTAAGATCTCATAAAACAGCTGCTGAATTCACACGAACAGCTAAAATTCAGAAACAGTTCAGAATATTTCTGAACACTGAACAAGCACAATTAAGTAACAAAAATTGCTTTCAGAAACTGCAATGAGCGTTGGCCGGTTTTTCTTCTTTCTTTAAAAGAAGAATAAATTATCGAGCTGTTAGGCTTGCAAAGAAAACGAAACAATTCGCAAGAGAGCAGACGTAAACGAGTCGAATAATCAATTGCGTAACAAGAAGTTGTCTAAAAATAGTTCAATTCTTCTTCGCCTTTAGTTAGCTTTTTTCAGCCTCAAATTTTTACTTATCTAAATGTAATTCAATTTAAGAAGTTTCGATGACTACGAATTCTCATAAATAAAAACCTAAATTACTCGGCCAAAACCAAAATTAAACAATACTGAATCGAAAGCAATAAATTTAAGGGGAAAGAAAGGGAAGAATGTAAAGTACCTTGAAGACACGAAGCCGCGATGATGAAACATAATCGACATGTACAATTTGCCAGGGAACTGACGGGAAAACTTTTGGAGTTTGGATTGCGGGAAAAATTGCAGGGGAAACGGTGGGAAAGAAAATAACAGGGTGTGTCTTTGGAGTGAAATGTAAGGTAACAGAGGCTGACGTGGTAGAGAGGCGAGGAGAATTGGCTGTTATCCGTAGACGTGGAGTACCAAATAATCACACAGCATAACGGGAGGGATCGTTTCCTTCGGCTTCGAAAATTAAAAAACCCAAACAGAGCGAGCGTGTGATTTGCGCGGGGAGATGCTCCTGTGGTGCTACGTGTAAGGATGTCAAACCTTAAGGCCAACATGTGGCTGAGTTTCAAGCCTTAGATTTGGTTGGGCCTCTCTATTTTTCATGTCAAAAAGCCCATTTCAGTTTTGGGCTTGTTTTCTTCCTGCAAGAGGAACAAATTGTTTTCGTTTACACTCAATTTCACATTTTTACCCGATTTAAATACCACATTCTTATCAATTATTTCTTTTATTTGAGAGTAGAGGTATTCCAACTTTTTTTTTTTAATTCAAGCTTTTGGTCTGGGGAAGAGAGAATACAAGGATAAAAAGAGATGTTTACATTAATTTTGAGTATTAATTTAAATGATTATGTCTTTATCCCTAAAATATTGAAGTTTTACAAATATGAAATTCAAATATTAATCATTGCATCTCTTTCCCCTCAAGTCAAAAGTTTTTACTATATAAAAAACGAATGTACTTACTATTAAGTAAATATTCTTATTATTATATATTTAAACTCAATTTAATCAACTAAATTTTAAAATAATAAACTGATCTCCTATCTAGCTTGATGGTTGATAAGAGAAATCTAAGTTTTCATCTTCAAATCAATTCTTCACTATTTCAAACTCTTTGTTTTTTGACAAAATCTTTGCTATTTCAAACTTAATTACAAAGGAAAGGGTAGTAGACAACAACATCCTCCTTATCCTCTCCAATAAACTCTTCAAGGTCGGTACCAATAATTCATTATAACTTTCCACCTATATATAAATAGTAGTAGTCATCAATAAGGGCGATATTTTTGGTTAAGTTGATAATTACATCTTAATTTATATTGTCTGTTAGTCTCCAAGGATTTCCACTGGCTCTTGCATATCGTGCAAATTTATGTATGTATGAACACTTCCACCTAATTCTTCGAACTAACTGCTTCTAGAGAAAAAACATTAAATGATACTTATATCTATTAACACGTTTGTGTATACGTGTCTATGAAGAGTTATGCATTAATTTTGTTAGGTCGTGTAAGTCCAAACTTGGTTTCTAATCATAAAATTAACAATTCATAACACAAGGGTAAAAGCGCAAACCATATCTCTTAAATCAATGGACTTTGATTTAATAATTGTGATTTTCATGTAAAAAAAATAAAAGACTTTAAATTTATTGTCACATTTTCTTTATTAATTAATGCTTGATTAGATAAGAATTTGACTTAAGTATGTAATTGAAAAGTCTGGAAGCAATGACCAAATGAATGAGACATGAAAAAATGGACAAACAAACTTTCAAAGAAAATGAAACGAATAAATTGCAGCCATAAAAGTTAGTAATAGTACTAATGGAACTTTTGGAGTAAGTTCAATTTTCTTAAATGTTAAGTAAGAAGTTAGAAATGTTAACTATTAAAATTAGAAAAGTTTGCCATGCGTTATATATCTTTAGTTGCATCATGTGACATTTTCGGCACTACTCTTTTCCTAGTCATACATCATATTTAGCTATCCTTTTTAAGTTTTTTAACTATATCAAGTGGACTTACCTTGCCTCATATAAGCTCCAAGGTCAAAATTCAATATATAAATATCATCTCGTGTTGGTTTAATAATTAATATAGTTTAAACTTAAAATCTCAAAGAGGATTAATTAATTCATTTTCCAGGACCGACCAATAGATAGAGAAAGTTTTTTAAATGGAGGCCTCTAGTTCAAGGAATGGAGAATGTAAGGGCTAAAACTTGAATCTCAACTTTACGCGTAGAATTTGCACATTTTAAAGGTAATGACATAATCATTTGAACTAATACTCAAAATCAATAGACGAAAATAATTAAATCTATTGCACTTTGTATATTTGGGCAAGAACAAAAATCATAGGTTTCAAATTAATTCTACGTATTGTTTTAGGGCTAATTTGGATGAGTGGTGGGTTTCGGTGAAATTGAAATTGAAAAAATAATCATTGAATATATATATTTAATAAAATAATAAAAAATTTTGAAATCCTTAGTGAAAATGGAATTTTATCTCATTTTTTTTCCTTATATGAAATATTCCACTGCACTTCCACGAGATTGATTAAAATTGAATTAAACAAATATATTTAGCATTTGATTAATTTGATTTTTAAAATAAATGAGATGAGATTTATGAAATAACAAATAGTGATATTTTATTATGTAGTTTAAAATTTTAATGTATAAAAAAATTATTAATTTTACTTCCAAATATGAATTTTTTTATCTATAGTCTTTCAATTTTTTTTATATATTTTAAAACAAAAATTTTTGTTCAAATGGATGAAAGCCTCGATTGGCTCACCGATGAGGCACGATGAGCCGCGAGGCCATAGAATATTGAGGAAGAGATAAAAAAAAATGATAGGGATAAAATTATCTCTTTACTTTAGTTTTAAATATTTTAAATTATTTTATTAAAAAAATATATACTTTTAATAATCATTTTATTTTTTTTAATTTCATTAAAATCAATTACATTGCGTATCTAAACTCTAAAGCCGAAAATCAATAGCTCTTTTTTTTTTTGGTGAGTAACGGAACAAATAACAGAGTTATCCCAGCATGGGATTACAGTTCAATATATTTCTGGGTATTGTAACACCCATACAATCAAACAGAACAGTCGAAGTTAACTGAGTGGGAGGTGAGTCAAAATATTCAAAATGTTCCACCATCGAACTTCCCATTTTCACCATAGTGTCCACACAGAAATTTGCTTCCTAAACACGTGGACTAACTTGGCGTTCCTCAGCTTCCGGAGGAGTTCCCTGCAATCGGAAATAATAGCATTATAAGTATGTGTTCTTTCTAAGTGACAGTTAACATACCTGACAACCTCTTAGGAGTCAGTTTCAATGATAAGATTGTGTAAATTCTTTTCAACAGCAAGTCGGAGTCCATCACGAAGTCCCCAAAGTTCTGCAATAATACTTGTTGATGTTCCAAGAAAACGAGCGTAGCCACCAATCCACTTTCCATTACTGTATCGGAAAGTTCCTCTAGAACCCGCTCTGCCTGGATTCCCAATAGATGAGCCATCTGTATTGAGTTTGATAAAGTTTGCAGGACGGGGGCTCCAACCATGTCGATGACAGATCTAGAGATAGCTTTGTGCTCTTTGCCAGCAACAGCCCAAAATTCTTTCACTTTCGACTTTACCTTGTTGTACCATGTATCAACAGAATCAGCTCTGCCCTCAAAAACCAATTTGTTCCGGTCAAGCCAAATGGCCCACACCACAAAGGAGAAGTATACTCTCCAGGGAATGCCGTCAACAACAACGTTAATATCCTTTTTTACGTTTTGTGCCACCCAATCAAGGAAACTAAGTGAAAAGGATCCAAGCAGTTGATTTGGGATCTTAACAGATTCCCATAAGTTGCGAACAAGTTTGCAATCTCTGATGCAATGTGTCAGAGATTCATCTTCCATACTACACCTGGGGCATTTCGGGTCAATTCCAAAACCTTTTTTCGCAAGGTTTTGTCTTGTTGAGATTTTCTGGTGGCAGCATTGCCACAAAAAAATTTGGATTTTCGGTAATGTGGGAATGTTCCAAATTTCCTTCCATTGGAACCTAACTGAAATCTTAGTATCTTTAGCATTCTTATAGGCAGAATTTAGAGAGAATTTACCCGATGGTGAAGCGTCCCAACAGATGTGGTCATGTGTTCTTGCTTCTAGCTGGAGAGGAATGGCTTTAATGATAAGTTTAATTTCTTCAGGAATGGGGGCAGCAACATTTTCCAGAAGCCAGTTCCCATTGTCATCACAAACCGTTTGCACTAGTCTGTCTTCTTCTTGTGATGTCCATGGGCCAAAGATGATTTTGTTCAACGCCCCTAAACCAGTCCAGTTGTCTTTCCAAAACATTGTTCGATCACCTGTATGGACAACCCAACGTAAACCCTTCTCAATGATATGAGTGCTTCTTCTCATCCCTGCCCATGTTGCAGAGCATGCTTTTTGAATGAAGATTCCATTCTTTGAGTATTTGGCTTTCATCACATCTGCCCAGAGATTTGAGGATTCGGTGATCATTCTCCAACTAAGTTTGGCCATATTAGCATCATTAAGACACTTCATATCTTTGATTCCTAGCCCCCCATCTTCTTTTGGATTTGTGACAGTCTTCCAGTTGACGAGGTGCATCTTCTTGCGATCACTAGATGAGCCCCAAATGAAGTCTCTAGTGATTTTATCAATCTCATTGCAGGTGCTTTTGGGAGTGGACAACCTTGCATATAGTACATAGGGATAGCATTTAATGTGGATTTCACAAGGATAGTCCTCCATGCTATGGAAAGAAGGTTTGCTTTCCATTTTGCCAACTTATTTTTTATTCTATCTATGAGAAATCTGTAGCTCGATGCTTGTCTGGTTTTGGAGATGGGGAATCCTAGATATTTTCCAATGTTTTCTAACCAGGGGATTTGGAGGAGGTTGCTAAGTGAATTTCTGATATTATCTTCTACATTAGAAGAGTAATAAAGAAGTGATTTTTCCATGCTAATTTCTTGACCAGACTTTTCACAAAATTCCAGCAAAACTCTTTTCATAGCTAAACATGATTTTTCCAAGGCCTTTCCAAGAAGTATAAGGTCATCCGCATAGAACAAGTGGGACAGCCTTGGACCTCCTCTACTTAATTGGATCGGGGACCAACTTTTATCTTCACAAGCTTCTAAAATCTTCAGGGAAAGGAATTCCATACAAAGGATAAAAAGATATGAAGAGAGTGGATCTCCTTGCCTTAGTCCTCTAGAAGGTGTGAATGTAGTGCTTTGTTCACCATTAACAAGAATAGTCCTGGATGATGTCGTGACACAAGACATAATAAGGTTAATTCATAGCTGTGGGAACTAAAAGAAGGTAAGGACTTCTCTTATGAAATTCCACTCAATTCTAACGTAAGTTTTCATAAGGTCTATTTTTGCTAGCAGCCACCCATGTTTACCTTTCTTCCTTTTAAAAGAATGGATAGTCTCTTGGGCAATAATGGCATTGTCTTTGGCCTTTCTTCTGGCAATAAAACTAGCTTGCAACGGATGAATAATTCGAAGAGAATCGGCCGAATTATAGCTACAATGACTTTAGCAATCGCCTTGTAAATGGTGACAATAGCTCTCTAGCTTGCGAATCTTGACTTCAATACATGATGACAAAATTGATGATGTCATGTAAACTCACAAAAGTCAAAAAATTAGGACCTTAGATATCTTAATTTATTGTTAATTGCTTCTTTTTTAAATATATGAATGATCATTAAACATCATGCACATGCAGGCAGACCCCATAATTTTTTAAGTGTTAATTGGCCATGAACACAAGTTGAACTACAGCTTTTTGCTCTTCATCACTCGTTTCATGATTTCATGATATCATCGCCATTGCCAACTTAAGCAGATTTCAAGCCAATCGACAGCTATAAAACTAGCTGCTGCTGACCACGCGTGAGTAATATTAATCTTTTATATATTATATAAAAAATTATTATTTAATACACTATTAATTGAGATTTTAAATTTCACAATTGAAATTAAAAGAATGATAAATATCTTTTAAAAATATTAAAATGTAAATAAATAAATTAATATATGTGTTATTATCTTAACTTTGTTTATAAAATTTAAAAATCTCACTAACAATGTATTCGATAATAATTTTAATATAAATACTAATTAAAATCTCTAACAATTTAATTTTTTTAGAACTATTATTCTAAAGGATTATTATCCTATCTATCGTCAGCAGAGTTTTTTAATTTTACAAGTGAATTAGAATGATAACATATGTCCTATTTTATTTATTTTTTATTTTTTTAATATTTTTAAAAAATACGTGTCATCATCCTAATCTTATTATAAAGTTTAAAAACTCTACTAGCGATGAATAGAATAATAACCCTTGATTAAATTATATAATTCTATAAATAATAGAAGTAAATAAATATTATTTATTTTTATGTTAAGATGTGTAAATGCATCAATTTTTTTAAATACAAATTTGAAATAAAATAATCATTTAAATAAAAACATAGGTAATGAAGTATATAATCAATATATTTATTAAATAGAAGACTTACATAAATAAAAAAGATACATACATAAATATTAATCATATGTAAAACAAAAACACTTGACCCTAAATAATTAAATGAGAAAATATTACTTGTTAAGTAAATATATTGTTATTAATTTTTAATAAAAATAATATTTTATATAAAATAATTTTATTAATTTTCAATTATTTGTTAACTATGTGAATACCAAATAAATTATAAATTAATTGTATATCAATTTTAATATGATAATTTTAATAATATTTTTTTTCTTCAAACTACAGTTAACATACCATCACTATTGTTTTGCTATTAGAAACATGTCATACTCTCCAAATAATAATTAATGTAATCATTACTGTTATTTTTAATATTATCGAAGCTGATTTCATCACCTCATCCAAATAGATCCTTAATAAAATCTTTTAAATTAATCAATTTTTTATTTTATAAAATTCAAACTTAATTTTTGAATAAAAATATACATGTATTTATCACTAAAAACACTGTAATGTGTACGCTATAAACCATTGCAATTCCAATGTAATTTATGAAAAATTAGCACTTTTCAATACAACTCTATAAAATCAAACAGGGTTTTAAGACTTCAAACTTGATATTGCGTGTTAAAATTAAATATCCATAAACAAAGCATAAATGTGATAAAGGCTTCCGACTTTTCCTTTATAATTTTTTAATGTGCTTTAATTAAGTTTTTTTTTTTCAATGAAGGAACATACAATTAATTCTGAAACCAATTGATTTGGGTTAACATAGAATAAATATACACACAACACACATACACACTCCATGTAGGATTGAGATAAACTCTAGAGGATAGACAACTGCTTCAGTCTCAACGTAAACGCCATACGCCATGCACACAAAACATACAAATATATGAGAGTTTTTTTTGCTCAAAAAAAACACACCATGAACTTCAAAACCAATTGATTTGAGTTAACGTGAGATTTTTTTATAAACACACGCTACATATACACACTCGATGTGGGTAAAAACAAACCCCGAAGGAAATGCAAATGCTCAATCTCAACATAAACGTTATATGTCACACACACAAAGCATGTATATGATAGTTTTTTTCTTCTTTAATCAAGTTTTGAAAACAGCTTTGTTGAAGCTCTAGATGGCATTCAAAGGGCGGTCGAAAGGTCTAAATAAAGCCCATGAAAGTAAAGTTGCGCACTCCACATGGTCACAGCTATATGCTTTTTCTTTTAATAATATTTTTAGAGGCTTTTTAATGATAATTAAATCAAATCACTTATCAGTTTGATGGACTGTTTTTATAAAGCACTTATAATCATACTCAACATGGTTGATTTATTTAATTAAAAAAATAATTTTGGGTGTTAACTCGAATGATTATAAATTATTATATTTTTGTTTTTTAAATATGAGAATTTAACAAATTTAACATTCAAATTTCAACATCTACATGTTTTTAGTAATTAAAAATCTCTATTGTATAAAAAATAGTAAGAGAGAAGTTTATTCTTTTTTATCAATGAATAAAATAAATTATTAAAAATTATCTTAAAAATTAAATTATTAAAATTTTAAATTACTCTTAAATGTATTCAATTTTGATCATCGTACTCCAATTGTTTACTAGTGGTACTTAATTTCTTACAAAAATCAAGTTATGGAATGTATACATGCATTATTATTTTTATATTAAAAAATAATTTTTAAGAATGGTAGAAGTAAAGTCACATCATTTTAGGTATATTTACTTATCTCTGTGCATGGAATTTGCAGCATCCATGAAATAAATTAATGATACAATCATTGGATTAAATAAAAGAAAAATCAAGAAAAAGATCAGCCATTCTGATCAGTTCAACTTTGGTACGTCATAAACAAAGATAAATTAAGTAAATCATCATTTTCATTTGCCTTCTAAATTGGGTCTTTCTGCTTGACGTTTTTCTAGCTGTATTTCTTTTGTTTTTGTTTATAATTATCGTAATATTTTATCTTTATTTTGGTTGATTAGAAAATTAATTATAATATTTAAACAAAAATCCTTGTTAGTTTTGAGCTAATTATTATAATATTAATTCGGGATTGACGTTCAAGAAATAAGATTGACGTGATTATTTTTAAAAGGTTTCTATTTTCTTTGTAATTGATTTAGTTAAAAATAGTTAAAAAAACAAATTAAAAATATCTAAATCAATTATTTTTAATAAAAAATAATTGAATCGAAGTAAATGGTTTTAATAGGTTGTTTTGATTAAAATCAATTTTTTTCCTCATTATAATTTGCATAATTATTTTTAGTTTTTTTAATATAAAATGGATGTTAAAAAAGTCAGTTGAATCGGCTGGTTCGATTGATAATTTTCATGCCACAACAATTAATCGAATAAATTTTATAAATCGATCTTGAACGATATCAAATTAATCAACTTCAATTCGATTTTCATTAATTAAGACAATCTAAACTAATTTATGTTTACTCTTAATTATTTTAAAAATTTTAAATTTACTCCTTGCCTATAGCAATTAATGAAAAATAATAAAAAAAGGCGATTCCAAACTTTTTTTTTGAAATGAAAATATATTGTTGCAAAATTTCATATTTTTATAAAAAAGTACAAATAAAATCGAACAAAAGAATTAATTTCTTCTAAAAAATAATAATTATTAGAACAAATTTTAATCATTCATATCTCTCAATTTGATTAATAAAAATGACGGAAAATTCAATTCAATGTATTAAAAGTTGAAAGTAGCTGTTTAACTATTCTATATGCAAAATCAAAGGGAAAAGGATTGAATTGATAATAGAAATCAAAAACAAAAATGGGTATTTTGATGATTAAACAAATAATAAGGGCAAATTGAATCCCAATTAATTAACAAAAGGGGTAGCGTTGTAGAGAAGATGGATTAGGTTTTTGTACACATCACTTCTCACTGTCTGTTTCGAAGACAATAGAGTGCTTACCCTTTTGTTTTGACAGTTGATGCTGACAATTATTTAATTTAATTATAAGATTGATGCTTACATTCCTTTTTTAGTATTTTATATTATCAAAAATCAATTTTTGATTATTTAAATTAAAATTTTTAACATTTTATTAATAAATCATATTATTTTTAGGTTTTTATAAAACTATAAAAAAGTAGTAAGGAATGAAATTAAATCAAAGTACCTTTGACAATCTATTTACTTTATTTAAAATACTCTATTTTATAAAAAAAATAACATCAAATCTTCATTATTTTTTTTTTTTTAGTAAGTAGCTCATTTAAATTGATAGGTCAATAAAAAACAATAATATATCTTGTCTCACAATCGTAACCAAACTATTCATAAATAACAAGTTTAAAAAAATGATTATTTCATACATTATCAGTAAAGTATTTTTACTCTATATGTGATGTTAATATCATTATTCATGTCTTATAAAAATATTAAAAAAAATAAAAATAAATAAAATAAAATATGTGTCATGATTTTAATCTCGCTAATGAAATAAAAATTTTATTTACGATGTATAAAATAATTATCTTTTTTAAAAACTTAAATATTTTTATACTTTACTCACTATTTAATCACACATTATTTTTTATCAATGTATCAAATATAATCTAAAAAACAAAAGGGCTTAGACATTTAATAAATACCGGTAAAAGAACGTCGCAACAACCTTAATATTAAATTCTTAATAAAAGTTCACGTACCAAAAAAAAAATCTTAATAAAAGTTCAAAAACTAAATGGCACTTTAGTTATTAAATGAAAAGAAAATGGCATTACCAATTTCTTGCACTGCCTCCCTCGAGCTCCTCCTATATAAACCACCGAATTCCAAAATCCTCGGCTACAAGCACGAGAAAAGCAGCTGTTTTCAAAATCACTAGCCATGGCCGGTTCCTCCACTTCGTCGCCACAACCGGCAGTCTGTCCCCTCAACATAACCACCGTTCATCAGAGCAGTGCAGCATCAATCTCTGCCGTACATACAGACATCATAGAGACCCACATATTGACCCGACTTGACGGTCCAACTCTGGCATCCGCCTCTTGCGCCTCCACTCACCTCCGTGCACTCGCGTCGCAGGAAAACCTCTGGAACAATATTTGTCACTCAGCGTGGCCTTCCACTGCCTCTCCACGTCTCTGCCATATCATCTCTAGCTTCCCCAATGGTTCTCGCTCCTTCTTCTCCGATGCCTTCCCGTTAGCCACGGAACCCATGAGCTTCCGAAACTTGTCAGAAAATCCTTATCTTCCATCGGAATTAATCTCAGCTGTTGATATTTATTACAAGAAAGAGCTTATTTATAGCAAAGTCGTCGAAACGGAAACGGTAACCGCTTGGTTCAATTGCTCTCCGTTTCGGGTGGATTTATTGGATCCGAAAGAAGCGATTTCTACCCGGATACGGGACACGGGGGACACTTGTAGGGATCTGGAGGAAGACATGGAGCTGAACTGGATCGTGATCGACCCGACAAAAAAGCGGGCAATGAATATCTCGAGTCAAAGACCGGTGACCGTACACCGACACTGGCTGAGCGAGGAGGTGCAGGTGAAGTTTGCAGCAGTCGTGGCCGGCGGGGAGAGAGGGGCCGCTAAGGAGTTGGCGCAGTGTGGGGTGGTGGTCACGTGCGGGGGTTCGGCGAGAGGGGAGATGCACGTGAGTGAGGTGAGTCTGCAGGTGGAGGACATGGACGGAATGCATTTGAATGGGAGGGATAGCTTGGTAATTTTGAAGAGAGGATTGGAGGGTAATAGGGGAAAAGGGAAGAAGAGGGAAGAGGAAAGGAAGAAGGAATTTTTAGAGTTCTTGGAGAGGAAAAGAGTGAGGAAAGAAAAGAGAATAAGGATGGAAGGAACTTTGGATATGCTTTGCGTTGCGTTTGGGGTTTTGGCGTTTGCTTCCTCCGGATTATTTCTTTTGCTAAAATAAAAGAATATAAAAAAAATCAATTAGAATTAGCCTACAAAGACATAAAAAAGAAACAATTAACAAAGGGTTAGCTAATTAGTAGACTTTGATTTAATTTCGACAACAATTAAGTTGTTATATATTGGAATTACTATAAGTAAATTTTGATTGTGTTAATTTTGAAATGCATTATATCTCAAGCAATCTTTCAAATAATTCATAGACTTTTTATATTTTAATTTAAGGAATTGAGCAGGTTATTTATTTCTTTATAAGTGGATACCTAAAGTTACTCTAATTTAGGATTAATTTTATAAATATAATTCACAATTCATTTGATGAATTGTAATATATCAAAAAAAATTAATTAATGTTATAATATTAAAAGAATGCTCTCAAATTATTTGTTAACGAAACCGTAAAATGCATTGGTGAAAAAAAATACTAAAATAATGTTATGTCAAGATAAATTTCACATTTTTCAGAAAGAGAGCACAATTTCCAACAAATCCTCATGGTTTGCAGGATTTTTATTTTGTTATTTATAAGATTGACAAAATTGATGGGGAAAATGACTGAACTCCAACGTTGTCGGTGGCTAGGAGCAGTTAGGGATGATATGTTTTATCAAACTGGGAATTGATTAGTAATGACAACCTTTTTATATTATTAAAGACTAGAGAGAGAGTAGTCACGTTTCTATTTGTTTATAGTAAAAACGACGAGGGTAGATAGAAAGTCATGATTATGCCATTTGATAAAGGGCCAGGGGCCTCCTTTGATTTTTTCTTTTTTTGGGTTTTTATTAGAGCGCCTCCTTTTAAGGCTTGACTAATGGGTGTTTATGAACATGAACTAAAGTTAATTAAAACATTAATTCAAGAAAAAAAATTACATTTAATGTATTACTTTGAGTCCCACAAAATATGAAATTGAGTTTAATTTGCTTGTTATTATTATTTGTATTTATCATTTTATTAGGTTATCGGTTTTTTGATTGTAATATTTGATTATAATTGTAAATTTTAATAAAAAGTACTATTCAAAGAAATGTATTACTTTGACAAAATTCAATAAAAAAATTGTGTTAGTTATGTTTAATGAGCGCCACTAAGCATCAGATAACATCTTTCTAATCAGATTTTTTTTGGGTTACATTCTAATCAGATTTTGAATACAGGTTCAAATGATTCAACTTTTAAAACGTTGAAGTTTTGTAAGATTTGAGTGTCAATGATTGTATTTTTTTTTGCATGTCAAAGGCATTATTCATTTGTAAAAAATAAAAAATCCCTAGTTAGATTTGTATACGATAGAATGAGTTTGAAATTGTTTACCAAATTAATGATCACTCTTTTATAAAAACTTCAAGCAAGATCTTCCTCTATCTGACTCCATGTTTGGATTGAAGAAAGTTAAGGAAAGGAGGAGATAAAGGATTAGTTTGTTTAGAACTTTGGGTAGTAAGAACTCAGGAGAAGAAAAGACAGGTTAGGCAAGGCATTCATAAAAAGAGTGTTGCCCTTGATTTCTGTTCACACCTTAAATACTTGTTTGGATTCCAAGAAAGTGATGCGATTGCCAAGGCTGAGTTTGAGCCGTCTTTCTTTATCATGACATACCGTTATGAGAAAGAGAAATTTGTGTTAGCAATACAAACTTCAAAAGCAAAGAATCAACGTCTCTTTTATGACAATTCAGATTGATTTTTTTCAACCGGCTTCCAGCAAAATTATCACACGAAAGGTTCACCCAACAAATGTTTACATGAACTGACATGTAAAGGAAGAACAAGACAACTACGCACATAAAGAAGTCAAATAGTCTCAGAAGCAGTACCAAGTTACCAACCAATAGTCTTGGTTAGGAGTTCCCCAATGCATGCAAGTACATATGACTCATGATGACAAAGAAAAATAGTATGATTCGGCAAAGCAACAATCAGAAAACCAGATATCCACCCACTCTTCCTATTTCACTGTCACTAATTTGATCGTTCATCCATGCATGAATCAAACTAATCTTCCAAATAAAAGAAAATTTCACCAAGTTGTATGAATCACTGGCATAACTTGACATATGATGCTAGTTATAAATTATATATGCATTCATATCACACTGATAGGGAGCTATAAAACATAAAGCAATCTTATTTAAAAGGAAAATAGTTTGTTCTTTGTTGTATAAAGAGAAGAAAATCAGCATGAGTATTTATAAAATATAAGACGAAATGCCTTAACTGTTCTTCTTGCAGCCAGCTTTAAGTATATGCTACTTCAACACAGTCTATGCATTGTACCCAAGCAACCATAACAAATACTACAAGGGTAAAACCATCTATGAACTTCAGTAGCCAATTTTCTCTACTGGAGTCTTTGACTGTCAGACTTTTATGCAAACATCTACCAGCTCTGCTTCTTCTGGGATGCTAGATGGATATGATATCATTGTGTGCGAATGAATTATTAAGATACCATCTGTTTATGTAACATAAGATTATACCTAAGTCTCACTGCCAATGCCTTGGAAATGTATATAACTTTGTAAAAGCAATCAGTTTTCGGCTATTGGATTAGGAGGTCCCCTCGCTATGGGCATTCCACAACCCAATCTAGTCGTGGGTTTCACATAGTCCACAAAAATAACGCGTCAATTCAAATCCTGTCACTAATCACTGTTATTTCTGAAACTACTTTGATCCCAATATAAAAGAGAAAGGAAAAGAAAAGAATGATGTACCTTTCCATTCATCTCTGCTATTGCACTCTCAGCTTCATCTTCGGATGGATAAGTAACAAATCCAAAGCCTTTCGATTTATCCGAAACTCTGTCCGTTATAATTTTGGCAGGCAAAAGTTACAATGTTAACGAATTCTTAAAAGCCTCAGACTATTGCTCAATATCACGACATAAAAGGATTCAATCACCTACTGTCTACTGACCTTCCATAACTTGACCATACTGAGAAAATGCATCAAATAATCCTTTCTCCGTGGTGTAAAAGGATAGACCTGTCTACAGTATAATATTTCCAAAGAATATAATGGCTAACGACTGGAATTATTACTATGAGATAAAAATATCTATTCCGTGATATTGACAGATAAAAATACCAATGGATTCAGATGCTATAACATCTGGCTTTGCTGATTTCAAGTTATTTTATCCTGAACATGCATTTTCAATTACTATGAATTTATAATTATTGATAAAGTGTTTCAATTTACAGGATAAGCTGAGATTCTCTAGCAGAAAAAAAAAAATCAAGGTGACAGATAATATAAGACTGAGTTCAGTAGATGAAATAATGACAAATGGATGAAAGTCAGAGAAAAAAGGAGTACCTCCAATGAAGAGCTTAGAGGCGAAACCTCTACGGCAAAGAAGACGGGTTGGAGGAATAAGGTAAGAGTGATTTGGGTTAATAAGTTTTCTGAGCGCCATGTTCACTGCAAAGACAGACAGAAAGAGAGGCAAGAGCTAAGCAAGGAACAAGCCGAGTTCCAAAGCTCCCTTGTCTCGCCGGCAATGATTGACAGAACATGCTATGCAATTGAGTGGGCTCAACCTCAATGAAGCCGCCGTCAACATGGGCTAATATAAATTAAAGGCCATTGTCAAGACCAAGATACCATTTTATAGCCAAAATCCGTACGCATCACTGAGTGAGTTGGGTTTGTGGTTAGTTCGATTTAAAGCAAGGTTCTTACTTCCGGGATACACAAATTAACTCGGTCGAGGATCCAGTGGATTAACAAAATTTTCATTGTCACGATCTAAATATCGAAAAAGGATGACAGAAATAATGTACACTTCAAAGACGAAGATTTATGTTACTACTATGTATCTTATTCGGATTACTATATATTACGAGTTTTTATCATTTCCCTAACTGGTGTTAACCCTCTTGAGAGAGATAGGAGGTTCAAGTTTGAAATTCCTTCTTTCCACATGACAACTTCACATAAACAAGTCAATGATGTCAGGTAAACCAAATTCCAAAACGAACCCCATAATAACACCCCATGCAAAATGACAGACTGATTCATACTTTCAGATCAATGTATTAGCCAGCTTCACCAATTGCCATGGCATGACAATACATATCTCCCCCAATATGGTGTGTCCAGCTCGGTCACTTCCCCCTCTGAAATAATACAAGAAAACTTTATACAAAAATGGCACTCTTGCTCTATTTTTCAAGTGGCTAAATAGTAAACTTTTTGCAGTAAAGTCACATTAGCAGAGTCCTTTACAAATGCTAGCATTATCCTAAACATCCGAGGAAATTACATCATACATATTAAACATTCGAGAGAAAGAAAAGAAAAGTTCTATTCCTACATTTACAATCCACCAAATAAAAGGTACGAGATGTTGAACCAACCTTGAAACTTCCAATGCTTCCCGAGAAGGAAAGAGCTGACAGCAACTTCTCATATAAGTCGACAGCGACAGAAAGGTCATACTATAAACAGAATCAATTTTACAACCATTGAGCAATCAAAGAAATCTGGCAAGGGAAAGTCCATTACTGCTTTAAGACTAAACACCAAATCAACCCTCAAACTCTGTCTCAATGTCCCCTCCACACCTCAGACTTTTACTTTGTTGAGTTAGGCATTCAATCTTCTATAATTGACTCGATCAACTAAAATCATAACAGATTAGAGTCCACAAAAACACATGCCATAAGGTTGCCTGAGATCCCCAAACTGAACTACTGCAGTAATTATTTACCTTATCCTCCAGTCACCACAGCTGCCACAATCCACCAACCTCATATAATACACATCTCAGAAATTGGAGAAAAACACTCTCTATATATATATATCACAACAGATCTCTCCCTCCTGAAAGTGAGATTGACAGTGCAGAGACAAAATGGTGATAAGAGGAGAAAATCTTGACGTCGATGGAACAATGGTGGCCTCATTTAAATGAAATACAAGTGATTCTTATTTTCTCTTTCTTCTTTTTGCCACATCAGCTAGCTTAATTCACATTTTAATTTTAGGCATCAAAACCAGCCATACATGCTTGAATGCCAACACAGTATGTTTTCACACCTCTCCTCCATTAACAATTAGAGTTGGATCAAATCAAGTGTCAAAGTTGAGATACCTGACTGAATAAAATAAAAGTATACGATGCACATGGAACACTAAAATCAAGTTTTGAGGATCATCTTTAGAGTGCTCATAAGTGATGCACCTTTTGCAACGCCTGGTAGAACATGTCAATGAATTGATCATCCTGGGATGGGAACAAAACAAAGAGTCAATAACTAGAAGCTTCACCATAAGGAGGCTTCAAATTAAGTATACACATGCATGCAATCAGGAACTTATTAGTGGCTTCCCAAGCATACCACACTTAGTTCAGTCTTCAAAATGCAAAGATATTTACATTTGGATAATACTACTTCTGCGTCTCTTTTTTCACGGTCACTGGCATTTTTTACTCAATTGTATGAAGAACAATAAGTTTTTTCTTCTTTATATATATATATATATATATATAGATATATATATATATATATATATATTGGCTGAATGCTTAATTAGTCATCATACTCAAGCCCATATGAGCTGCTATCAATTAAAATTCCAAGTTAAGAACATGAACCGAGGGGAGGAAAATGATATAAATACCCGAACAAGCATTAGTAGTGCATCACGAACTTTATCCCTGCTAATAAGAAATCCATCGTGCAAAGTCGGTGGTGCACCAGGAGTGAGAGATGCAGGTGGAGTAGGTGGTGGAAAGGGTTGAAGCATTGGTGTGCCATAAGGCCGTTGCAGATTGAGGGGTGGATGAAGAGCAGAAGCAATTGGAGTTGATGAAGAGGGAGGTGGCATCATCAATGAGGATGAGGAAGAGGGTGTGAAAAATGAAGAAGGCTTAACGAGATTAGTCACTCGGTTACTGCTACTTACTGAATCAAGTGAAGGTGGCACAGAAAGAGGAAGGGATGACACTGATGGAGCAGGTGCAGTTGCAGGAATGGAAATGGCAGGTGGTGCATGAGAAGACAAAGGGGTGGTTAACATGTTATGGTAAGGCTGTATTGGTTTTGTACCATTTGGAGCATGAGTTCCGAGATTCATAGCGGACTGAAATCAGTGAGCCCAATAAATTTGATATCAGAGACATTGGATAAATATTAAGTCTTGAAAAACCAAAAGGTAAGTATCAGAACTGTACATACACTAAAGAAGTTAACAAATGATGAATCTTCGGGAGCATCACTTGCAGGAGTGACAGTTGCTGGTGGCTCCAAAGGGCCTTCTATAACAGACATGCTAGGAACTGCTTCTAGTTCCTCAAATTCACTAAATCATAATAAAACATTAAGCTTAGAAAATTTGGATGCCATATGAAGAAAATGAATTATGGATATGCTACCAGCAGATAACACTAGGAAAAGCAAGATAATCTAGCTCAAGGATTGTGGACCTCCAAGGCTCAACATCAAAATCATCAAATTCCGCGATAATCATTTATATTACACCACATGGATGCTTGTTTTTTTGGCTAATCATAACACTACATATTTACCCACATGACTTAGCATGTCTTGCAAGTATTATCCATTGAGTTCCTTTTGGGAGCATCTTATAACTTATAGATATGACAGTTTAGGCTAATTGTTATAACAATAGCTTTGCACGTAAGCTCTTGTTTCACTCACCTAATTCCAGCATATACTACCAACTCCAGTTCTTAATTGTATGTCCTACCTGTTCTCTATTCTGTGGCTCCTACTTTGCGTTCCTTCTACTTTCTACCTTCTATTTTCTTAACCTGTCACAACATTTGGCACCCCTTGGTCCACTCTAGTCCAACTCTCTACCACCTTTGCCTAAATCCCTTACTTGTTTGTGATGCTACCTCACACCACACCCAAAGGACCCTTTAAATACGACACATGGACAATTAGCAAGACATTGTTTTGCTTAAAATAGCGCATATTGTACCAAAAGCACTAAGTATGAAAGGTAAAATAAATAGAGACATCCCACAAGCTACAGGGGCAAATTTAACTGTTAACTATGCACTAAGGCATCAAAAATGTGATAATTTCTTTATAAAGGCTTCATAAGAGCCATTACCTTTTGCTTGATGATACTTTTGGCTTTGCAGGAACTTTTGAGTATGCATTTAGTATTCTGCAAAGAAGGCAACAAATACAACGTTAGAATTTAAAACAGACTAATATAAATCTTACTGGAGTGTTTTTATGGTTTTTTTTTCTTAAATTACAGAAGTTTAAAGATTGCTATAATGCAAGGGAATTTTTGTTTTATATATTGTAATCGATTTTCAATTTACATGCAACAACCATAATGCATATTATTAACAAGTCTACACTTGATAGCTGTGGAGCTAAAAACACACACATTATCTCTTTGACATATTAGATTGAATTGACCCCACTCGTCTAGAATCTTTGTCACCACATTTATGAATACCATAAAATTCAATGACCAGAAGAGCGTTGTCTAATCAAAACCATGCGTCAAAGGAATGACTTCAACTATTAAACCCTTCCGTTGGGGGAAAAATAATCATAAGTAACATATAAGGCACAACATATAAGATATCAAAAATCTAAACCTCCATGTTTGAATTCACTGGGGATAACCCTGCTCAAATTGATTATTAAAAGATAGCTAAATGGGCAAACACTAGAAAGGTACTATACCTACTAAAGAGGTTTGCGACATCGTCACATTCACGAGGATTATAGAACCAAATGCCATTAACTTCTTGTGCTGCATTTCGATACAACAAGTACGGAACTTGAACCTCGTACTCAAAATCTCCCAATAAATTCTCCACTAAATTATCTGTTTGTTAAAACAGCTTTCATATCAAATCGTGCTAAAGAAAAAAGCCCATGCTCTTTCATTAAGATTAAGAATTCCAACCTGTGTTACGCCGATTCATCACAATGAACTGGAACCGAGGTTGCGTATTCCTTAAAACCAACGAAAAAATCATCAATCATTTCTATGAGTTAAATCAATTCCCCAAGTTAATTACTTGCCTCTAATAACGTGAATGCTCAAAAATATTAACTTATTTTACCTCTTAACAACAAAGAGAGATCCTTCGACATCTTTTCGACTCTAAATATAAAAAACACAAAAATATATATTAAAAACACAAAAGAGAACAGATCTAAAACTGAAGTGAATCACTTACATATTTTAAACCAAGTCAAAAATAAAAATTTAAGATTCCAAAGACTTTAAAATAGATTTGCCAGAAAACGAACCCATTGATTACTATCGATGTTGAATTCGTAGAAGGTGACGTGAGCTGCAGTGATCAAGATCTCTTCTATGGAAGGATCGATTCGTTGGAGAACAGTGAGATTGAGCATCTTCGTGCCCTGTTGATCGAGATTCGGCATCAACTTTCCAGTCTGAGCCATTTTCCGATTCAATTAATTTGGAACCCTAAACCCTAAATTCGATTTTATTGATGACTTTCCCAGGTTTTTTTTTTTTCCGTGTGTTGTAACGTAAAGTCGTAAAGTCGTGTAATTTTTTTTTGATAAAAACCGATGCTTGGAGTTGAACGCCCGTGCCGTGAATCAATTCTCTAGATATTTGGCGGTTGGCTTGATAGTTTACCTTACTGATTTCCTAAATGACCAAAATAGCCTTTCATTCCTCTAGAATTAAAAAAAAAAAAAAGACAAAGAGCTTAATACCCAAATTTTTAGGATACGTTTGGTATCACTTTTGTTTTATGTTTTTGTTTTCAAAATTTTGTAACATAAAACATAGATTACGTTTGGTTAACAAATTTTATTTTATGATTTTAAAAATTGGCAGCAATGTTTTCAAAACTAGAGGAAACAAAATATTTGTGTTTCCAACTATTTTCAAAACATTTGGAAACGTGTTTTCACAAAAACACGGAGTGAATAGTATTCTTTTAATGAGATCCCACCTTCGAACCCTACAAACAACGTGTTAATCTATTTTTTTATACAATTGTCCCACAATGCCACAACGTATTTCTCTTACTGTTCTTCTTCCAACCCCTTCTGCTCTTTCTTCTGTTAGAATATTTTCAAAAAGTGGATGAATTATTGATTAAATATAAAGTTTAATCAATGGAATTAAGAAACTAATGCCTTGGTAAGGTTCCGGGTTAAGAAAATTGAAGTAAACTCGATTAATTGAAGCTTGGTAGGGCAGTCAACTGCCCATATAGGGCAGTCAACTGCCCTTGTGCAGAAAACATTCTGTATAAAATTTACACTAAGGCAGTTGGATGCCTTGGGAAGGGAGTCGACTGCCTTGGGGAGCAGTCGACTGCCTTGGGGAGCAGTCAACTGCCTTTATAGGGCAGTCAACTGCCCATATATGGCAGTCAACTGCCCATAATACGATCAAGCTTCTGTATAAGATTTATGTTAGAGCAGTTGACTGCCATGAGAGAGCAGTCGACTGCCATACCTGGACTTGCTTACTGTTTTAAAAATACACTAGGGCATTCGACTGCCATTTTCGGGCATCCGACTGCCCAGTATAAAAAGTGTATACAACGGCTAGTTTCTTGATTAAAGAGTTACAAGCTCATCCAAAAGATGTTATTCAACTTCTGAATGGTTAAGCAACATTACCATTTGTCTCCAAAGGTTGGGACCTTGTTGAACAATTGTGTTTGATAAATCAAACAACACAATTGAAAAATCATATCACTTGATTAAAGGTTGCATCACTTGGAATTAATCTCTATAAATAGAGATGTCAAGTTCATACTTGAGAGATGATCAAAATATACCAGAATAATTCTGATAATTCTTTCTTCCCTCTCACTCTCAAACTAAAGATAAGTTTCTTAGGCATTATTTGCTGCAGAAGATAGTGACTAAGACAAGATACTTTTGTACTTGTCAAGGGTATTTAGTGGTTTAATTTCACTAGTGCAAAGTGATTTTAAACAAGGGCTTCTTTGTATCCTAGGGATATTCGATAAACCCCTGTTGCATGCCATAATTGGTGGGGGCGAAATAATCCTAAGGAAAGTGGCATTATAGCAGCACGCCTAGAAGCCATTTCTGCATTTGTTCGTGATTACCAAGGAGATCAAAATTCAAGGTGATTCAAGGCACTCAAGAACACTCAAGGTCATCTTCATATCCACCAAGGAGGTTCAACACAGAAGCAGAACCAATTTGAACAACAATCTTAGGATTATTTTTGGCTGTAATGAAGATGGATTCCTTGAGAGAGATGGTTACCAACTTTCAGAAATTGGAAAGATTTGATGGAGGGAATTTTCTAAGATGGCAACAAAAGATGCGGATTCTCCTCACCACACTCAACATTGCATATGTCCTCACTACTCCAAAGCCAAAAGAGAAAGAAAATGAATCAAGTGAGGAAGTTCATCAAAGACAGAAATGGGAAAACGATGACTACACCTGTAGGGGTTGCATTTTAAACGGTATGTCTGATTCCCTATTTGATACATATATCATAGTTACTACATCAAAAGAATTGTGGGATAAGTTAGATGCAAGGTACATGGCAGAAGATGCAACTAGCAAAAAGTTTCTAGTGACAAGTTGGAATTCTTTCAAAATGAATGAATCCAAATCTGTCATGGAACAATTTGCTGAGATTGAAATCATCTTAAATAAATTCAAGCAATATAATATGTCTATGGATGAATCAATTATTGTATCTTCTATCATTGATAAACTCCCATCAACATGGAAAGATATCAAGAGGACCTTGAAACATAAAAAGGAAGATATAACTCTTGAGTACCTTGCAAGCTATCTTCGGATAGAGGAACAATATCGCAAGGAAAATGAAAAAGAAAAGGAGACTAACATCTCCAAGGTCCATGTGGTGGAGGATGTTCAACCCAGCAAGAAATCCACAAAGAAAAAGGAGTATTCCATCAAAGGTCAGAAATTCAAAAAGAAAAAGGGTGCATGTTTCCATTGTGGAAAACAAGGGCACTTTAAGAAGGACTGCTATATCTTCAAAAAGAAGAAAGGTGCATCCATGGCAACCAAGGACAACTTTGTTGCTGTAATTTCTGAGATCAATGTCCTTGAAGACAAGGAAGCATGGTGGATTGATTCCGGTGCTACAAAGCATGTGTGCACAAACAAAGCTCTGTTCAAAACTTTCCAAGAGGAAGAGGAAGGCAATGTGCTCTACATGGGGAATTCTTCAACAACTGAAATCAAAGGCAAAGGGACAATAGATTTAAATTTTACTTCTGGAAAGATATTAACTTTAACTAATGTTTATTATGTTCCAGAAGTTAGGAAAAATCTTGTGTCTGTAAGTTTGCTCAACAAATTTGGTTTCAAGTTAGTGTTTGAAGGGGATAAATTTATATTATCCAAGGGTGGAATCTTTGTTGGGAAGGGTTATGCCAATGAAGGCATGTTTAAACTTAATGTATCTTCCATCAATAATAAGATGAATGATTCTATTTACATGGTTGACTCTTTTGATTTATGGCATAGTCGATTAGGTCATGTACATTATGCTAGAATGATTAACATGTCTAAATCGAACTTGATTCCTTTCATAAAAACAAGTGATAGAAAATGTAAAACTTGCATGCTTACAAAGATAACAAGGAAATCATTTCCTAAGGTGGAAAGAAGTTCTAAATTTCTTGAATTAGTACATAGTGATGTAGGTGATTTGCATGGAACCCCATCTATAGGAGGAAAGAAATACTATGTTACTTTTATTGATGATTTCTCTAGGTTTTGCTATGTTTATTTGATGCATTCTAAGAATGAAGCATTAGAAAAGTTCAAAACATATAAGAATGAAGTAGAATTGCATTGTGATACTAGAATTAAAACTTTGAGAACTGATAGGGGAGGAGAATACTTTGATCCATCATATTTTGAATCTGTTGGAATTGTACATGAACTAACCCCACCATACAGTCCTCAATCTAATGGTGTGGCTGAAAGGAAAAATAGATCACTAACTGAAATGGTGAATGCCATGATGTCTTATTCCGGATTAGGACAAGGTTTTTGGGGTGAGGCAATGTTGACTGCATGTCACATTCAAAATAGAGTTCCAAGCAAAAGGAACAAAGTAACCCCATATGAATTATGGAAGAAAAGGAAACCCAACTTAAGTTATCTTAAGGTATGGGGTTGTAGAGCAATAGTTAAAGTTCCTGAACCTAAAAGAAAGAAATTAGGTGAAAGGGGAGTTGAGTGCATATTTATTGGTTATGCACAAAATAGTAAGGCTTATAGGTTTTTGGTCATTGAACCAAATGATTCGATTTCAATTAATACAGTTATTGAATCGAAAGATGCCTTATTTGATGAAGGAAGATTTAATTCAGTTCCTCATGCAAAAGATATTGCTCAAAATAGTTCAAAAGATCTTGAAAATGATTCTTCCAAATTTCAAGAAGAAGAAAACCTTGTACCTAGAGTAAGTAAAAGAGCTAGAAAAGCTAAAACTTATGGGTCAGATTTTCACATGTTTCTTGTTGAAGGAACAAGAGAAAATATAGATAATCATATTGAATATTGCTTCAATATGGAATCCGATCCTAGGACATTTGAAGAGGCTATGAAGTCTCAAGATATAGCTTTTTGGAAGGAAGCTATAAGTGATGAGATGGATTCAATTATGGGAAATAATACATGGATTTTAGTAGATTTGCCTCCAGGTTGCAAACCAATAGGTTGCAAGTGGATTTTCAAAAAGAAAATGAAACTGGATGGTACTATAG
Source organism: Heritiera littoralis (assembly GCA_031772115.1). Lineage (NCBI taxonomy): Eukaryota > Viridiplantae > Streptophyta > Magnoliopsida > Malvales > Malvaceae > Heritiera > Heritiera littoralis. The sequence continues at coordinate 856,080 of JAPDPK010000162.1, forward strand.
ACAAATTTAAGGCTAGACTTGTTGCTAAGGGATTTACACAAAAGCATGGAATCGATTATTTTGATACATATGCACCGGTAGCAAGAATTGCTACAATCAGAATGCTTATGGCGTTGGCCTCTATATATAAATTGGAAATTCACCAAATGGATGTAAAAACTGCATTCTTAAATGGTGAATTGGATGAAGAGGTGTATATGGAACAACCTGAAGGGTTTGTGATTCCAGGACAAGAAAAGAAAGTGTGTAAACTTATTAAGTCTTTGTATGGACTTAAGCAAGCCCCTAAGCAATGGCATCAAAAATTTGATGAGGTTGTTCTAGCAAACGGATTTATTATTAATGAATCCGATAAATGTGTTTATAGTAAGTTTGAAAATGGTAAAGGTGTCATCATTTGTTTGTATGTTGATGACATGTTAATTTTTGGTACGGACTTAGAACAAGTGGAAAGTACCAAGAATTTTTTGTCAAATAACTTTGCCATGAAAGATATGGGTGTTGCAGATGTGATTTTGGGTATAAGGATTCATAGAATGGATAATAAATTGATCTTATCTCAATCACATTATGTTGAGAAGATTCTCAAAAGATTTAATCATTTTGATAGTGCAACGGTTGCAACACCTTATGATCCTAATTTGAAATTAACTTCAAATAAGGAAATGCCAGTTGCACAACTTGAATATGCAAGAGTTATAGGTTGTTTGATGTATGCTATGACATGCACAAGACCGGATATAGCTTTTGCAGTTGGCAAGCTTAGTAGATATACTAGCAACCCTAGTAACTTGCATTGGAATGCCATTTCTAGAGTATTAAAATACTTGAAGAAAACCATTGATTATGGCATTGTTTATAGTGGTGAACCTTCGGTCTTAGAAGGATATACAGATGCAAGTTGGATCACCAACATGGACGATTATTCATCCACAAGTGGATGGATATTCATGTTTGGTGGGGGTGCAGTTTCTTGGGGATCTAAGAAACAAACATGCATAACAGATTCTACTATGGCTTCAGAATTTGTGGCATTAGCTTCGGCAAGTAAGGAAGCTGAATGGTTGAGAAATCTACTTTATGAGGTTCCTTTATGTCCAAAGCCAATGTCGCCTATTTCAATTCGATGTGATAGTGAAGCAACATTATCAAAGGCTTATAGCCAAGTTTACAATGGGAAGTCTAGACATATTGGTCTAAGACATAGTTATGTTAGACAACTTATTCTAGATGGGGTGATCACCATAAATTTTGTCAAGTCTAGTGAAAACTTGGCGGATCCATTGACAAAAGGACTTACAAGAGAAGTTGTGTCTAAGACTTCCAAGGGGATGGGACTCAAGCCCATTAACTTAGTCACACATGATGGAACCTCAACTCAACGCTTAATTGGACATTAAGTCTTGAGTTTTAACGAGTCCAAGTACATCATATGAATGTGGCTGCAAGTACTTATTTTAAATAATCATTCCCAAGTGATAAAGTGCTTGAAACTGTATGATAAAGGAGGAGGTTGAGTTTTTACTCTTAATGGACCCATAACACGTAAATATAGTGTTGGAATGCTTATACGGTTGTATTCTTGATGGAGTTCACCTATATGAGTGGAAGTGGTGCCGCTTCTAGGAGCTCAGGGCTTGGCTCTCAAGCACTCACGAATAGATACAAGACACATGGCCAGTAAACGTGTCGAGCTTTTGCTAAATGACTCTTGACGAGTTTTGAAGTCTTATGTGTGAATTAATGTATGACTAATCGTATAGAACCGCTGGTTCAAAGAACTAGTTCTACCATGCCGTTCTGATTAACTCAACAGCATTTGTTCACTAAAGTGGAGGTTTTAAATCAGGATTGATACCTTCATTTATGCATAAGGATTCCTTAAGTATCGGATTTACTTTATTTTGAAAATGGTGGGGGATTGTTAGAATATTTTCAAAAAGTGGATGAATTATTGATTAAATATAAAGTTTAATCAATGGAATTAAGAAACTAATGCCTTGGTAAGGTTCCGGGTTAAGAAAATCGAAGTAAACTCGATTAATTGAAGCTTGGTAGGGCAGTCAACTGCCCATATAGGGCAGTCAACTGCCCTTGTGCAGAAAACATTCTGTATAAAATTTACACTAAGGCAGTTGGATGCCTTGGGAAGGGAGTCGACTGCCTTGGGGAGCAGTCGACTGCCTTGGGGAGCAGTCAACTGCCTTTATAGGGCAGTCAACTGCCCATATATGGCAGTCAACTGCCTATAATACGATCAAGCTTCTGTATAAGATTTATGTTAGAGCAGTCGACTGCCATGAGAGAGCAGTCGACTGCCATACCTGGACTTGCTTACTGTTTTAAAAATACACTAGGGCATTCGACTGCCATTTTCGGGCATTCGACTGCCATTTTCGGGCATCCGACTGCCCAGTATAAAAAGTGTATACAACGGCTAGTTTCTTGATTAAAGAGTTACAAGCTCATCCAAAAGATGTTATTCAACTTCTGAATGGTTAAGCAACATTACCATTTGTCTCCAAAGGTTGGGACCTTGTTGAACAATTGTGTTTGATAAATCAAACAACACAATTGAAAAATCATATCACTTGATTAAAGGTTGCATCACTTGGAATTAATCTCTATAAATAGAGATGTCAAGTTCATACTTGAGAGATGATCAAAATATACCAGAATAATTCTGATAATTCTTTCTTCCCTCTCACTCTCAAACTAAAGATAAGTTTCTTAGGCATTATTTGCTGCAGAAGATAGTGACTAAGACAAGATACTTTTGTACTTGTCAAGGGTATTTAGTGGTTTAATTTCACTAGTGCAAAGTGATTTTAAACAAGGGCTTCTTTGTATCCTAGGGATATTCGATAAACCCCTGTTGCATGCCATAATTGGTGGGGGCGAAATAATCCTAAGGAAAGTGGCATTATAGCAGCACGCCTAGAAGCCATTTCTGCATTTGTTCGTGATTACCAAGGAGATCAAAATTCAAGGTGATTCAAGGCACTCAAGAACACTCAAGGTCATCTTCATATCCACCAAGAAGGTTCAACACAGAAGCAGAACCAATTTGAACAACATCTTCCACTTCTCTCTTGCTTCGTCACTTGTTCTTCGACTCTTGATTTCTTCAATTTTCCTTCAATCCATGTCATCTTTTTCACCAGATTTTTCATCTTCCCAAGCAACCAGCTAAAAAAAGGTTGGAAAAATAATTATCTTGTCAATTTTAAGTAATGGGTTATTTTATTATTTCAAGAAAATTTCTAAGATTAGATCAAAATACAAGGAATTTTAAGAAATTTTCTTGATTTAGCCATGTGGGTTATTGTTTCTGGGTTGCTTTTTAGTTTATGTTTCCTTGGAAAATTTGGATCTACTATAATGTCTCTCCAAATCAATATTTGGTTTTGGGTCGTTTGGCATTGTGTATGAGTTTTATTAATGACTGTAGCAAGATGGTGCAAATGATTGTTTGTTAAAAAAGAAATTGAGAAATCTGTGTTGATTGGGTGTCGTGTCCACCATCCTGATGATCAAAATTATGGTGTAGAGATTCTTGAAGATGAGGTGTTTGATTTTTTGCCAATGAAGATTTATGGAGGGATTTTCAATCTCAGAGTTGATTTTGATACATAAAATCATAAAACTTTTTTGTATTAAGTTAACTTGTTTAGATACATAAAGTATGTAATAAGTCTCATGTAATTTTCAAAATCAACTTTTAAAAGAAATTTTATATAATAATAAATAAAACAACTTTAGTAATATATCAACATTAAGAATAGCATAGCACATTATTAACAATATATTAAATTATATAATTTTAACAAAATACTAATCTTCAACATTAATAAATTACAAAACAAAAAAAAATTATGTTTCACTTATTAGATGCCAAACATGTTTTATGTTTTCAGTTTTTAAAATTATACAACAGCATTAGATCACCAAACATGTTTTATGTTTTCAAAATTACAAAATAAAACAAAAACAAAATTTTCAAAAACAAAAAACATAAAACACAAAATTGACAATAATACCAAACAACCCTTTAGTATTTCTGTCATATGGTCCAGTAGGCTTCCTCAATGAACTCAATGACGAATGATCCACTAGCCATATTCATACAATCTTACAATTGGGCCATAGCACCCTCTAACTTAAGAACATTAATGTGAGAGTACAGTCAAAAGTGTAACCACTTACTTAACCACACAATAAAGCATAACCATCCACTACCTCATGATCCAACCCACGATAGTAGATAATGGAGCGTTACCTCCCATTGACCGAACACAACTACCCACTCTACCCACAATTGCATGTGGCTGCATGTTTAGGAATAACAAGGAGTCTTATACAAATGCCTATATAAATGATACAAAAACATTAGGAACAAATTCGATTTTTACTCACTCTCTTCAAACTTTCTTAGACACTTTATTGACTTAGGCATATGAGAAAGTTCAACTGGGAACAACTCTAGTGGTCTTTTGTTTGCAAGTTGATCCAAAGAGGAGGAAATTTGTCTCTTGTAAAAGAAGTTCAGTATGCTTTTAGCATCAACACAAATATATCCTCTACATTGACCACAAAATGGAATTAAGCTCCTAATGTTTAATAATATGAAAATTAATCCTAAATGTTTCAAAATAATAGAATTAAAGATATTTCCGTTAATTCTCTCTAATGCAGTTAAGTTCTATCATTGTGCAAGGGTAACAGAAATTAAATAATTTAACGGAAATGTACTTAATTCTGTTATTTTGAAACGTTTACGATTGATTCCATATAATTAAACGTTAAGAGCTTAATTCCATTTTGTGGCAAACATAGAAAGTATATTTGGGTATTAAGCCAAAAAAAATAAAGGAAGATGAATTTTTAAATTCAAATAATTTCATATGAACTATGAAAAGCTAAATAGGAAAAAGGACTATGAATTGTTCCATCTTTTAGTAAGTTTTTATTATTATCATTTGATTTGTATATAAATAAGTTTTTATTCCAAATAAAATTTTAATTTATGTTAAAAGTTTCTTTAAGTACATATTTCACGTTAAATGACTTATTTGAATACAAATTAAAAGTTAAGGATTGTTCGAATATAAATTAAAGGTTAATGTTCTATTTGAATGTAATAAGAATATAAGGATTTATCTAGATAAAATGTTAAAGCTCAAAGATTTTTACTCATTATTAGTATTAAATTAATTTTGGTTTTAATTTTTTTATTAAAATGTATTATCTACAAGTTATTTTAATAAAATAAATTCTAATAACTAATTTTAGCTAAAGTATTAAAACTGATAAATTATATTACTAATTTAATTTCCATTTTACAATATTTGTTATTTTATCATACTAGTTATTTTTTACTCAAGTTTCTACCTTTTAGGAGTTTCAACTTTTTTTAAAAAATTGATTTATTGTAATAGAATAAGATTTTTAATTTGTTTTAAGTGTAAAAAAGTTAAAAAAAAAAACCCACAAGTTTCTAACATTTGGAAGTTGATGAGGTTGTAAAAAGTATTATGATTTGGATTTAATATTGGTATCCATGTTTGACTAACTAAACAAATTCCACATGCTTTAATCACTTTATTAACTTTTTTGATGAAAATTACTTTATAATTTTAAATACTATAATAAAGTTTCATAAGGAACTTCTTAATTAAGTCCTTTTTGCTTATTAATTATCAATTAGTTGATGAATATATTCACCAAACTAAAGCTTCCTTTTACTCCTTAATTTGTGTAACATCCCGTTACTACATTTTTCACGTATTTCTATACAACTTTTTCGGTTGGACTGTCTGCGATGCCATTAACACTCAACAGTAATGATAATCATTTATTTAACAAATACGGAATATGAAATTCTTTTCATTATTCCTTACATCCGACATCCCCTATTCTCTTTGTTTCATTAAAGTAGTACTGTATACTTATGTCTGAAATGCAAAAGAGAAGAGATTATACCTGTCTCGTTTAACATAATGTGCCTTAGCGCTTTATGCATAGCTATATCCATCTGGGAGCTAATTCTCTCAACTCCGTATCTTTTATCTGTGGAGTTAAAACAAAGGGGTGAGCGATTCATACGCTCAGTAAAGGAAACATATGCTGCTTTATAAAACCAAATCTATATACCACAAACTATTTGTTTTTCCTAAAATCATATCTATAGGAAAATAGTGGTTATAGTAAACAGTACTCTCAATGCACCATTCAAATCGTTTGCTCAACAGTTTATAATATCGTGTAATTTAAACAAAATTTAGGATTTAACAAATCCTCTCATTAAATAGAAACCAACAAATTGAGACAAGGCATCACCCTACGAATAAATCATGCTATCATCGTTCCCCCTCCCCCTTGCGAGAACGGAATCTACCGCTATTGGGGTGCACCCGTAGGCCATCGCCCCTCGCGGCTATCTTTGCTAGATCTATGGCCATAATCTATAGGTGGTCCTCGGGTCCACTTGCCAAGTGACCTCGAGACCGCTGATGACTTGGCGGGTCCATCAGCCTTGTGACGCCCTGAGGTGCACCCGTTGGTCCATCGACCTGAGCCACCGCCCCAGGTGGGTCACGCAATAACATAAATAATAATGCATGAAACTAGGGGCCTAAAGTCTCAAAATCACTTTATATCTCATGAAAACCTTTAAGGAATTATTTCATAATTTCATCATTTTCTCAAAATGATCTTCTTTCCAAAAAGGTTTTAAAAACAGTCCGCAATCTCATTAAATTCCGTGTGAGAAAGGCACGGGTTAAATTGGCTCGCCATGGCTAGTTCGCCCATGGTCAACTCGCCCAAAAGGTTTTATATTTTCTATTTTCAAAAATATTAAAATAGCTCATTTTTCGTTGAGAAAAATACCCATAAATCAGTTCGCCCATGGTCAGCTCGTCCAGTGCGGTGAACTTATGTTCGCCCGCCAACCTTTGCTTTTAAAAACAAAAACACAGGCTCACCCATAACGGCTCGCCCGATGATAAGTTCGCCCGTTTTGGCATTTCCCATAGTCAGTTTGCCCAACTATGGCATTTCCATGGTCAACTCGCCCACACTTATCTAAAAAGGGTCGTTCGCCCAAAACAACATAAAATGAGTTCGCCCTCAATTGGCTCACCCGGATTTTATTAAAACAGGGGTCGTCCACCCCAAAATAACATTAAAGGTTTATTAACCCAAAATATTATAAAAGTTTGGCTCGCCTGCCAATACCAGTTCGCCCAAAAATATCATAAGGGTCGGCTCAGTAGCTTGCCCAATATCAAATAAATTTCTCAAACAATGCATGTCATAAACCAAAACAATTTCTCAATATTTTCATAAAACTTAACTCCACAGGACATGCATTCTCTTCACACACATCTCCCTTACTTGGTTTATCGAAGCCTTGCTTCCTGCTCGCCTTCCTGATCGCATTTACCGAGTCCATAATTCTCGGTTGCAAAATAATTTATAAATTCCATTAATATTTCCTTTTTCAATATTTCCAACACTTTGTGAGACTTAAAATCAAATAGCTCGCCCACAAGAGGTCTTACTAGCTCGCCCTATCGAGCTCGCATTCATCAATGGCTTACAAGTGAGAGCTCGCCCGCCATTACTCAACACTAATACATTTGGGAGTTCGCCTAACTTGCACTTTGCCAGGCCTTTATCGGCTTAAATGTGGGAGTTCGCCCACAATTCAACTCGTCCAATGAACGTCTATTTGAGTTCGCCCTACACTGATTTCTATTCAGATGTGAGCTCGCCCATGAATTAAACTAGCGTTGGGCGACCTCGCCCACTTGAACAACGGCTTTGGCGAGTTATTTATTTCCTACTCGCCTCATTGGCGATTACTAACACTCAATCAGGGCGATCACCATAGTCACCATTTTCATCATTCTTACACCATTTCCATTACTTTCCTTATTCATTCTGGATTATTTTCCCATCATTCTACTACAATTTCAACCCAGTTTCATTTTATTCTTCATCTTCATTCAAGATATGAATTTATTCTATTTCTATGATCTAACAAGAATAAATCAAAAGCAATACTAAAATCATGCTTCTCATACTTGAAATCATAGAAATATATTATTCAATCTCAAGAAATCATTGAATCTCACCTTAATCAACTGCACTTCCAGCACAGATCACTTTCTGTCTCATATTGGCCTTACTTTGCTTATTCCTTTAGCTCATCAACTATGGGGGAAAGGTTTTGCAAGCTGGTTTACTTGTTTAGCCAACTTAAGGGTGAAGTGTAGTAAATCGGGCATGGTAGAAATGAGAGAAAATCAGAACATAAACTTGCAGTTGTATAGCTCTCGTGAAGAAGATGAATTTGGCTAAATCAGTTTTCCTCATATGTTTCTTCTTATATAGCCATGCTAATCCAATCCGAACTCATCACTTGGCCTTATCCCATTTCCTTCATTTATTTCATGGGTCAATCATTCATTTAATGCATGAAGAAAACTGCAGCTCAAGATGGCGTGAAAGTCTCCCTTCCACACGCCTTTTTCTGCTTCTTTTGACTTTGTTTTATTTCTTGTCTAATAAGGTTAATTCCTTTATTGACTTTAACTTTTATCTATTTATTGTCTTCAACCGTATGACTTACAAAGTCAATTTTGGTTGCAAAATGATTTGAATCTATTTCCCATATCGTCAGCTTTTACTTCCATTTTGTTCACACAAACTGATTCCAGTTCGCCTAGTCAACTTGAGGCGTCAGTTCGCCAACTCTATCTCAATTTGTCAACCTTTCATCTCGCCAATAGCTCTTAGGCTCGCCTCTACTTGCACCTGGTATCACCACTTTGTCTTGATGCCAACTTAATATTTGGCAATTTCGAGATAATTTCTTTTATTTGGCAATTACATAAAAGGTTTGGCGATCACAGCCATTGTGGCATTGTTGGAGATCACAGTGCATTACTCTACTCGCCCACTTAGCCATGATTTATGCCACCAATTTGGCAATCTTATTTAGCATTTTAATTTACTCAACCCACATGGGCGATCACAAGTCCTCGCCCCATTCGGGCGATCACCTAAATCAATAATCTTGGTGAACTCACCTATTCGCCACACATGCAACTAAACCAACTCGCTAATATCAAACTCGCCATCATGCATTGGCGATTATCGTCTTGCTCGCCCATTGGTGAGCTGTCCATTGTAGTACTCGCCCGTCGAGTATTTCACATAAATTGCTCCGTTCATATCTCAAATTAAGGAGCTTTTCACTTAAGTGAAATCAATATTCATTATTTATTTAATTTCCATATTCAATTTTATGAAATTAGAGTCCACAGTAGTGTAGAATCGGATTTTACAATTTGTTTATTACTTATTGGTTATTGGTTATGCTCTGCTAATTATTTCTCTCTCTATACATAAAATTTGGCAAATACAGTATAGATTTCTTTTAATTATACTAGAACATGTCATCTATGACAGTGGCATTTTTAACCTTGAATTGTCTATAACATGATGTTATTTTTTGTATTCAACTATCCTGGTGATGGTAATGCTAGCTTATTGAATTGGAGGTTCTTTTATCCATCCAGAGTCGTCCACATCTGATTACATTATTAAATTATCAATAGTACTGAAATACTAATCGAATTTCAATAAAGATAAAGATTACAACTCTCTTGAATGTGTAATGTTAATTTACATAATATTACTAGCCTACCAATGGGGGCAATTGCCTCGATTGCTGCATTCTAAATCCGTCCCTGCAATTATCACCAAGGCTTGATTTCATGCTTTCATTACCATCATCGGGCAGTAGAGATGCTTGCACTTTCAATTCTTCAATATCAAAATTCCAGGCCCTAACTCCTCTTTGGTACTCACTCATCTGTGACTTGGCAGTATTATTGTGAAGGGCTTTTACAGGATTCAATGGTGGTGGCGGGTCAGCTAATAGCTTCTTCAAAGAAATCTCTCGAGGCCTTGCATGCTTGAAAAATGAGTGTTTTAACAGTTTCTCTGCTGTTGTCCGCTTCCTTTGATCTTTCACCAAGCACATGGCAATCATGTCCTTGAAAGACTTGGAAACTTGCTATCACCGTCATAATCAAGTCGCGGAGGAGAATTTTGTAGGGTCATGAGGAGGCCCTTCATCGGCGGATGTTTCGAAAGAGGCCGATGACCGTGGGCCAACTCCAACGCTGTTATTCCAAACGACCATGTATCAGCCTTGGAGTTATAGCCGGTGCCCAGCTGCAACACTTCGGGTGCCATCCAGCGAGGAGTTCCCGTAAAGGTATATCTACAACGCCGTCGATCTCCAGAATCGAACACGCAAGCCGAAACGCCGAAGTCGGCAAGCTTTACTGCGCCTTTGTTGTCAAGCAGAATGTTTCCGGCCTTGACATCCCAAAGGATGTGTCCTTGTCGGTGAAGATAGTCCAAAGCCTTGAGAGTTTCTTTCAGGATAGAACAAATAGCAGGCTCTTCAAACCCATTGGGATAAACTTTCTTGATCGCTTGCAAACAGGAACCCTCCGACATGAATGGCATGACTACCCAGAGATTACGGTCTTCGAACGAACAATACGCCCGAACAAGATTTGGGTGATCCACCAAACTCATTATTTGAGCTTCACGGCGAATGTCATCTAAATTGCTTGTTATAGAATGGCTTACTATAACACTGGTTAAATGAACAAGAACAGAATAGAAGAAGACCAGAAGAAGAGAAGAAGAAAAATAGAGAGAAAATATGGTATTTTCATTTCATAACCTCCCTTTTACATCAGATCAGCATATATATGTACTAATTCCCAATAGTTTGCTAATTACAAAAACTGTTTAAAAACCTGGAGTATTCCGGACAGCCTGGTATTGTTGTGCTACATGTCCTGCTCTGCCAATAGCACTTCCCTCAAATGACCTGCAGCTCCTTTTTGTCCTTTAGCAGCTTGGTAACATCAGGTGCCTTGCTGGTATTTTCTTTGCCACTTGTCAGTATGCTAGCTGCTGAGGTGGATTTGCAATCAGCTGCCTTGCTATCACCGTTCAATTTCTGTAATTCCATGACATTACCCCCCTCTGCAGCATATCCTTGTCCCCAAGGATCAAATGAAGGAAACTGTGAGGTGAGAACTGAGTAATCCTCCCAGGTAGCATTTTCAAGTCCCAAATTCATCCATTCAATCAATAGTTGTGTCACAGGCTGATTGTTACGTTTCACCATTCTCTTATCCAACACAGCAGCAGGGTAAACAAAGGGTTGGCCATCATCTGAAATTGTAGGTGGGTTGATGCTAGGTAATACCTTAGAACCAATTTTTCTCTTCAAAAGGCTATCATGAAAAACAGGATGTATTTTGGCAGTAGGAGGCAGCTGTAGTTTATAGGCAACTGGGCTAATTTTAGCAATGATAGGATAATACTTGGAAGAGAGCTTAAGGTTCCTTCTAAGAGCCAAGGTATTTTGCCTGTAAGGTTGGATTTTCAAGTAGACTTGATCTCCTACTTGGAATTCTCTTTCGCTCCTTTTCTTATCAACATACCACTTCATCCTCTGTTGAGCTTTTTGTAACTGATCTACTAATAGTCTACTCAACTGTTCTCTCTCTTTTAACATCTCTGCTACAGTAGCAACCTTTGCTTGATCACTTGCGTTCCATGAAAACTCAGGTGGAAGGTAACCATATAGTGCCTGGAAAGGGGACATACCCAAAGCTGTATGGTGGCTAGTATTATACCACCACTCTGCCATCGCTAACCACTTTCCCCAAGAGTTAGGCTGCAAGAAACACATACAACGCAGGTATTGTTCTAAGCATTGGTTCAACCTTTCAGTCTGGCCATCTGTTTCAGGATGATAAGCTGTACTCATCTGAACAGAAGTGCCAATTAGCTTCATTACTTCTTGCCAAAATGCACTTGTGAAAACCTTATCTCTATCAGATATTATGACCTTAGGAGCACCATGGAGTTTGTAGACTTGGCTCATATACACCTTAGCTACATCTAAGGCTGTGTAAGGGTGAGTGAGAGGAATAAAATGTGCATATTTGGTAAATTTATCAATGATCACCAAAATGCAATTGAACTTCTGGGATGGAGGTAATCCTTCAATAAAATCCATGGTTATCATCTCCCACCCTTGTGTAGGAATTGGAATTGGTTGTAACAAACCTGGAGAAACCACATTTTCACCCTTGTTCCTTTGACATACCTCACATTGCTGTACATGAACCTGTTTCATCATTCCAGGCCAGTAAAAGTATAGCTTCAATCTGTAGTAGGTGGCTTGAGTACCAGAGTGACCACCTTGTGGAGAATCATGAAGCGCCTGAAGTAGTTGCTGTCTCAACTGACCATTAGCTCCTATATACACCCAGCCCTTGTACCGTAGTATACCATTAGCAAATGAAAATTTAGCAATGGCATTAGGTGATACTGTTAAAACAGTAATCTTCTCCTTGGCAAACTGATGTTGTAAATAGCTATTCTCAACCTCTTTAACCCATGCTGGAACTATTGTTGTAGAGGTTAAACTCTGACATCTCCCTTCTTCATATTGTCTTGATAAAGCATCAGCCACTCTATTTGTTTTGCCCTTTCTATACTGTATAGAGTAATCCAATCCCAACAGTTTGGTTAGCCCTTTTTTGATAATGAATGGACCACCCTCTAGGTAATGCCTCCACTTAGCAACTGCCATCAATATAGCCAGATACTCTTTCTCATAGATTGATAAATCTGTATGTCTAGGCCCCAAGGGCTTACTAAGATAAGCTATAGGTCGGCCATCTTGAGTCAACACAGCTCCAATCCCTGCTGTACTAGCATCTATCTCCAAGTTGAAGGGTTTAGAAAAATCTGGTAAGGCCAACATTGGAGCAGTGCTCATGGCATCCTTGAGATGGTTAAAAGCTATTATTGCCTCTGGACTCCATTGAAACTTATTCTTTTTCAGCATCTCAGTCAAGGGTTTGCTAATAACCCCATAATCTTTTATGAATTTTCTGTAGTAGCCTGTTAACCCCAAAAAACCCCTAAGAGACTTTAAGGTTTTTGGTTGCTGCCAACTCTTCATAGCTTCCACCTTAGAGGGATCAGTGGCTACTCCCTCTGCTGAGATAATATGTCCTAGGTATTCAACCTGCTTCTGTCCAAAAAAACACTTGCTCTTCTTTGCAAAGAGCTGATTAGTTCTCAGTGTTTCAAAAACAACTTGCAAATGTCCTATATGGTCCTTAAGACTAGAGCTGTAGACAAGTATGTCATCAAAGAATACAAGTACAAATTTTCTCAAGTACTTAGAAAACACATCATTCATTAAAGATTGGAAAGTGGCTGGAGCATTAGTAAGTCCAAAAGGCATTACCTTAAACTCATAGTGACCTTGATGAGTTCTAAATGTTGTCTTTGGAATGTGTTCTTCCCTCACTCTAATTTGCCAATATCCAGACCTTAGGTCGATTTTAGAGAAGATGCTTGATCCCCTAAGCTCTTCCATTAGGTCCTCTACCACTGGAATTGGAAATTTATCCTTCACAGTCATGGCATTCAACTGCCTATAGTCAACACAAAGTCTCCAACTTCCATCCTTTTTCCTAACCAAGATGCAAGGTGAGGCAAATGGATTTTACTTGTCTGTATGATTGAGGCTGAAAGCATGTCAGAAATCTGTTTCTCCACTTCAGTTTTCTGGTAATATGGAAATCGATATGGCCTTTGATTAACAGGTTGAGCTCCTGCCTTCAATGGTATGCTATGATCATGAGCTCTCTTTGGTGGTAGCCCTTTAGGTTCCTCAAAAATGTCAGAATACCTTTCCAGTAAACTTTGCAACTCTATAGGCACCTTTGTAGCTTCATCTTCTATGCTGAGCATATACAACTCCCCTGTTAACTCAAGATCTTTGTCTACTATTTTCTGCGGTTTTTCACCAGTGATGATCTTTAGGGTAGGTTGTTGTTGGCCAGCCTTGAGAGTGATTTGTTTCCCATCTTTCTGAAAAGAGAGTGACAGATTGTTGAAATCAAAGATGAGTGGACTGTATCTCTTCATCCAATCTACTCCCAAAACCATGTCGCTTCCTCCCATGGCTAACACCCTCAAATCATGAGAAAAACTATGCCCCTGCATGCACCAGTCTAATTGTTTACTCTTAGCTGTACTGTATAGCTTTTCTCCATTGGCTACAATAATTGCCAAAGGAGAAGTATGCACCAACTCCACTCCATCTTTAGCCCACCTAGGAGTAATAAAGCTATGAGTACTCATACTATCTATCAATACATGAATTGGCCTCCCTTTAATGCTTCCTTGTATCCTCAGTGTGCTATGCCCCACATTTCCCGTTAGAGCATTAATGGATATCTCCAAGTTATCCTCTAAGTTGCCTTGTTCTTCCCCAACTCCTTGCTCCTCATTTACTTCCTCAAACTCAGCCTTTTCTACTACTTCTTCCACTATCTCTGCTGTTAAAGCATTTAGTTGCTTGTTCTTACAAGCATGACCAGGCAGGAATCTTTCACCATATCTGAAACAGAGGTTTTGGGCTCTTCTTTGATCTATAAGTGATGGTTTAGTCAAGGTTGGGTTTTGGTTAGGGGTGTTTTTGAGTAATTGGTAAGGTGGGGTATAACTGTTCTTGGTATAAGGACTAGAGTTAGCTGTGAAAGGGTTTTTGGCATTTGGTTTGTGTTTTCTGTTTTCAATTTCTATAGACAATTCATGTAATTTGGCCCGTCTATATGTAGATGAGAGATTTTGGGGTTCACTTGCTTTGACTCTGGGTTTTAAATCTTCTCTTAAACCACTAATGAAGCTTGAAACAAAATAGCCTTCAGATAAGTGAGGATTATACTGTAGCAAGTAAGGCTTTAGTTCTTCAAATCTCTCCTGGTACTCTTCCACAGTGGTTTTCTGAGATAATTTGTTAAACTCCTCAATAACATCAGATTAGTTTTTATCACAAAATCTTTGACACAAATCCTCAGAAAATTCCTGCCAAGTAACCTTACTATTCTGCATTATATACCCATCAAACAAGGTCTCAGCTTTTCCAGTCAAATACATGGAGGCTATTTCTAGTTTTTTGTGATCCTCAATGGAAAAAATAGCAAAATACTTCTGACATTTCTTAAGCCATCCCCTAACATTGCTACCTTCAAACATTGGTAGTTCAATCTTAGGCCTAGGTGTAAATGCATTCAAAGAGGTGCCAGAGTTGTGACCAGTGACACTATCATTGTTTTTGAACATTCCACTATGATCCTGAAACAAACCACTACCAGTTTCTTGCTGATTTTTAGAAATCAAACCAGGTTCATTATGCTTATACATGTATTTTCCAGCATCATCTATAATAGTGACTTCAACAGGAGCCTTACCTTCTCTCCTGAGCTGTGATACAGGAGTTGGATGACCACTGGTGACATTAGAAGCTCCACAAGATTCTGATTGAGCTGGTATTCCTCCCTTCTGAGTTAATAAGGCTAACACCTGACTGATATAGCCTTGGTTCTCTGCCAGTTTAGCCTCGATGCCCTTTTTCTGTTCCTCCCACCATTTTGGAATTTTTGCATCATCATTTTTCATAGTCTCCAGTTGGTTCTGTAAGGCTTGAACTTGTTCATGTAGAGTATTCAACCTAGTTCCCTCAGCCATTGGCTTGTTTTTCCTGTGGTTTCCCAGAGTGTGGTTAGATCGTAGGGCTCTTGATACCAATTTTGTTATAGAATGGCTTACTATAACACTGGTTAAATGAACAAGAACAGAATAGAAGAAGACCAGAAGAACAGAAGAAGAAAAATAGAGAGAAAAGATGGTATTTTCATTTCATAACCTCCCTTTTACATCAGATCAGCATATATATGTACTAATTCCCAATTGTTTGCTAATTACAAAAACTGTTAAAAAACCTGGAGTATTCCGGACAGCTTGGTATTGTTGTGCTACATGTCCTGCTCAACCAATAGCACCTCCCTCAAACGACCTGCAGCTCCTTTTTGTCCTTTAGCAGCTTGGTAACATCAGGTGCCTTGCTGGTATTTTCTTTGCCACTTGTCAGTATGCTAGCTGCTGAGGTAGATTTGCAATCAGCTGCCTTGCTGTCACCGTTCAATTTCTGTAATTCCATGACATTGCTATTTTGCAGCGATCCAGATCCAAACACTTAACAGACACAATTTTGTTTGAAGGAAGATACAAAGCTCTATAAACCGTCGCACTAGTGTTCCTAATCTCATTGCTTGAGAGTCAATGTCGGTGGATGAGGTTGAAAGTGTTTTTCCTGTTCTGTTGGCTCATATATCTATACATATATATATATATATATATATATATTTGTCTCCAAGACCCTCCACGTGTCAGCTTTTGGCCTTTTTTTTCAGTTTTTCCCTTTTTTGGTTCTTCAACCTTTTTTTATTTGGTTTTTTTTCATAAATTTAAAGAAAAAAAGTCATTTATATGTGAATTTTATTTTTAATAGAGAAAAAAATAAACAACATAAAAAATTGATCTTTAAATTTTATATATTTATTTTCATAAAAAATTAATTGTTCAAATAATAAATTTTTATATATTTATTTTAAAATTTATCAATAATGATAATAAATTTTAAAAATATAAAATCAATCTCCAAAAATATTGTTTAACTAACACAAAACAATTAACAAATACTCAATAATTAAATAATTCTTCAAATACATATACAGTACATTTTTTTAACGATAGATTACATTTACAAATGCATTTATAGTATATATTTTGTAGATCATTAATTTCTATATATTTAATGTTGATAATTAATAAAATAAAAATATTTTAATATTAAATATATATGTTAAATCATTTTAAAAATTAATTAAGTTAATAATTTTTAATATTATTTAAATTATATAAAAATCACATTTTTTTGCTCCACATCCAGCTTCACATTGGTTTTGTCTTTCACTCATTTTCTTTCACCTTTCTAACCCATACCATTCAATGTTTTATCTCCCATACTAGTTTGTGACCCGTGCGATGCACGGATTTTTATTTAAATATAATTAAAGATACATAAATTTAGTTTAATTTATATATTCAAAATAAAGTTAAAATAATAATACTTCAAAAAATATTTAAAGTATATAATATTTTTAACATATGTTAAATAACAATTGATAAATAATATATATAAAATTAAAAACTTCATTCAAATATAAACAAATTCATAAACCAAAATATTTATGAAATTGTTGAATTAAAATCTAACAGCTTCATCAAAATAAAAATTTTCTTCAATTGTCAGCATCTTCGATTGGTGTAGAATTTTTTATAGACCTATAAATATAAAATATTTCAAAAAATTCTTATATATTGTGCATATCCAATGATTTTAAGTAATTAAATAATGTACATAAAAACTTACTCACATGTAAGTGGTCTTTTTGATGAAGTTTGAAGACTATTTTCATCTTCATCAGTTCTATTACTTATCAAAATATTATGCATTTCAATTGATATCTGCTTCACATTAGATATAGAAGCACATTCTAGTAAAAGCTAAAACAAAATAGTTTTAGATATTGAGTATCCAGTAATATTAAACTATAACAATTCATTTAAAAAACAACATATATTAAATTATGAAATATATATTACTTACCATTTGTATTTTGTCAAGACACTCTTTTGCATAAATCATACTCTGAACGTGATAAATGTTCAATGCATTGAACAAAGAAAAGTTGTCTTGCAATGAAAGGATAAGCAATCATAAAGATTAATCTCTTTAGTACTTTAATTAAAGAAATAACTCATACCAATAAAAAAAAAGGAAATAACTCATGATTCCTTAAATTTAGAAATAGTGCCCGGGTTAAGTATGAATGAGAAATAGAAAGGCCAAGGCTTTAAGCTTACACCGTTTCTGTTGATGCTAAATTTCGTGTGGAGATCCTAAGGCATAAAGCCACTCTAGACTTGCAAAATAAAGCCAATAACATCACTCTTGGCCTCTTAATATTGATTTTCTATAAATAAAAGATAAATGTTCAAAACATCATAAAATATTATTAAAATGGGAGTGCTTTATTTCTTTTTTCACATCTCTATCATTTTTTAACTTGACTTGGTTTTCATTATTTCAATCGAGCTGCAGAAAGATTTTCATGGCTTTTTCTATAACAACCCTGCAGAAGGTTGCTCAAAAATAATTTTTTTGGCAACAAATTTCTATTCCACTCAAAGGCATGAGATCATCTATGGCGAACTTGCCTCTTACTTTCTTACAGCAAAATCAACAAAAACTAACAGGAGATATATATATATATATAAAGAATAAACTACGTTTAGACATAAAGTTAATAAAGTTTTATATATATAATATATATTAAGAAGAAAACTAAACTTTGAGCTCTGTTTTGATGCCTATTGAGATTTTTTTGTATCTGCAAATTAAATATTTTAATTATTTACATGAAAAGAAAATTAATACATTCAAAAGCAATTTAGTTTGCATGAAAGGAAAATTATTACCATAATAATTTTCTTATGATAAGAAAATTATTTACCTCACCCAAAATACCCATAAAGAAAACACCACCATTTTATGCAAGTCTAGAAAACTATAAAATTTTCGGTTTCCATGAGAAAATTTTATTCTATATATTTTCTTTAGGACTCAAAAAAAAATTATTCTGTTTAAGAAGATGAACAAACCTTGAGCACATTCTGTTGATGCTGCGTTTTTTGAGAAAATGTGCACTGCTTTGATGTCTATTGTTGTTTGCTAAAAAAAGAACTGAAAATAGTAAATTTTAAAATTGGTAATGTAACCAAAAAAAAAGAAACAATTTCCTTACTAATGAAAAAAACGTTAAAAAGTGATCCTGAGTTAATAATTCATATATTTGGAAACTTATTTACAATTTATCTAAATTTAATTAGAGTTAATACTAATTGATAAAAAAACATTGACCCTAAGAACCAATTAATATATTTCAATTCATATAATTTTGAAATCCTGCCAATTAATAAGAACAAATTAATAAGAAATGGAGTTAACAATTCATATATTTGAAAACTTATTTACAATTCATATAAATTTAATTGGAGTTAATACTTATTGATAAAAACATTGACCTTCATTATGAATTATTTTGAAAAATATTTGATCAAATATATGAATTGAAATACATGAATAATTGAATTAAAAGATTAATTTTTTAAAAATAATTTTCCTTCAGCAAATAATAATTGATTATATCAAATAAATAATTAATTAAGAGATTAATTATTTAAAGTATTTTAATAAATAAGTTTTTTTCAAATTCATATAGTTGCCTTGTTTCCGTCAATATGTATTGCAAATATCCGATTGCTTTGCAAGCATCAATGCCATAATTCGATTTTCCATATTGCTTCGATTTTCCTTAAGAAACAATTGATATATTTAATTAATGTTGATTGTCATAATGAATTATTTTGAAATTCTACCAATTAATAAGAACAAATTAATAAGAATTGAAGTTAATAATTCGTATATTTGGAAACTTATTTATAATTCATATAAATTTAATTGGAGTTAATACTAATTGATAAAATGCATTGACCCTTATTATGAATTATTTTGAAATATTTAATATATATATAACTTGAAATACATGAATAATTGAATTAAAAGATTAATTATTTAAAAATAATTTTTCCATCAGCAAATAATAATTGAATATATCAAATGAATGATTGAATGAAAATATTAATTATTCAAAGATTTTAGTAAATAATTTTTTTTCAAATTCATATATTTGCCTTGTTTCCATCCGTTTGTACTGCTTCACAAACATCAATGCTATGATTAGATTTTCAGTATTGCTTCTCCCACTCCATCCAGTGCTCGGGTGGCTCGTAACTCTTCAACATGGCCATCTCATGAATCCGCGTCCTCATAATATATTTTTAATATTTTAATAAAGATTTAAAATTTAGAAAATAGGGGCATAAAGTTAAAATAATTCATCTTAACAATTCATAAAGTTAAAAATAATTCTTCTTAGCCATTCATATATTTGGAAATTTATTTACAATTCATGTATAATTAGTTGGAGTTAATACTAATTGATAACAGTATTAACCCTCATTATGAATTATTTTGAAATTCATATATTTGATAGATATATTAAAATATTGCCAATTAATAAGAGCCAATTCATATAAAATTAATTAGAGTAAATACTAATTGATTACAAATTAATTGTAAGATAAAATTTAAGATATATTTAGTAATTACTACAAAGCTTACATGTCGACAATATAAACTATCCACCTAGGACTCTACATCATTAATACTTGACACGCAAGCTTGTACCTTGTAATATAATATACATATATGATTTCGAACCAATTAATAATTCTGCCATTAATTCTGCCAATTAATATGTAAAATTTACTCCCATCAAATTTTATTCCCTTTAAATCCAAGTCGACAATGAATATACAAATTAACATTGGCTGCCATAAAACCAAATTTTGAAATTTTGCCAATTAATAATTCTGCCAATTAATACGTAAAATTAACATTTAAAATTTATTCCCTTTAAATCCAAGTCGAAAATCTTGTCATTCTTTCCCCACAAAAGATATACGACTTGGATTTACATATTAATTAACATTTAAAATTTTATTTCCTTTGATATATCACAATTAAAGTTGGTTGACATAAAGATTTGTTTTGAAATTATGCCAATTAATACCAATTACTTTCAATTCATATAGTAATTACTTATTCTCAAATATATTACAATTAATTAGAGTTAATACTAATTGATAACAATGTTGACCCAATTTATGAATTAATGACTAATTAAATGTAAGAGATGAACTAATATATATTTGGTAATTAAAACAAAGCTTACGTGTCAAAATTATAACTTATCCACATAGGCATCCACATCAGCAATATTTGACACGTAAGCATGTACCTTGTAATATAATATATATATATATATGATGTGTCGTGTCTCAATTGATTTAGCATTTTATTTCTGTTTTTTAAAATATTTTTTTTATTATGCCCTCTAATTTATTTTTAGGTTTTCATTTTTTAGTTAAGTTCTTTAATTTTATTTTATTTTTGAATTTTTTTGTTATGCCTTTTAATTTATTTTTAAATCTTCAATTTTTTGCTTCAGCAATAATATGATTTGGTGCATAAATTAAAAAAATTCAAAATAAAAATATGATAGAGGGTTTAACAAACGATGCATTCTAAATATAAAAAATTAATAAAAAATAAAATAAAAAAATTCATTTATCTTTTAGTTGATTTTTAATCAAGGAAAAAAAATCAAACAACACAAAAGCTAATTGATTTAGATATTTTTAATTAAAAAAGTTTAGATCTAATTTCTCTAAATCTATTTTTTAAAATTATATCTCCACTAGCAGATGTAAACTTACTAAACACGAAAAATATACTAGCTATATAAAATCAATCTCAAATCACAATAATAGGTTCTTCTCTCGCCTCATAATAAATTTTTTAAAACATTTTTTATATTTATTAATAATGATAATAATTTTAAAAATATAAAACAATATTCAAATATTTTATTTAACCGACACATGGCAAATATTTAAAAATAAATAATACTTCAAATACATATAAATTATGTATTTTCCAAATTTTGCTTTCGAATAAAAATTATTATATGGAAGAGTTTTTTTTTTATCTCTAACTTTTCTAGGAAAAATATTTTTACTTTACATATTGTACTTTGGAGTAAATATAAATAATTCAATTAGTTATTCTTAAAATAAAAATGTTTACATATGGGTTTAAAACCTTACACATAATTAATGATATGAACAAAACATTCTTAGCTAATTTTTTCTTACTTCTTTTTTAAATTGTCTGAACCATTATGCCGTATATAAACACACACACATATATATATATATTAGTGTTTTAGTTTTTATTGTTGTTGTATTATTATCTTAATTTGTTTGTTTCTAGCACAAGTTATCTGTTTGTCATACTGTTTAACTTAAGTATTGTGTATTTTTTTAATCCAAGCTAACCTAAATTTTTCAAAAAATTATTTTTTGATATGTTGTTTGATATATAAACTCTATCATTAGTAAACGCGTTTCTTTTATAAACTCTTTCCTTAGTAAACATGGTTTTTTTTGCTAAACATTATGAAGGAAATAAATATTTCTTATGTCCAATAACTCTTATTTAACAATCAACTTAACTAACTTTAAAAATTACAAAATAAAAATAAACTTACAGCATCGCGCAGGCTTATATATATATAGCCAGTCGAGTTCTTACTTAAGGGATAATCAAGGTTTTTTTGTTTCTGCATAATTATTTAGAAGAAAGTCATAACTCATAAGTTCGAACATAGCACATTTCACAATATTTTAATGACAAAATTAATTAATAATTACTTTTAATTATTAATTACTCATTAAGTATTAATTATTGATTATTAATAGTTAATTATTAAAATTAATTAATAATTTATAAAAATAGTACTGAGTAATTTATTTTAATTTGTTTATATTTACAAATAAATTTGTTTAAAATTTATTCAAAATTCATAAATCTTTTAAAGTTCATTTATTGATCAATAATAATTCTTTAATAATATTTCCCATTGATATATTATCTTAGTTTTATGTATAATTACTTGTTTGTTTAAATTTGTTCGATCATAATTTTTTATTATTAAAAACACAAATTTAATTGATTATAAACATATTTTTTAAATAGATTTAATACTTACATATGCTTTCAATGTTTATAATAAAATGGAATTAATCTTCAACGTTTAATTGTATGAAAATCAATTCATTAAGTTTTGTTTCAAACAATTAATATTCAAACGTTTCAAAATAATAAAATTAAATATATTTTCGTTAAATTTTTTAGGCTGAATGCTCAAATAAGGATATAAAGTTTTCGGAAATATTCAATTCAGGATCTAAACTTTTATTTTGCTCAATTCAGGATAAAACATTTTCGATTTTACTCAAATAAAGACTTCACGCGCCGTTAAAATAATAACGGCGTTTATAAAAGACACGTGGCAGCATGTGATTGGGCCACGTGGCAGAAGTGGACACGTGGCAGCATAAGGGTGGGACACGTGGCAGTGACATATAATTAATTTTCTTTTAATAGGTAAAAAATACATGGACACGTGGCAGCGTATTAGTGGGACACGTGGTAAGATTGACAAGTGACAGCATGTGAGTGGGACACGTGGCAGTGACTTATAATCATTAGTGGGACACGTGGCAAAGTTTAAATCTTGAATTGAACATTTTTGAAAACGTTAGATCCTTATTTGAGCATTCAGTCAAATTTTTTTGTTATAAATATTAATAAAAAATTAAAAATTAAAATATTATTTATAATATTATAATTAGTAGTTAATTTTGTTAGTTGATTTTTTAATAAAAAATAACTTTTAAAAATTTATATTACATTTTCAAAAAAAAATTTGTTAAAAAATAAATTTTTATAAAAAATATTTCTGTATTTTTTTCACTTTGTTTTTCTTTTCATTCCTTTCTGTTTTTATTTCTTTTATATGATTTAAATTTAAAATAATTTTTTATTTAAATTAAATATATTTATTTTTAGAAAATTGAGTTTTTCTAGGAAATACGTTTATTTTTTTAATTACATTAATTTTTCTAAAAAAACAATTCTTACATATTTTTCTTTATTTTTATAGTTTCTTTATCTTCTTTCTTTTTTTGTCAATTAGAAGAAAATATAGAAAACAAAAAAAAGAAGAAAAATACAAATTAAATTTAGTAATTTAAAATTTATTCTTTAAAAAATATATAATTTCTAATAATTTTATGGCTAATAGTTTTTTTCCTTTTTTTATGGTAAAAATGAAAAAAAAATTATGAAAGAAAAAATAATAATTATACTAGTTACAAAAAAGTTTTATAATAATTTTTATGTTTGAGAATTTATTTTCTAAAACAAAATTTTTAATTTTTAATTATTTCAAAAAATAATTTTAAAAAATTATTCAAGAAAATATTATTTTATCAAAATATATAGTTTTTCTTGAATAAAAAAAAGAAAGAAAAAAAAGTAAAAAAAATATGTGGACACGTGGCAGCGTGTGAGTGAGACACGTGGTGACATGTGAGTGAGACACGTGTCAACCTATGAGTGGGACACGTCGCAGTGATTTTATAATTATTTTCTTTTAATAGGTAAAAATAAATGGACACATGGCAGAGTGTAATTGTGACACATGGCAGAGTGTGAGTGTGACACGTTGCAATAATTATCCTTCATCGTCAGTCACTCTCTTTAACGGCGCGTGTAACTAACACGCGTTAAAAAATCCTTATTTGAGCAAAATCGAAAACGTTTTATTCTGAATTGAGCAAAATAAAAGTTTAGATCCTAAATTAAATATTTTCGAAAACTTTATATCCTTATTTGAGCATTCAGCCAATTTTTTAAGTACCATTACTTTTGCACTACAATAAAACTTAACGACAGTTAGAAGAACTTAAAGAAAATGTACTTAATTATGTTATTTTGAATGTTTAGGTTTTAATTGTTTAAAATGAAATTTAATAGACTGATTTTCATGCAATTAAACATTAAGTGCTTAATTTTATTTTAGGGTAAACGTTGAAGGTATATTTAAACATTAAACCTTTGTAATATTTATGAATAAATTCATTTAACTTAAACCAATCAATTTCAAATTCAATTTCAAAACAGTTTAATCTTTAAATGAGCCAAATTTGAATATAATGTAAAATTTTTTTATTGAAATTGAATTGAATTCGATCAACCCTAACTCTAAAAATAAATGAACAAATCACGATCACATAAAAGAGAATTTTAAATGAATAAAATAACTAAAAAAAAGACTTATGGGTGGATTTGTTGAACACATAAACACGTTAAATATTTTTTCCACTAATTGCAATTTCCTCAAGTACAACAGAATTTCAACATCATCTTAATTTTTCTCAGACAGCAAAACAATGATAATTTTAACAATTATAAACACACTCAGAAAAAAAAAAAAAAGAAACATAGGAGACTAAGAGACATAATTATCAGGTTGTAAGAAATGTTTGTGTCTCATGCTTGCTCTGATCTTCGGCAACCTTTTTTAGTGCTTTTTCAGAGCAAGACCAGACACTAAAATCAACAACATGAGGACCACGACAGTCACGAAAGAAGACACCACAGCTCCGCTCACTTTCTGGCAAAAATCTCCGAATTGTTGGCAGATGGCTAGCCAGTTTGTGTTAGGATTGCCATTGTGAGCCAAGTAGACTATGGCTGCTGCCGCCGCAGCAGCAGCCGTGGTCAGAGTCAATGCCACCTGCCATACACCAAAACGTTAATCTTTCTCTTGATTGAATTCATGAGAATTTTCTTACACGCGAAGTAGAAGTTATTTTAATGGTCTAGAGTGCCTACAATGTCCAAAATGAATAGGAGGATTCTTGGTGCAACTGCATGAGGGCGGACGATGGTGACTATGGAGAAAGGGAGAGAAAGGACGAGGTAGCCGGCAACTAGCGCCATTGCAATGACAAAAAACCTGCAAACAAATTGACTTTCTTCAGTTATGGCTATCTAATTAATTCCCACAAATAATCCAGACAGAAAAAAGTGTATATATATATTATGATCAAGTACATGAAAGTGGGGAGATCGTCATAACTAGCTTCGAACTGGAAGAATTGAGTGAAGAAAGGAAGAGTTTCGTCACTGGTTCCCATCGTGGCAGCAGCAGCTAGAGCTGCAATTATGGCTGCTAGTCTCAGAAGGAAGTCGAAAATGCCCAGTCCTTTCTTGAATCCGCTCTTTTTCTCCTTGGGAGTAGCAATGAGAGGAGCTTTGCCCTTAGCTGCAGCGCTGGACTCTGGGACATCAATGCTTGAATGATCACCGCTCTTCATTTTTTTTTTTTTGCTTGGAAAGAGAGAAAATAGCTAGCTGAACTATGAGAGAGGTTGAAGCTTTTTTTTTGGGGGATGGAAAATGGATTAATGGATGGAGTTTTTATAGAGGGTTTCGAAAGAGAAAGAATAGTTGGTTAGGAAAGCATGGATAGTAACAGAAAAGTAAGACAGTATTTTGTTATTGGAGTAGGGGAATTCTTTGCCTACTTTCTTCATTGAAGTTGGTAGAGAAAAATCTCAGTTGACGGACATAATAGGCATAGATTAATAGATTTGGATCAGTATTTCTAAAGTAATTGTCATGAATTACATGAAATAAAGTCTTCTTCCTGCCAATTTTTCTGGGATAATGCTTGTTTCCCTTCCCATCTTCTCATTTTTTATTTCTCAGTCACAACGTCCAATGAACATGTACTTAAGCGGCAAATTGCATTGATTTTAATGTTTTTCTTTGAAAACAATATGACAGCAAAGAAACTAAAGTCAATTTTTATTGTTTGTTTATATGATAGTTTTTTTCTGATACAAGAATAGAAAAATGCATGTGTTGTCTGAAACTCGAAATTCAGATCTACACAATTCTCGTACTTTAAAAATAAAAATATGATTTTGAGCATTTTATGTAAGCTGACAGGTTCAAATGCCAAAGTTTTTGGCCATTCACAACTATAGCTTTGACTTGATATGGCATAAATAGAAATGGAGTAGGAATTTTGTAGTTAATTAGTCAAACAAAACCATGACAAAATACCAACTCACAAAAGTGTGTTTATTCTTTTAATCAGTCAACTAAAACCCACTTGGCCTCCCTAATCCAACTATACCAAAATGGAACATTGCCTAAACCAACGATATATATGAAAATGGAATTCTGTCATCAACTTTACAGGTATGCCATATTGTCCTAGAAAATACACTATTAATACATTCTTTAAGGTTGTTGGCAAGGTTGTTTCCATTTATCATGTTGATTCGGACAAGACAATTTTCTCACAAATACCAAGTGAGAGCACTATTAGGTCTTAAGATCAACTATGTTCAAGACTTTGTCCTTGAAGCTTTCAAGCATACGTTGATTCATGCCAAACAAAATATTTGCTGGTATTTTCAGTAGTTAGAACGTTCCAAATTTAACTTGATTTTCGAGCTTCAGTCAAAGTCAAAAGTATTAGGTGTTATCGGACCTTTTAACTCCAAAAGTTAATACAATAGTTGGAGTTTTTTTTACACTTATAAATACACACTCAACCCCTTTTACAATCAATCTGAAAACTTCAATAATTTTATTGAGAGATATTGGTAACTTGAACTCTGATATCAGTTTTAGATGCTGTTAGACTGTGAGACCCGATTATTTTACATTGTACACCATAATTGTATATGATTGATAGTAGAAATAAATTCTTTTAGTGAAATTAAATAAATATTGAATGTGAATTTTCACTCTTCATTTTAATTATTAGAAATTATGACTTATAGTATGGTGCATAAAAGAAAGAAAAACAAACATCAAAGTGCAACAAGAAATAGATGGGATTTAATCTTGATAAAAAGGTTGAAGATAGTATTTATGGTATGAAAACATTAAATGAAGCATGAGAAAGTGTGAAGAATCAAGGCTGGAACCGAAATGGATGTGTGAAAGGGAATAAATGCTATTAGACTAATGAGGAACAAATGAGATAAAAAGTCAACATTAGTGGCTGGAATTGGAAGTGGCGTGGAGAGGAAGGATAAAAGAAGAGAAATTTTGTCAAAAACGGACTGCAGCAGGAAGCTTCACCACCGTTCCTTTTGTCACAATTTTCTTCGGTTTTAATCCATGAGAGACGTGAAATGATGAAAGAAAACGGGATAAGAATAGGTGGTAGTTTCTGAGTGGATTTGGATGGCTATATAAGAAGAATACATGAGAAAAAACCATATTATTGCTACTCACCCATCCTATTTTGCTGCAAGTTCGACTTCGTTTCTTCCATTCCTCTCATACATGAGCCATGGAACTTCATCCTTTAGTCAGTTAAATCTTGCATCCATCATTGAAGAGCTAAGAAACAAGCAAAGTAAAGCTACGTGAGGCAAAAAAGCACTTTGTTTCAGGAAGTGCAACTCAGTTAAGGTGAGTTTCATATTTCTATGGTTCTCTTGATATTCAATATTAGATTTTATGTTTTACAACGTAATAAACATAGATATAGCCTTGTTGTAGCTCAATCTTGTTAGAATGTATAAGAAAACACGATGGGCGAAGTGATTTTTCAACTGCTTGCCAAATAGGTGAGCAAAAGTAGGTATTCGCCCAAAGGATGAGGCGAGCTTAATGAAATGCATGACTCGGGGATACCATGTTCGCCAATATTTATGGATAACCAGGATGATAGCCGGATGGGCGAGGACCAATGATCGCCCAAAAAGGCGAGATGGCGACTATTGTGATCGCCCATGTGTAAAGTTAGTGATCGCCAATGAGGCGAGTAGGAAATAAAAAGAGGTCGCCACATGCTAATTTGACCCTTAGGCGAGCTCACCTCTTAATAAAAGCCGTGTCAGGTGAACTCACGCATAGGCATGGCGAGTCGAATGTTGGGCGAGCTCCCATGCTCGGCGAACTCCCATGAATAAGCCAATATTGAATGGTGAGTAAGGTTGGGCGAGCTTCCACGTATAAGCTCATTAGCAACTGGCGAGCTCTGTTGGGTGAATGGCGAGCTAGTCTCAAATCTCGCCTAAGTGTCTCAAATAATTGAAAGGAAAAATAGTAATAATTTTAGGAATTAATTCGAAAAGAAAATATTAATGGTATTAATATTTTACCTTGCAGTTGGGAAGTGAGAATTGATAAGGCGAGCGAGAAGTAAGGCTTCATCAGACGAGGTAAAGGAGATGTGTGTGAAGTGAATGCATGTCCTGTGGAGTAAATATTATGAAAATATTGATAAATATTTTGTTTTATGACATGCATTGTTTGATAAAGTGTTTTGGTCTTGGACGAGCTATAAAGCAGACTAATATGTTGTTTTCTGGGCGAATTGGTTAAGGGCGGGTGAGCCAATGTGAGCGAACCCCTTTGTGTTGTTTTGGAACGAGCAACCCTACTTTAATAAAAAGGCGAGCGAGCCAATATGGGCGAACTCTCTTTTATGTTATTTCGATAAGTTGGGCGAGTAACCCTGTTTTAATAGAAATCCGGACGAGCCAAAGTGGGCGAACCCTTTTTGTAATGTTTTGGGGCGGGCAACCCCTTGTTTAACAAAATGGCTGGCGAACCAAAGAAAATAAATCAGTTTTTATAAAATGGGCGAGTTGATCATGGAAGTGCCACTTTTGGGCGAGTTGACCATGACAATGCTGCATTGGGCGAGTTGACCATGGGCAATGCCAGATGGGCGAACTGCCAGTTTAACTTGTTTTTTTTTTATCGCTAAGGATTGGCGGGTGAATACTAATTCACCGCACTGGCGAGTTGACCATGGGCGAGCCTTGATGGGCGAGCTGACCATGGCGAACAGGTTTCAATTTTTCATTTTCTTTACGAAAATGAGAATAATACCTTTTTGGAATTATTATTTATTTAAATGATTTTAAATTCATAAATGTGTTTCCTTAAAGGTATTTTGAGCTATAAAGTTGATTTTGAGACTTTAGGCCCCTAGTTTCATGCATTATGAGTTATGAGTCTGATGGACCCGCCAAGTCATCAGAGGTCTCGAGGTCACCTGGCAAGTGAACCTCGAGGACCACCCATAGATTGTGGCCATAGATCTACTGTATCCCTGTTGGGATGATTATTCCGTTCTCGCAAGGGGGAGGGGGAACAATGATAGCATGATTTATTTATAGGGTGATGCCTAGTCTCAACTTGTTGATTTCTGTTTACTGAAAGGATTTGTTGAATCCTATTTACTGTTTACTACATGATATTGTAAACTGTTTAGCCAGTGATTTGAATATTAAAAATTGTTTATTATATCCATTGTTTTCCCTTCTAGGTTTACTATTAAGAAAAATAAGTGTTTTGGGAAATATGGTTTGATTTGTATAAAGCAGCGTACATCTTCTTTACTGAGCACGTTGTCGCTCACCCTTTATTTTTCACTCCACAGATTGTTGATTTTGGATTAAAAGAATTAACTTCCAGGGATTATCGACTGCTAGAGTCAGCAGTTATTCGATATCGAAGGTACATTATTTTCTTTTATATATTCAGTAAAATTGTACAGTACTACTTTGAATAAAAGAGAATGTATATGCATCTTAATGAAAAAATTTTAATAATTCATACTTCCATATTAATACAAGGAATTAAGAGTACTAATTCTTATAAAAGTGTTAAGAGTTGTTAAGCATCACAGACAGCCCAACCGATAAGTGAGTATAATTTATAAGTGAATATTATGTATTTTGGTGGACTTGGGATGTAAGACCTAATTCTACACTATTGTAGAGTCTAATTTCATAAATTAATAATGGAAATTAAATAAATAATGAATATTGATTTCCATTTGGATGAAAAGTTCCTTAACTTGAGTTGTGAAAGAAGCAATTTCGGTAAAATACTCGATGGGCGAGTACTAAGTTGGACAGCTCGCCAATGGGCGAGCAAGATGATAATCGCCAATGCATGACGGCGAGTTGATGATGGCGACTACTAATGGAAGAGCTCGCCAATGGGCGAACAAGGGTGATCGCCAATGGAGGATGACTAGTAGTAACTAACAGTCATACTGGCGAATAGGTGAGTTCGCTAACGTGTGGTGTGAATTAGAGCAAGATTGGCGAGTTGAGCAATAACTAGTGATCGCCCATATGATAGCAAGTGGGCGAGTAGAGCTATAAACTGTGATCGCCATGTCATAACGTCTAGGTCCGTGAACCTAACCGCTAGACTTAATATCAAGGAGTCGCCACCAACCATTCAAACCTAAAGTGTGATTGGTCACCTATTCAAACTAGGACAAGGTCTGGTCTACGTTCAAAGAATCTAGGGTTCGGGAGTACGGTTATGTGTAGGGAAGGATTAGCACCCCCACAACGCCCATCCTAAAATGGTACCAACTAATTTTGTGATATCTTTAATAATTTTTAATTAAATGGTCTTTGTTTTTATTAAATTCAAATACTTAAATATTAGACAATCTCTAAGAAACTCTCCATCATGCTGGCGGAATTTCTTAAATTTTATCCTCACCTCAAGAGTATCCAACAAATCCCATTCGTCTTTCTCGGAGAGGCTCCGTCGTCGGATTCATTAAATCGTTTATGAAATATTTTAATTTTATTTTCCATCTTTTATTCTTATTTTTATCTTATTTTTATTTCCTTTTTAATTATCCTTTACTTTTTTTATTTTATTTTTTATCTTTATTTTAATATTATTTATCTTTTGAAAATAAATGTCAATTATTCTTCTTGAAAATTTTCTTTAAATCTTCCATCATGCTGGCGAAATTTAAAGAAAATATCTCACCTAAGAATTTAAAAGTGTCAGCCATTCGTGACACTTTATAATTCCATCATCGAGATAACCTCCATTTATTCTCAATTTATTATTATACTTTTAACTTTTTTACTCATTATTCCCTAATTTCTTATTATTAATATTTATTTTTATTTTATTTTAAATAAAGATTGATTATTAATATATATTTATGTTTTTTTTTTAGAAATAAATATCGATTATTAATATTGAACACTTACCTTAAATCTTCCATCATGCTGGCAAAATCTAAGGTAAATATCCTCACCTAGGAATTTCCAAAATGACAACCATTCGTGACACTCGGAATTCCATCATCGGAATAATTTTTTTATTTTATTAAGTAATTATAATTTTATAATAATTAAATATTTTACATATATATTTTAATGTTGAACATCTTCCATGAATTTTCCATCATTATGGCGAAACTCATGGAAAACATCCTCACCTAGAAAATTTGAAATGTCAACCATTCGTGACACCTCAGAATTCCATCATCGGAATAATCTCAGCTTGTCTCCATATTTTATGATTTATTTATTTCTTCTAATTTTTTATTTTGTCTTATACTTATTTTAGTGTATTTGTTTGTTTATCTTAATTTACTTATTTTATATTGATTTTCTATAACCGAAAAGATTTTTCTTTGTTTTCCTTAAGATTTACATTTCCTACAATTAAAATTCCAAGATCTTATCCCATAATTTTTACAACTATATTTACATTTCCTACAATTAAAATTCCAAGATCTTATCCCATAATTTTTACAACTATATTATCTATCACACGCAAAAATAAAATATCATATTATCATCATGCAAACGTATTACATTATGTACATACATGCAAATTACCAAATTATTGATCATGCTAAATTAATTAGAAAAAGTTAAGTCATGTCATCTTATACTGCTTCATCAATTATTATGCAAGGAAATATAAAATATATGTACCGAGTTATTATTTATATAATAATTAATTATCAAGTTACATTACATTATTTAATTAAATGTTAACCCATTTATTAATTAATGAAACAAAGAAAAAGACAAACCTGAATGCTAACGTCCACCTCTTACTTTCTTCTCTTTAATGTTCAAAGATTTGTTCTCCTATTTTGGCTATAGCTGCAGCATAAATGATACCGAGCAAATGAGCAGTGGGTTGTTGGTGCAGTCGACGATGTACGTGGTAGCTAAATGGCTGGTACTTGCTTCACACGGCAAAGAATGGTGCGGGACGAAGCAATGGAGCTGCAAGGATGAGTTGACTTGTAGTAAAGGTGGCTGAATAGAACCCAATTAGCAACCAATGCAAACAGGACACGGTTAACAAGGTAGGAACAAGAACAAAGTTGTAGCCGCAAGAACCGAGGGTGATGAAGGACTGGGTGTGCAGTAACCGTGGTTGATCGGGATGGATGAACTGGGCGATGGAGAAGGATGCTTTGCAAGCAGTAGCACAGGCAGGTGACGATGGCTTTTTGTTTTGGAGCAGCAGACAGCAAGAACCGTGGCAAAGTAAGAAACTATGTGGTGTGGTTTGAACAAAGGATGAAGTTGAAGTTGATGATTCTGACGAAGCTGATGATGGTTGCAACGAGGTGGAACAAGAAAGTGGCGCAAGGTGGTGATGGAGCACAATAGGTCTCGGCTTCAAGAGTAGAAATCAGAGGCTAAGGTGCTTGATTGTGTCTTTTCTTCTGTATCCCCCAAATCATGAGCTTTGATCCCTTTTATAGCCACAAATTTGTTAGAGTCCTAATACAACTATACTTATTCTAATAATTATCTCCTTTTTTTACATTTTATCTTATATTGATCCTAATCTAACTCTACCAAATTTAATATTAATCCAAATAATTATCCTAAAAAAATCTAATTATCCTCAAATTAATTTTATTTTTATTTCTTTTTATCAATTCTCTTTTTTTATTATTATTATTCCTAAATCCTATTTTAATTTTAATTTCCTAATTAATGTTAATTCTAAATCTAAAAATCCTGATTTAAATTGCTAAAAAATACAATGTCACTTAACTCTACTAATTATTTTTTACAAGTTAAGACCTCGGACAAAATACGGTGTCTACACGCCAAAAGTAAATTTCTCGTAATTGCAAATCTTATGTTGGCATCAAGATAAAGTGGCGATCTCAAAGATTGGCGAATTGAAGCTGAGGTCTCTTGATGAAGAGGCGAACTGGAATGACACTTGCAGACAAAATGAAAATAGATTCAAACAATTGGCAGCCAAAATTGACTTATAAGTCATACGGTTGAAGAGAATTAATGGAGAAGATGTTGAAGTCAGTAAGGAACTTATCCTTATTGGTTGAGGAACAACAACAAAGTCAATAGCAGAAGAAAAGGTGTGTGGAAGGGAGACTTTCACGCCATTGTAAGTGCAGTTTTTTTTCATGCATGAAAGACGTGAAATAAATGAGGGAAATGGGATAAGGCCAAGTGATGAGTTCTGATTGGATAGCATGGCTATAAAAGAAGAAACAATTGAGGATAACAGAGTTAGCCAACTCCAGCTTCTTCACGAAAAACCATTCTTCTGCAAGTTATGCTTTGTTTCTTCCATTTCTCGGCCATGTTTGATCTACTAAACTCCAACCTTAAGTTGGCTAAGCACATAAACCTGCTTGCAAAACCATTCCTCCATCGTTGATGAGCTAAAGGAATAAGCAAAGTGAGGCTAACAGGAGACAGGAAGAATTCCGTTTTGGAAGTGCAGTTGATTTAGGTGAGATTTAATGGTTCTTGAGATTTAATGATATATTTCTATGATTTCAAGTATGAGAAGCATGATTATAGTCTTGCTTTTGATTTATTCTTGATAGATCATAGAAATAGAATAAATTCATATCTTGCAGTAGATGAAGTATAAAATGGAACTGGGTTGAGATTGTGGTAGGACGATAGGAAAATAATCGAGAATGAATAAGGAAAGTAATAGAAATTGTGTAAGAGTGATGAGAATGGCTACTATTGTGATCGCCAATGTTGAAATTTAGTGATCGCCAATGTGGCGAGTAGGCAATATGAACTCGCCAAGCCCAAGAGGGCGAGGTCGCCCAACTTAGTTTAATTCATGGGCGAACTGATAAATGGGCGAGCTCAGCCATCATTGGTGAACTAAATAATGTGAAGTGTGTTTATGGGCGAGGTCGCCACATGTTAAGTCTTTGGCGAGCCCACCTTAGACTAAAAAGCCATGTCGGGCGAACTCACTTGAGTACGTATGGCAAACTCAAATGGGGGTGAGTAGAATTGTGGGCGAACTCCCACATTTAAGCCAATGTAGGCCTGGCGAGTTGAATATTGGGCGAGCTCACAAATAAATGGCGAGTAATGGTGGGAGAGCTTCCACGTGTAAGCCATTTATTGAATGGCGAGCTCGGTTGGGCGATCTAGTTAGAACTCTGTTGGGCGAGTAGTCATTTGATCTATCTCAATCTCGCCAAGTGATATTTTATGAAAATATTAATAGAATTTATAAACTATTTTGCAGCCGAGAATTATGAACTCGGTGAATGCAATTTGGAAGACGAGAAGGAAGCAAGGCTTCTTTGAACCAGGTAAGAGAGATGTGTGTGAAGTGAATGCATGTCCTATGGAGTAATATGATGAAAATAGTGATAAATGTTTTATTTTATGACATGTGTTGACACCTAATTTTGTCCCTTTTTGTTATATTACTATTATTATTATTATTTGTTTATATTTATTTTTATTATTTGGTTTTCATTATTATTATTATTATTATTATTATTATTATTATTATTTTATTTTTTGTTTTGTTTTGTTTTTTTTCCAGTCTCCTGTCACCCATCAACTGTCCATCAGCCATCAATCACCACCGGCTCCTGCCACCACCGGCAAGTCTGCCTACTCCATCCCCCTAAAAGGCCTCACCATTTCAACCAATGGGGACAGAGGCCTCAACCAAAAAAAACCCCACGAGCCTCGCCACAACCAACACCCTCTGCCTTAGCCGCACCCTACATCCTCATCTCACCATCAACACAACATCATCTTCACCCAACACCCGAAACCCCTTTTCCCCCCCAAGCACAAACCCAACACCACCGCCATCATCACCACAGCCGCCCAAACACCCACACACACCAACAAAATCAAACCCAAACCCGAAGCCAAAAACCAGATCTGAGAACCTGCAAAAAAGAAAACACGCCAACAACCACAGAAAACCAAAACCACAACCGAAACCATAAAAAAAAAAAAGAAAATCAAAAAAGGGGAGAGGAGGCTTCGGTAAAGCCAGATCCGGCGGCTTAGGGGAATTTTCAGGAAAAAGGAAGGCCGGATTTGGTTTGACGGGAGCAAGAGCTTTCGAAAAGTCGAAAGCTTTTCGCATTTGGCCGCCGACGAACGGCAGCCGGCGGCGGAGGACGGCGGCCCGGCGGTGGCCGGGAATCGCCTGGCCGGGAGAGCTCTGGAAAGCTCTGACTTTTTTTTGTGAAAAAAGGAAAAAGTGAAAGAAAAAAAAAAGGAGAAGGTTTTATAGAGGGAGGCCTGACCCGCGCGCGGACCCGGATCCGACCCGGGATCCGCGCGCCCGACCCGTGGGAGAAGGATCCGCGCGTCGCCCCATCGCCCAACCCGAGATCCGCGTCCGACCCGACCTGCGACCCGCGTCCGACCCAGCTACCAGCCCACGTTACTATCCGAGGCCCAGTCCAACATTTGGGTTTTGGGCTGCCTTTTTGGGCCATTTTGCAAGTTTCTTCTTGGGTTTTCTAAAGCCCAAGACCATTTCGGTATATTTATTTTAATCTTAGTAATTTTGGTTATTGGTATTATTATTAATATTATTGTTTTATTGTGTTGATATTATTATTATTATTATTATTATTATTATTATTATTATTATTATTATTAGTGCATGTTACAAAATAAGAAATTGAAAAAATTTTCTTTTATTAGCATTTTCATTAATTATTATTATTGATTAGAAAACGTATTTTGAAATAAATAATAAAAAATAATTAAACAAATTGTTCCGATGATGGGATGCTACGGAAGTCACAAGTAGTGATTCCTAGCTGATCCCTAGGTGAGAAGAGTCATACTAATTGTTGCCAAAAGTATTGGAATATTTAGTATAATTTTTCAATGATTTAATTTTTTTTTGTTAAAAATAAAAATAAGTTTTTAAAAGAAAATTAATAATAAATCTTAAATTTAATTAAATAAAATTTCCGATGATGGGATGCTACGGAAGTCACAAGTAGTGATTCCTAGCTGATCCCTAGGTGAGAAGAGTCGTACTAAGTGTTGCCAAAAGTATTGGAATATTTAGTATGATTTTTCAATAATTTAGTTTAAAAATAAAAATAAATGAGTTTTTAAAAGAAAATAGAAAAAGAAAATTAATAATAAATTTTAAATTTAATTAAATAAAATTCCGATGATGGGATGTTATGGAAGTCACAAGTAGTGATTCCTTAACTGATCCCTAGGTGAGAGAAATCCTACTAAATGTTGCCAAAAGTATTGGAATATTTAGTACGGTTTTTCGATAATTTAAATTTTTACTAAAAATGAAAATGAACAAGTTTTGTTAAAAATAAAGAAATATAAATGAATCAACAAATAAATAAGGAAATTTGAAATTAAAAATTCATTTGCATCATATATTATTTGTTTGCATCATATGCATCCATTTAATTTCGAAGCAAGTGTGAATTTTCCGAGGATGAGATTCTGTAGAAGTCACAAGTAGTGATTCTTAAGAAATCTCTAGGTGAGGAAAATTATTTCAAATGCTGCCAAAAGTATTGGAGTATTTGATTTAATTATTCAATACAAAAAAGGTTCACATTTACTTTCGAAAAATAAAGTAAACCAAAATAAAGTTACAAATAAAAAATGATTTTTAATAAAAAGATTGAAATAAAAAGGAATTATTTTTAAATATTAAGATAAGACCATTTTATTAAAACAAAAAGGATAACACATGATTATTATGGTACCGTTTTTTAACGGGCGTCGTGGGGGTGCTAATCCTTCCCCACGCGTAACCGTACCCCCGAACCCAAATTTTGTTTTCGCAGACCAAAAATTTATCTTTTTAATCAAACTTAATTAATTTTGAGATTTGGTTAAAAAGATAAATATTTTTAGGTGGCCAACCACACCTAGTAAAAAAGATTGGTGGCGACTCCCATTTTTGTTTTTAAACGTGTTTTTCGAAAATCGTCGAGCGCGAAAAAACGTGTTTTTTAACGGCTTCGCGCTCGACGATTTTCGAAAAACACGTTTAAAAACAAAAATGGGAGTCGCCACCAATCTTTTTTTACTAGGTGTGATTGGCCACCTAAAAATATTTATCTTTTTAACCAAATCTCAAAATTAATTAAGTTTGATTAAAAAGATAAATTTTTGGTCTGCGAAAACAAAATTTGGGTTCGGGGGTACGGTTACGCGTGGGGAAGGATTAGCACCCTCACGACGCCCGTTAAAAAACGGTACCATAATAATCATGTGTTATCCTTTTTGTTTTAATAAAATGGTCTTATCTTAATATTTAAAAATAATTCCTTTTTATTTCAATCTTTTTATTAAAAATCATTTTTTATTTGTAACTTTATTTTGGTTTACTTTATTTTTCGAAAGTAAATGTGAACCTTTTTTGTATTGAATAATTAAATCAAATACTCCAATACTTTTGGCAGCATTTGAAATAATTTTCCTCACCTAGAGATTTCTTAAGAATCACTACTTGTGACTTCTACAGAATCTCATCCTCGGAAAATTCACACTTGCTTCGAAATTAAATGGATGCATATGATGCAAACAAATAATATATGATGCAAATGAATTTTTAATTTCAAATTTCCTTATTTATTTGTTGATTCATTTATATTTCTTTATTTTTAACAAAACTTGTTCATTTTCATTTTTAGTAAAAATTTAAATTATCGAAAAACCGTACTAAATATTCCAATACTTTTGGCAACATTTAGTAGGATTTCTCTCACCTAGGGATCAGTTAAGGAATCACTACTTGTGACTTCCATAACATCCCATCATCGGAATTTTATTTAATTAAATTTAAAATTTATTATTAATTTTCTTTTTCTATTTTCTTTTAAAAACTCATTTATTTTTATTTTTAATAAAAAACTAAATTATTGAAAAATCATACTAAATATTCCAATACTTTTGGCAACACTTAGTACGACTCTTCTCACCTAGGGATCAGCTAGGAATCACTACTTGTGACTTCCGTAGCATCCCATCATCGGAAATTTCATTTAATTAAATTTAAGATTTATTATTAATTTTCTTTTAAAAACTTATTTTTATTTTTAACAAAAAAAAATTAAATTATTGAAAAATTATACTAAATATTCCAATACTTTTGGCAACAATTAGTATGACTCTTCTCACCTAGGGATCAGCTAGGAATCACTACTTGTGACTTCCGTACATCCCATCATCATCGGAACAATTTGTTTAATTATTTTTTATTATTTATTTCAAAATACGTTTTCTAATCAATAATAATAATTAATGAAAATGCTAATAAAAGAAAATTTTTTCAATTTCTTATTTTGTAACATGCACTAATAATAATAATAATAATAATAATAATAATAATAATAATAATAATATCAACACAATAAAACAATAATATTAATAATAATACCAATAACCAAAATTACTAAGATTAAAATAAATATACCTAAATGGTCTTGGGCTTTAGAAAACCCAAGAAGAAACTTGCAAAATGGCCCAAAAAGGCAGCCCAAAACCCAAATGTTGGACTGGGCCTTGGGTAGTAACGTGGGCTGGTAGCTGGGTCAGACGCGGGTCGCAGGTCGGGTCGGACGCGGATCTCGGGTCGGGCGATGGGGCGACACGCGGATCCTTCTCCCACGGGTCGGGCGCGCGGATCCCGGGTCGAATCCGGGTCCGCGCGCGGGTCAGGCCTCCCTCTATAAAACCTTCTCCTTTTTTTTTTCTTTCACTTTTTCCTTTTTTCACAAAAAAAAGTCAGAGCTTTCCAGAGCTCTCCCGGCCAGGCGATTCCCGGCCGCCGCCGTCCTCCGCCGCCGGCTGCCGTTCGTCGGCGGCCAAATGCGAAAAGCTTTCGACTTTTCGAAAGCTCTTGCTCCCGTCAAACCAAATCCGGCCTTCCTTTTTCCTGAAAATTCCCCTAAGCCGCCGGATCTGGCTTTACCGAAGCCTCCTCTCCCCTTTTTTGATTTTCTTTTTTTTTTTGATGGTTTCGGTTGTGGTTTTGGTTTTCTGTGGTTGTTGGCGTGTTTTCTTTTTTGCAGGTTCTCAGATCTGGTTTTTGGCTTCGGGTTTGGGTTTGATTTTGTTGGTGTGTGTGGGTGTTTGGGCGGCTGTGGTGATGATGGCGGTGGTGTTGGGTTTGTGCTTGGGGGGGAAAAGGGGTTTCGGGTGTTGGGTGAAGATGATGTTGTGTTGATGGTGAGATAGGATGTAGGGTGCGGCTAAGGCAGAGGGTGTTGGTTGTGGCGAGGCTCGTGGGGTTTTTTTTGGTTGAGGCCTCTGTCCCCATTGGTTGAAATGGTGAGGCCTTTTAGGGGGATGGAGTAGGCAGACTTGCCGGTGGTGGCAGGAGCCGGTGGTGATTGATGGCTGATGGACAGTTGATGGGTGACAGGAGACTGGAAAAAAAACAAAACAAAACAAAAAATAAAATAAAATAATAATAATAATAATAATAATAGGTAATAATAATAACAAAATTAATAATAATAATAATAATAATAATAATAATAATAATAATAATAATGAAAACCAAATAATAAAAATAAATATAAACAAATAATAATAATAATAGTAATATAACAAAAAGGGACAAAATTAGGTGTCAACAGCTGCCCCTCTTTGCTCATTGCTGAGGATCAGGAATAGAGCAAAGACAATTGACAGTAATTTTGTCCAGCTTATGACTTAATCTCTTTTTCTTTCTTTCTTTCTTTCTTCTTTTTTCTTCTTTCTTCTTCTTCTTTTTTTTTCTTTCTCTTTTTTCCTTTTTTCTTCTTCCTTTTTTTTTGTATGCGCTCCTCTTGCAGCAGAGGCGATGAAACTTTAAATTTAAATCATCCATTTTTGTTTTTTTTTTTGAAAATTTTTTTTTTTAAAATGTGCTCCTCTTGCAGCAGAGGCGATGTAACTTTAAATTCCTTTCTGAAAATGTGCTCCTCTTGCAGCAGAGGCAATGAAACTTTTAAAAATTTTGCCCGGAGGACTTAGAATTATGCCTGGAGGACTTAAATGCTTTTTCTGGAAAGTGCTCCTCTTACAGCAGAGGCATTGAAACTTTAACAATTTTGCCCGGAGGACTTAGAATTTGTGCCCGGAGGTCTTAGAATTATGCCCAGAGGTCTTAGAATTATGCCCGGAGGTCTTAAAATTCTTTTTCTGAAAAGTGCTCCTCTTGTAGCAGAGGCATTGAAACTTTAAATATTTTGCCCGGAGGACTTAGAATTGGTGCCCGGAGGACTTAGATGCTTTTTCTGGAAAGTGCTCCTCTTACAGCAGAGGCATTGAAACTTTAGCAATTTTGCCTGGAGGACTTAGAATTTGTGCCCGGAGGTCTTAGAATTATGCCCGGAGGACTTAAAATTCTTTTTCTGAAAAGTGCTCCTCTTGCAGCAGAGGCATTGAAACTTTAAATATTTTGCCCGGAGGACTTAGAATTGGTGCCCGGAGGACTTAGATGCTTTTTCTGGAAAGTGCTCCTCTTACAGCAGAGGCATTGAAACTTTAACAATTTTGCCCGGAGGACTTAGAATTTGTGCCCGGAGGTCTTAGAATTATGCCCGGAGGTCTTAGAATTATGCCCGGAGGACTTAAAATTCTTTTTCTGAAAAGTGCTCCTCTTGCAGCAGAGGCATTGAAACTTCAACAATTTTGCCCGGAGGACTTAGAATTTGTGCCCAGAGGTCTTAAAATTATGCCCGGAGGACTTAAAATTCTTTTTCTGAAAAGTGCTCCTCTTGCAGCAGAGGCATTGAAACTTTAAATATTTTTCCCGAAGGACTTGAGATTTGTGCCCGGAGGACTTATGATTTGTGCTCGGAGGGCTTCAGATTTTGCCCGGAGGACTTATGATTCGTGCCCGGAGGACTTATGATTCGTGCCCGGAGGTCTTGGATTTGTGCCCGGAGGACTTAAATGCTTTTTCTGAAAAGTGCTCCTCTTGCAGCAGAGGCGATGAAACTTTTAAAAATTTTGCCCGGAGGACTTGGAATTTGCTTATCTTCTGAAAATCAAACTTTAATCTTGATTAAACATGGAACTGGTAAAACTGGA
This sequence comes from Heritiera littoralis, assembly GCA_031772115.1. NCBI lineage: Eukaryota > Viridiplantae > Streptophyta > Magnoliopsida > Malvales > Malvaceae > Heritiera > Heritiera littoralis. The sequence continues at coordinate 897,843 of JAPDPK010000162.1, forward strand.
TTTGTAACTTTCTTTATCATGAGCAAACTTGCCCCTCTTTTTTCTCTCTTTTTTTCTTTTCTCTCTCTTCTTCTCTTCTTCCTCTCTTCTCTATTTCTTTCTTTTTCTCTCTTCTCTTTTTCTCTCTCTTCTCTTTTCTCTTCTTTTTCTCTCTTCTCTTCTCTTCTTCTTTCTTCTCTCTTTTTTTCTCTCTCTCTCTGTTTTTCTCTTCTCTTTTCTCTTCTCTTTTTTTTTCTTTTTCTGTTTTTCTCTTCTCTTTTCTCTTCTCTTCTTTTTTTTTTGTTTTTCTCTTCTCTTTTCTCTTCTCTTTTTTTTCTCTTTTTTTTTCTTTTTCTCTCACTTCTTTCTTTGTATTCTCTTCTGTTTTTTGGAAAAGGTTGCATAACCTTTGAAATCTTGATTGAATGGTGTTGAGTCTTCAGCTTGAGAGACATGTTTTCATCTCAAAATTTTACACAAAAACTTTCAATGTTGATGCTGTATGATAGTGTATGTATGCATGTATGCATGACATTCAATCCTGTACATTCTCTAACTTTGAAACTCTATCTTGTCTTGCCAAAAGAGGCACATTATTTGTCTTTTTATTTTCTTTGCCCCAACATGATCATGAAAGCTCCTTTCTATTTCCTATTTCTGCAGATTTCTTGTACTCACATAATAGCCTTTTGACAAAAAGCACGAAAAATTTTCCCATAACTATTTTCCAGGAGGGAATGAATCCAAATTTCACAAGTGATATTTAATTCTTTCAAAATATTAGTGATTACTTTTCAAGATGAGTGTCATAAATCCTACTCGGATATCTTCAATTGGTCAATTGAAAGTTTGATGCACCCAAATGTTTTGTTTGGGGGATACTTTGCCATTTATACAAAAAAACAATGATTCCTTACTTAGCTTAAAATAGCTTTCTCAAAATACCACCACTTTTTCTCCATCTTTTTTTGTTTTAAACAAAATTCTGAATGAGAAGAGAAACAAAATATTTATAACTCGGTTTGACAATCTCTTACATTCCCAAATACTGGCGTTCTTCAAATGCCAAGATCAGGCATGAATGACTGAGGTCTTTCCTGTTCAGGGAGAGTATTTACAAGAAGAAAGGTTCAAACTTTTTCAAAAAAAATGTCAGCAATCAAATGACATCAAAATCTTTGGATATTTGGAGGGTTTCTCAAGGCTTGTTAATTCTTTTTCCACATTTTCAGTTCATGTCACTACTTAACTTGGTTGCATGAAAAGTTCATTGTTCGCTCTAGACTGCCCTTTTCGGGTTTTCACCCTAGAGCCTCATTCTTTCTTTTGTTTTCTTTTCTTTTTTCTTCTTCTTTTTTTTTGATTGCTCCACCATGTATTCAAGAACTCAAATTTTATTCAAACCAAAGAAAGGTGAGAATCTTCCAAAGAAGAGCTCTTCGATACAAGCATCCCTACTTGATCAAAATGGACTTTTAAGTACGTAATGTAGGCCATGGTTCAGGGTTTTGAAAGAATGGATAAATAGGCCCAAAATGTGTTTGAAGGTGATCAATCCAAGGATCATTTCTTCTCCTATGGTTGTCCATCATTTTCACTCTTCGAAGCACATTTCTTTTTCCAATTTTCCATGTATCTCTTCTCCTTCTTCTTCTTCCTTTTTCTTTCTTTTTTTTCTTCTTTTTTTTTAAAACCATATTCATCCTTTGAAGCATCTTTGTTTATGTACTTTCACATGTATCCTTCCTCCTTTCTCTTTCTTTTTTTCTTTTCTTTTTTCATTGATTCATATCCAAGATTTCAAAAACATAGTAAATCTTATTTGATCAAAAACAAAAGTTGAATCATTCATTTTCTTTGAAGAGATATTTTCTGCACATGCCCCCCAGTGTGGAGGGTGATCCTTGGAGGAGGTTTATTACGAAAGAAATTATCAGGCTCAAAAAGGGTAGCAAAAGGATAACGTTTATACTTGTGAATGGAATATGAAAGACGGCCATTCATCATCTCAAATTAAGATGCTTCTATTGAAAAACAATTCTTATGATAAGTTTTTCCTTTGGCATTTGAAATCCTCTGAATATCATGTTTGCATGGTGTCACAATCAATTTCATTTTTTTCTTTTTCTTTTTCTTTTTTTTTCTTCCTTTTATTTTTTTGTTTTGTTTTTTTTTTGAAATACAACACTTTAATAAGACAGAGCTTGACCTCGCACACCACATCGTCATTTAAGGACACAGGTGATGCCCAGCTCGAGGTATTATGCAGATGGACATCGATGGAAAAATCCTCAACTTTGGTTTTTTTTTTTTGCTCCAAATCATGGGCGAAAGGCATCTTGGGAGTACAAGATTGAAGAGTTTGGGATTTGTACAAGAATTTAGATGGAAAGGTATTTCAAAATGATCTTGTCACATATTTGACCGCCATTGTCCAGAATCTTTGAGATTGTCATTGATTCCCAAAAAATTCTCGAAAAGTTTTTGCAAATCAATCATTTCTTTGAAAATCATTAACAGTAAAGCCCTATCATGGTCAAAGTGAAAACAAAATAGAACTTTCAAAATCTTATGCCCCAATTTAGCTTTTTAGCTCTCGACTGACTTAGATTTTATAGAGACATGATCCAAAAATGATTTAAGACGTTCATCTTTGACCGTAATCACCGATTTTCTTGGAAACATTTTTATCATTATTGTGAAAAAAAAAAGAAACATTCTTGTCACATGCCACTGGAAAATAAATTATGCAAAAGGTTGTGCTCATACAATTGTCACCTAGGCCAACGAGAATGACAAGCATTTTTTCAACAAAATACAGGCTTCAAAATCTCAAAATCTTCGTTTCCCTCCAGATTGATTTGCCAAAATGCCATGACTCTACACCAAAGTGAACTTCCACTGTTCCATAATTTCTTGAGTCAAGATTCCACCATTTATGAGCTCTTCAACCCTTTCCTTCAACTGTCTGCATTTTTCTGTTGAATGCCCAACTGCCCCCATGTGATAGTCACATTTGCTGTTCGGGTCATAGCTCTTGGCCAATGGGTTCGGTGCTGTTCTCAAAGGTATAGGGGCCAAGTATTGGTTTTTTATTAAAAAGGGCAAAAGATCGGAGATTGGAATTGGGATTTTTCCTTGATTGCTTCTCGATCTTTTTCTGTTGTTTATTGATGGTTGAGGAGGTTGAGCTACTGGCCTAGGCATGAAGGTAGGCGCATGAAAAATCGTTGGAGGACAAGAGTTTGTTGGAAATCCTGGTTGTGAGAATGATGAATAAAGATAAGGATCATAGGAGACACTGTTCAGGATTGGACGGTATGATGGGTGAGCCAAATAGGGATTATGTGAAGTGGGATTTCTGGGAAATTGCCCCTCAAATGTCACAGCTTGCACTTCTTCTTCTATCCTTTCAAGTCTGTTATCAGCCATGTCACCTATCTTGATCTTGCCTCTCTTGATTGCATCCTCAATCATCTCTCCGGAGGCCACCATGTCGGCGAAATTCTTAGTAACATTCCCAATCATCCTATCATAGTATGGTGCATGAAGGGTACTAAGAAACAAATTTACAGTCTCTTTTTCCGTGAGGGGAGGCTGGACCTGAGTGGCAACATTCTTCCATCTCTGGGCATATTCTCTAAAGCCTTCAGTAGCTTTCTTCTCTATGGATTGCAAAGATAAACGATCTGGGGCTAGATCCACAACATGCTTATATTGGGCGACAAAAGCCTTTGCCAAATCTTCCCATGAGTGAACATCGCCCCTGCCCAATTGTGTATACCACCTAGAAGCAGATCCTTTAAGGCTGTCTTGGAAAACATGGATCAACAGTTTGTCATCATGCACATGTGCTGCCATCTTTCTACAGTACATAGTGATATGGGCTCTCGGACATGTAGTCCCATCGTACTTCTCAAATTCTGGAGCTTTAAACTTTAAAGGAATGACCACACCAGGTACTAAGCATAATCCGGCAGCATCTAAAGATCCGTGAAGATCCTTTCCTTCAACAATCCGAAGCCTTTCTTCTATTAGCTCCATCTTTTGTCGGGAACTTGAGCCTCCTTCCACTTGTGGCATCCTTTGCTCTTTGTGACTATCCAGATTGGCAACATGAATTGGTTCGAGGGGATTCATGGTGGGAATTACTTGTGGCTCTTGAGATGATTGGGTTTCTCGTGAGCCAGTGTTGAGTGGACAAAAAGAATCTTCAGTGTTTCGTAACTGATGCCCCTCTTGAGTAGCTAATTGTCCCATTCTTCCATTGTTCAGCTTCTCCCACAAACCTGCCATCTGTGACAATTGCTCTCTCATCTCTTGTTGAGCTTTTTCCATCCTTTCCATCCGAGTCATTTCTGTCTCTTCCATGTCCCAAAACTATCTCTGAAGCTTTTCAATGATCAAGCTATATCTACACCAAATCCTGTCACAACCTAAAATTAGATGTCATGCTTGCTATGCTAATGTGAAGCTTTTATTGTATTGAAATGGTATATCTACATGTGAAAGAAATTTCAATCTTGTTATTATTTTACAATATCACAAGTTACACACCAAAAGGAAAAAATTATAAAAAAAAATTTTGACCGTTTATTTACTTTCTTCATTTTCATTTTTTCATTTTTTTCATTTTTTTTTGAGGAAACAATTATTGCTAGCCTTATTATTTTCTGTCAAAATCATGTTATGCACATATGAATGAAGTGAATGCAAACCTATATAAAATCTTGTAACATTCATATTCACATAGGAATTGTTTACAAGACTCAAAATTCCTTACTAACTCTCCCTTATTCTAATGTCCTCTACATTCGAAGTCTTTCAAAAACAAATTTCACAATAACGACCACCTTTTTCACTTTCCAAACTCTAATCAAGCATGGCAGATTCATGGTTGACCGTTTCACGAAAAGTCGATCGATCTCTACTTTCTAATGATTCATCATGTAGTTGTTCTGGAAACGGCAGCGAGCCTTGAAAATGAACCGTTTTAGTCCCTCCAAAACTTTCAGGCATCTTCATAATCTTAGCTAGCTCCCCTTTATCTCTCGTATATCATGTCAGCAAAATTCTTCTTGATTATTCTCCGAAGTAGTAGATCTAGCTTCAAATTGATCTCCGATATCTTTGGCTTCCTTTAATCCAAAAAGACAAATACTCTCCTTATTATGTGATGTGAATGCATGAATGTAATGAAATATGACATGCTAAAGAATCAAAATTTTCTCTTATTTAAATTCAATGAATGAATTCTCTCTTTTTTCTTTATTTTAAATTTTGATGATTTCTCTTTTTTTGTAAAGAATAAACTTTTCTTTTTCTCCTTTTTTTATTTTAAAAAAAATCTTATTTTCACACTACAACTTATTATCTTTAATTTCCTTTTTTATTTAATCTATTTTTAAAAAATGTGACAATGCACTTACCTTTTATTTTCTCATCAAAATTCCTCTTTCTTTTTAATGTCTGTGCATTAGTTTAAAAAAAATAAAAAACATTATTGTTATTTTTCAAATATTATTAAAGAATGAATGGATGTTTTCTTGTTATTTTTGACAAAAAAGGTAAACCGAATAAATCTTTGTTTTATTCTATAAAATTGTAAAAATGTGAAATTTTATTTGAAAACAAATATCTTTTGATTTTATGAGAGCATGAATTTGAAAAATCAATAGAGTTATGATATGAAAAAAAATGTAGTAAAACGTTCCCTCATGTGTCCTAATTTCGGGATAATTTCTACAAAAATCAGATATAGCTCTAGCTAAGATTGGCTTCTTAGGGCCTTTTACATGCTAGGTTGGGTCTTTAAAAGGTCAAAAGGTTCCCAAATTATACCTTACTGTCATCCACACTGGACTAGTAAGATTTAATTTGAGTGGGAGTATTTCGCTTGCCATTGCGGAGGTGATTACCTCACGAGAGCATAGGTACTTTACTCCCTCCTAAGGAGGACTGAACCCGGGTATAGAGCTCATGTTATGCAGATGCAAGTGCAAGTGTGTGTATGAAGGAACACGTTAGACTCAAATTAAATTATTACCCCTATCCTAAATGCCTCAACAATTTATTAACAACAAATATATACAAATATGAAACATAAAATAAATAACATAAAATGCAAATGCAAACAAAATTATGTTCAAAATCCAAGTGAATTAAGTTTAAATATCAATCAAGACTATTAAATTAAAACTTTGGATAACACATGATTAATGAATGGCTTGACCCTCAAAAAGCGTCCCCAGTGGAGTCGCCAAGCTGTAGTAACGGCTTCGCGCTCGACTATTTTCGAAAAAGGCGTTTAAAAACAAAAATGGAGTCGCCACCAATCTTTTTTTATTAGATGTGATTGGCCACCTAAAATATTTATCTTTTCAACAAAATCTCAAAATTAATTAAGTTTTATTAAAAAGACAATTTTTGGTCTGCGAAAACAAAATCGGGTCCGGGAGTACGGTTACGCGTGGGGAAGGATTAGCACCCCCACGACGCCCGTTAAAAAACGGTACCATAATAATCATGTGTTATCCTTTAATTTTAATAAAATGGTCTTAAATTAACATTTAAAAATAATTCTTATTTCATTGCAATCTTTTTATTCAAAATCATTTTTATTTGTAAATTTATTTTGTTTTATTTTAAAAAGTTGAATTTTATTTTCCAAAAGTGAATATGAACCATTTCGTATTGAAAAATTAAATCAAATATCCCAATACTCTGGTAACATTTGGAATAATTTTCCTCACCTAGAGATTTCTTAAGAATCACTACTTGTGAGTTCTATAGAATCTCATCATCGGAAGATTTACACTCGCTTCGAAAATTATTATGAATGCATATGTTGCAAACAGATAAAAAATGATGCAAATGAATTTTTGATTTTTTATATAAATATTTCCTTATTTATTTTAAATAAAAATTCTTATTATTGAAAAATTGCACTAAGTATCCCAATACTCTGGTAACACTTAGTGAACTCTTCTCACCTAGGGATCAGTCAAGAAATCACTACTTGTGAGTTTCATGACATCCCATCATCGGACATTCATTTAATTAAATTTTATTAATTTCCTTTTCTTTCTTAAAAAAAATCATTTATTTTTATTTTTAATAAAAAATGTAAATTATTGAAAAATCATACTAAATATCCCAATACTCTAGTAACATTTAGTAGATTCTTCTCACCTAGAGATCAGTCAAGAAATCACTACTTGTGAGTTTCATGACATCCCATCATCGGGAATATTCATTTAAGTTTAAATTTTATTAATTTCCTTTTCCTTTCTAAAAAAAATCATTTATTTTTATTTTTAATAAAAAATGTAAATTATTGAAAAATCATACTAAATATCCCAATATTCTGGTAACATTTAGTACGACTCTTCTCACCTAGGGATCAGTCAAGAAATCACTACTTGTGAGTTTCATGACATCCCATCATCGGACTATTATTATACAAATTAAAATTTTATTAACATTGTTCAGTTCATAAAACAAGCTTTAATTTTACTTTTTATAAATATGACAAACTAAATTAATAAGTAGAAATGTGGAGGTGTATCACGTGAGCATTCATATTAAATGAACAAACAACTTATTAGTCAACATTCAAACTATGGAACTCAAGTTAAATGAACAAATGAATATAAAACTAAAACAAAAGTAAATATCCAAACCTATTCACTAGTCAAAGCAAGGATTTAAAAATTTATTAATTAAAGCAGGCATTATATTATTCCAAAAGTTAATGGACTAAAAAAAAGTAACCTGTTAACATTAATTACCACCTTCCATTTTTTGTGTTCTTTTGACTTTCACCGTTGCTTTCTCCAGGCTCTCTTACACTGTAGCTCAATTCTCTCTTTTCTCCGATATGCGTCGTTCATCCCTTCTCCCAATAGCCAGCCACCACACGCTGCAGTACTCCGGCGTCTTTCTAGGCTCCAAAAAGTTTAGAAATATTCGACTCCTTTCTCTCTGTTCCCGATCTGTCCACCGACTTGCCCAAAGAATATTTCTATTTTCATAGATCAACTCGACAGAAACCTCATCTTCCTTTATTCTTTTTTTTTGTTATGGATGATTTCGAGCCTTTCTGAGTTACTGGGTCTTGCTTTCGGTTTTTTTTTGTCTTGTGTTTTTGCAGGCTTTAGTGTACTGATCTAAAGGTTTAGATTATTGATCAGTTTTTTTTTTTTTGGGTTTGAAATCTGGGTTCAGAGTTTTGGTTTTAAACTTTGGTTTTTTTTTTTTTTAGGGGTTCAGGTTTGAGATCTGGGTTTAGAGTTTTGGTTTTTGGTTGTATTGTTGGATGAGAAATGGTGATTTGGGCAGTGGCAGTTAAGGATGTGTGCGAGCTTTGGTTGCTGTGGGAGGTAGTTTTCAATTTGGTTGTTGACTGTGGCGAGGCATTGTTGGGTATGGGTCGAAAATAAGGTTCAAGGTTCTAGGAAAGGTGGCTGAATGGGGCTGCTATGATGGTTGCTTGGGTGGCTGTGTTAGGTGTTGGCTTCTGTGTTGAAGAGGGTTGAGAATGGTGGTTGCCAGTCTTGGGGTTGGTTGAGATGAGGGTGGCTAACGGTGATGAAAGGTCTGTGTATTTGTAAAGATTTCAGGGTCGGGTTCTTAGGCTCCTGCAAATTTTGGCATCCGAAAGAAAAAAAGAAGCCCTGCATAAATCGTTTTTCATCCTTTTAAACAGATTCAGAAGCACCCTTTAATCTGGTCGTATGTGCTTAATCTCTAGGACTTTGGCATTGTGCATTGGTCACAAGTGGTAACTGGCGTGGTGTATGGGGAAGAGTATTGTGCAGGTGGTTGATGGACAGTTGAGGGAGAGAGGCTGGCAGGAGTGGGTGATAGGAATTGTGCTGTGCACGGCACAAGTTCTTTCTTTTCTTTTTTTTTTTAACTTTATTAATTAAATTTATAAAAATCAAACTAAAAAAAACAGAAATAAAATAAATAACAAATAAATAAAAAGATAAAAATGAGAATAAAATAGAGCTCTATAAGCTTTGAAATTTGTTAAGTCCAGACAAAATTAGGTGTCTACAACATGCATTGATTTGATAAATTATATGCTGATTCGGGCGAGCTAAAAGCCGACCCCTATATTATTTTCTGGACAAATTCGTTAAAAGGCGGGCGAGCCCTTTTGTGCTTGTTTTGGGGCGAGTAATCCCTGTTTTAATAAAAGGCGGGCAAGCCAAACTTTTATAGTATTTTGGCGAACTGGTATTGGCGGGCGAGTCAATCCTTTTATAATGTTTGGGGCGGGCAACCCCTTTTGTTAAGAAAGCTATGGGTGAACCAGTGTTTTTGTTTTAAATGTAGAGTGTGGCGGGCGATCACTTGTTCACCCCTTTCGAGTTGACCATGGGCGAGCCGGACTGGCGAGCTGACCATGGCGAACAGATTTCGATGGTATCTTCTTAAGGAAAAAAAATGAGCCAATTTAATATCTCGAAAATAGAAAATATAAACCCTTCTGGGCGAGCCACTGAGGGCGAGCCAGTTTTGCTTTCTGATTTTAAAAGCAAAGTTGGGCGGGCGAACAGAAGTTCTCCGCACTGGGCGAGCTGCCATAGGCGAGCCATATTGGGCAAGGACCATTGGCGAGCAGGTTTTAAAGGTTGAGATTTTGAAATGTTGTCAAGGTGTTTTGTAAACAGAAAGCCTAAACCTTTTTGGAAATCAAATCATTTTGAGAAAATGATAATATGATGAGATAATTCCATAAAGGTTTTCATGAGAGATAAAGTGAATTTGAGACTTTAGGCCCTGAGTTCATGCAGTATTATTCATGTAGTTGCATGACCCACCTGGGGCGGTGGCTCGGGTCGATGGACCAACGGGTGCACCTCAGGGCGTCACAAGGCTAATGGACCGCCAAGTCATCAGTGGTCTCGAGGTCACTTGGCAAGTGGACCCGAGGACCACCTATAGATTATGGCCATAGATCTAGCAGATATAGCCGTGAGGGGCGATGGCCTACGGGTGCACCCCAATAGCGGTAGATTCCGTTCTCGCAAGGGGGAGGGGGAACAATGATAGCATGATTTACTCGTAGGGTGATGCCTAGTCTCAACCTGTTGATTTATGTTTACAAAAAGGATTTGCTAAATCCTATTTACTGTTTAATTCATTTTATGGTAAACAGTTGAGTAAATGACTTGAATGAGTTATTGAGAGTGTTGTTACTATATCCACTGTTTTCCTATCGATATGATTTTAGGAAAAACAAATAGTTGTGGTATATAGTTTTGGTTTTATAAAGCAGCATATGTTTCCTTTACTGAGCGCATAGTTCGCTCACCCTTCTTATTTTAACTCCACAGATAAAAGACACGGAGTTAGAAAATTAGCTCCAAGATGGATGTAGCTACATATAAAGCGCTGGGGCAAAATATGTTAAACATGACAGGTACAGTCTCTTCTCTTTTACATTTCAGACATAAGTATACAGTACTACTTTAGTGAAACAAGACAATAGAGGATGTTGGATATAAGGAATAATGAAAAGAATTTTTAAAATCAATATTTGTAAAATAAATGTTTAACATTTATTACTATTATTGTTGAGTGTTAATGACATCGCAGACAGCCCAACCGATAAAAGTGTATAAAAATACGTGAAAAATGTGGTAACGAGATGTTACATGGGATGTTACATAGACATTCTCAATTCAAAAGCTAACTTAAAGAATAAAGTTTTCCCTCAAATATAAACATACATCCAGTCCTTTCATTGCTGATTCAAGAACCCCAACAAAAACTATAATCAAATCTAAATAAAACCTATTTCGGGTGGATGCTAGTGCATTCGGAAGTGGCTCATGAGGTGAATATTGATTATTTCATCCCATACATGTCTACTGAGGGGAGAGAAGGGAACCTAAGTTTAATTGTTAATCTATAGTACAGTCCACATTTTTATATTTCATGGAGTAGATGGAGCAAAACAAAAGTTTAATTCCTTTCTTGATTATAACTTGGATCAAAATATGAGCACAGTAGAATTCACGTCTCTTTTATCTAACATAACAGGCTGTTATGCTCAAAATTGTAGTGGCGTTGAACAACAAACATGAGTTTGAAATCAAATCTTACAATATGACACAACTCTTCTTTAGCAACTCGACGAAGAAGTTAGTGGCAGGTGTGACAAAATTAATTGTGCAAAAAATGAAAAGATTTTATGATGTATATGCCCTTGGACATGGGCAAAAGAAGATAAATCTATCTGGAAAAACTGGACGAAACTTTGTTCGCAGGTGGAAGCAATTGCTAAAGCATGGCTAATAGTCGAATGTTATAAGCTGATGCAGTAAGCATGTTGACTGAAGAGCGGAATCATATGTTCAGACCGAAACAACATAATGTCAATCCATAGGAGCCCTGGAGACAGAAATTGCAACGCTGCCACAACTCCAAAGAACAGTCTGCAGCATAGCTGTTAACTGCTTTGCAAGATCCAAACCATATTGGTAGCTGCCTGCGTAAAGCTTTTGATTTATAACATAATAGTAAGACTACTAGATAAGGTTTAAAAGGTTGAAAGATAGATATTTTGCAGAAGATATAAAACAATCATTTTTTATAGACTGATAACAATTAAAATGCTGCTTATGCAGTAAAAACAGCCCGATAACAGTTCATAACACTATCAAATTATTACTACAAGAAATTCAGGTTTTGACGACTGGAGTCTGGACATTTGACCAGGTTCACTAATCAGACTCTTCCACTCATATCATTATCAAAAGTGACAAAATATGAGAATAGACAAATAAAAGATTTAAACGTAGTTCAACAATGACAATAGAACATGATGCTAGTGTATATTAATTTGTGAACAACTTTAATTTTTTTTATAATTGTCAGTGGATACTCTAATAATACATTTTAAACTAACAACATTCCTACATATTCAAAGGATACTTTAATTGTTTTCAACTATAAATATCATTAACTACAATCAAAAATAAAATCAGAAGTATCAATTAGCATAAAATGACTGCAATATCCAACAAAAATTAGATCCTCAGAAATAAGACAAATCAAAATGATAACAAATTCTACAATGCACTTAATATTACTTGTTGGCCCTCCGATGTTGACAAGAAGCAAGGGCTTTGCAAGCGGTGCCAATTCATTGTGCCATACAGAAGCAGCACTTCTGAGAGTAGCAGAATCAGCCAGATGATGAGCTCCCATAGTGAAAACCTCATATACAGAAACCCAGAGTGATGAGCTCCATTCCAACCCACAATCGACAAAAAGAGCAGCGAAAATTTAATAGACACCAAAGATTTTCCCCTGTTGAGATCCCTTCCGAGTGAGTATTTTACAATCGAAATACGTACCACATGTTGATAAGGAGGTTCAGGGGACTTGATCCACCTGAGAAACCAAGGATTTTGCTTCTGTGCATGAGGAGTCCATGGATAATAATCATGATGAGGAGTAATCAATCAATCAACCTATTCAGCCGTGACGTGGATGTTTTAACTGAAAAATGTAATCAAAGAAAAAAAAAAGAGACATTCCAGTATTTGCATTTGAAAAAGGAAAAGTTAAACACAGTGAATTATATAATAAATGTGGACAAATAGAGAGAGGCTGGAAAATGTCAAAAACCATATCATTACCACCATAATAGATAAAGAGTACGTCAATAGCTGACAACTCATTTTTCAGAGAAATGTCTCTTATGAGAACTACAAAATCCAAAATGTGTCCAGAAAAGAAGTATCCAGGTATTCAAGTTTTAACCATGTCATCACCTATGTCTACAAGGTATAAACAGTTGTATAACTTCACAGAAAAAGTACAAACTGCCTTGTGTATCAATCAGCGTATTGGAATCTCCAATGAAATCTCACGTTCAAATTTAGAGGAAAATAAAAGTTTAACCTGAACAAAAAAAACATTTTCTGTAGCTAACCATTTAATGGAGCTCGCAACAGAACTTGTATACCGACCGGATTCCACCAACAACAAAGGACCATGACTGAAAGGGTATAAAATAAAAACATGACTTAATTTAATCAGAAAAAAAAACAGCCACTAGAAGACTAAACCATATAGCTTCAAATGTCACCTTGTGCAACAAAAAATAGTAGTAACAAATAAATTCAAGTCAGAAGAATATGCTTCTCAAATGTAGCACGGGCCATCATTGCAATTTGTTTTGCATCAGCTCCTAGAACATTGGACAAGCCTGCAGTACAAAGATTCCCATTCGCATATGAATTTCATTTTGGGGTAAAGCAAATTAGCCAAATCAATGGCTTTACAGCATGAAAGGGTGCAATCTTTAGTGCTATAATATGAAAATACATAATTTAGCATCGGCGGACTCAACTCTTGCTAAACTGTCAGCCGTTATTGAAGCTCTCTCACTTATGGTAGAAGCTAAGCCCAATCTTTTTCCTAAGCTAATCATTGAAAGTGATTCCAAAGCTGTTATTACTTAGTTAAATTGTAAGACCGAAATTTTTATTATACTATATACCATATTTGTACATGATTGATAGTGGAAATAAATTCTTTTAGTGAAATTAAAGAATAATTGAAAGTGAATTTCCACTTTCCATTTTAAGTTATGATTTAAAATATAGTGTATATGAATTAGGATTGAATATTTAAGAGAGGTATATGAAGCATTCGGTTGAAAAGAATGCAAATGAAATAAAACGAAGTGATGAACAAATGAGATGAAAACCAATTGCCGTTGAATGGAAGTGGCGTGGACTAGAGAAGAAGAGAGGAAAGTTAATATAAGAGGCTATAAGTGGACTTCATGCCACTTTGCTCCCTTGACAATTCGGTTTAGGTAATTAATGATAGGAAAAGATGAGACTAAAATGTCAATTATAGTGGCTGGCTGGAAGTGACGAGAAGAGGAAGGAGAAAAGAAGGGAAAAAGGAAAGAAAATTAGTCAAACTGCAGCAAAAGACTTTCCCTAGCCGTCCCTTTTTGGCTAAAATTGTCTTCACCATTTAATGACAGTAGAAAAACTTCACCACGCCATTACCATATTTTCTTCACCATTTAATGAGCTATAAGACAAGGTAATAATGAAGAAAGGGATAAGGAATAAATGGTGAATTCTGATTGGATAAGCAGGATTATATAAGAAGATGGAAGCAAACTTTACTTCTTTAAACAACCTTCTCGCCCATTTTGAGTTTACTGCAAACTCAATTTCGTTCTTCCATTCCTCTCATGCATGAGCTATGGAACTTCATCCTTTAGTCAGTTAAATTTTTCCTCCATCGTTGAAGAGCTAAGAAACAAGCAAAATAAAGCTAAGTGAGGCAGAAAAGCACTCTGCTCCAGGAAGTCCATATTACTATGGTTATCTTGATAATTTGATGGTATATTTCTATGTTTATAACGTTATGAACATAGATATAGCTTAGTTTTAGTTAAATCTTGTTAGAATATATAGAAAAACTAGAACCAGATGTAGTCTGGAAACTAATGGTGAATGAAAAATGAAAATACTGAAATGACGGTATGGTGGGCAAGCTCAGTTGGCATGGGTGAGCTAAAAGCTGGAATGTGGAAGTGGGCGAGGTCGCCACATACTAGTTTAATTCATTGGCGAGCCCACCTCTGAATGAAAACGGTGTAGGGCGAGTTGAGTTGAAGTGTGGGCGAACTCACACATAAGCCACGATGGCGAACCGAAATGCAAGAGCATGGCGAGTTGAATCTTTGGGCGAGCTCCCATGTTGGACGAACTCCCATGAATAAGACCATAATTTAATGGCGAGTAGGACTAGGTGATCTTCCACGTGTAAGCCCACTAACGGATGGCGAGCTCTTTGGGCGAATAGCAAACTTAATCTCGCCAAAGTGTCACCAATATTAGGAAAATATAAATAGTTTGGAAAATATTCGAAAAAGGAATATTAATAGTTTTAATAAATTTTTGCAAACGGGAATTAAGAAAGGCGAGCGAGAAGCAAGGTTTCATCAGACAAGGTAAGAGAGTTGTGTGTGAAAAGAATGCATGTCCTGTGGAGTTAAATTTATGAAATTACTGAGAAATGGTTTTGGTTTATGACATGCATATTATTTTGATAAATTGCTTTGTTGTTGGGCGAGCTGATCCTTCGTTATGTTTTGGGCGAAGAGCCCCTCTTGTGATGTTTTGGCGGGCGAGTGACCTTGTTTTAAGTAAAATCTGGGCGAGCCAATTTGGGCGAGTCCTGTTATGTTCTTTTGGGCGAACGACTCATGTTTTTATGAAATGGGCGAGTTGACCATGACAATGCCACATTTGGGCGAGTTGACCATGGCAATGCCATATGGGCGAGCCACTGGGTGAGCCATTTTTACATGTTTTTAAAAGTAAAGGTTGGCGGGCGAACACAAGTTCATCGCACTGGAAGAGTTGACCATGGGCGAGCCAAACTGGGCGAGCTGACCATGGGCGACCAGACTTCAATTTACATTTTCTATGAAAATGAGAATAATACCTTTTTGAAATTATTAGTTATTTAAATGAATTAAATGTGTTTCTTTAAAGGTATTTTGAGCTATAAATATGATTGTGAGACTTTAGGCCCCTAGTTTTATGCATTGTTACGAGTTATAAGGTTGATGGACCCGCCAAGTCATCAGCGGTTTCGAGGTCACTTGGCAAGTGAACCCCGAGGACCACCCATAGATTGTGGCCATAGATCTACTGTATCCCTATTGGGATAATTATTCCGTTCTTGCAAGGGGGTGGGGGAACGATGATAGCATGATTTATTTATAGGGTGATGCCTAGTCTCAACTTGATGATTTCTGAAAGGATTTGTTGAATCCTTTCATTGTTTATTATATGATATTGTAACTGTTTAGCAAATGATTTGACTATCACAAATTGTATTACAATATCCATTGTTTTTCCCTATTGAGTTTATTGTTGGGAGAATTAAATTAAATAAAGAATATGGTTTTACTGGTATAATGCAGTATACACTTTCCTTACTTAGCACGTTATCACTCATCCCTTATTTTCCACTCCACAGATTGTTGATCTTGGGTTAAGAGAATTACCTTCCAGAGATTATCGACTGCTAGCGGATATTCGATATCGAAGGTATATTATTTCTTTTATATATTCAGAAAAATTGTACAGTACTACTTTAAATAGAAGGGAATGTATATACATCTTAGAGTATTAATGTAACAAGTCATATTTGCACAAGTAATAAGAGTTTTAATTCTTATTTAAAATGTTAAGAGTTGTTAAGCATCACAGACAGCCCAACCGGTAAGTAAGTGGAGTTTATAAGTAAATATTAGTTATATAGTGGATTTGGGATGTGACATAAATAGACTCAGTGAGTGCTCTTGGAGATACCATAATCTCATCAACAAGTTGCGCAACATATTCTCATCATTTAGCTATATTTCTTTCAATCATAATTTTAGAGAAGTAAACTCATTTGCAAACTTTTTAGCTAAATCATGAGTTAATCGATCTTCCGATTTAGTTGTTTGGTTGTAATTTTTCCTGTTTTTTAATAAAATAATTTCAATTTTCAAAAAAAAAAAAAAAACATAATTTAGAGCTCAAAGCATAGTTACCAGTTTTTTCAACTAAAAAAGGCACCACTTTATTTCTCTAGCTTCCATTTGGAATCGTGAACAGCTGCAAATTTTCCCTATAGTATATGAAGTGGAACCCAATAAAGCCACTCCTTAATCCCTCCTCTTGGCCTTGTAACAAGAAGCATAATATTACAGATATATACGCAATAACCACAATTCAGATTTCCCACTTATTACATATAGAGCTTTGTTTATTAGTATTTTAACATAAATTTGAATGTTGGCATGGTTAAAGAAACAGGAAAGGAAAAAAAAAGATTTAATGTGTTAATGCTAAAGTTCATGCATTCAACCAGTGGCTAAACTACGCATTCCATGTTTTACTGTATTTTCCCTGTTAATGCAGGCCCGTTCTTGATGTAAAGATATTACGGACTTCTGTCAAAGCCCAGCGCTAGAGCTGCAATAATGCACATTCTAGCGCTTAGGAATGCTTTCTTTTCCGTGACTTACGTTGTATTAGAGTTCAACTGAAAGGATTAAAACAGTGAAGAAGGAACTGCCTGTCATCTCTTTTGGAGTTTCTTATTACAGTTTTCCTATTCTGTCCGTTTTGCTGCCTGATTTCTTTGTATTTGAAGGGCACTTCTGACTATGTACTCGCCCAGCAGCCAGATTTCTTTCGTGGCAAGGCGAGGGTAATATCATGGTAAAAGTAACTTAATGTACAAAAATTCTCATATTGTGTGAGATTTAATGTGTTCCATTTTTCTTGTGCACTAACGAAGATGTTATTTTTTAATTTTTACTTGAACTCGTGACTTAAATAAAAAAAACATAATTTTTGTCTTTGCTCTAATAAGCAAAATTACAGAAAGCAGGTAGAAAATGCAGTTGCTATTGCATTCGAATGTAATAGAAACACCAATATCAGACATCAGGCAAAATGGGATTGAAATATACGACTAAGGCTGCTGAATCACATAAATGCCTAAGGATTAGGTTGTTCTATTTCATCAAATTTTGAGAGTTTATAGAATAACATTAACACAATAAACTACAATATAACGCCACCTTCCAGCAAGCCAACCAACAATAACATTATCAAAACCACTAAAAATACAAGCCTTTCTAAACCAAAACAAAAACTGTCCTCATAATATACAAGCCAGGGCTAGATACTTTACCCTAGTTCCTCTAGTTCAGGGGGGAAAAAATGCGAAAGCAATTCAAGTCATAGCATCATCTCTTTCCAATCCGCTATACTTCTGAAAGTAGGCACAATAAAATCATACATACTTTACCCTCTTCCACCAGCATTCTTTCTCCCAAAGAATTGGAATACTATCGAAGGTAGTTGCAACCATAGTTATCAACCAGCCTCAATCCATGTGGGTATGATCAATAATAGAACTTGTACCTTACAGGACTTCCGCCATGACAGTAATGACTTCATTTCCAAGTTCAAAAACCACCAAAGTGCTACATATGCACCAAAAATTTAGATGTCAACTCAGCTAGCATGAATTTGTAGCCCCGTTCAACTGACTCCCATTTTCTTCAGGAGTAGTGGGATTCAGCATAGGCAATGGAACCTAATTAAATCCATTAGACTTGACTGCTCCAGAGGAGGTGTCTCTTGAGATTGTGATACTTTCTGGTTCGAGAGTTTTGATAGTTAGCTCTTCATGAACACCTTGTTTTTGTAGCATTTCCATGTACCGTAAAGATGGGACGTCGCCCTTACAGTACCTGCGCCACATATTGCGGTATGTTGCCTCCAAACCACTGATAAAGTTCTGTCCATCACAGACAGGTGATTTAGACATAAGTTCTCGAAGACTTGTTCTCAGGTTCTGGAGAGCAGTGACATCTGAGGCCAGCTGTAGTGCCAACTGGACATATTCATCTTCATTTTTGGCTATCAGATGTGCTAACCCTACATTGCAAGTACCCAGAATGCATCATTTAGCCAGTGGTACAAAAATCACAAAAGAATAAATAAAAACAACCTCAATGTGAAAGAACGCTTGGTCATCAAAGTGAATAACCAAAAGGGACAACGATGAAAAGGCCAAAAGGCATTAATAGAAGCCAGACAAAAATCAAAGAAACAGATGACAGATATTAATGAGAGAAAGTGAAGCTCCTTACCAACTTTGCTGAGAAGACTAACGCCAACATTGTGAGCATGTACCGAACCAGCCATGGTAACACATGGCACTCCCATGTATAAAGATTCACACGTTGTTGTTGTTCCAGCATATGGAAAAGTGTCCAAACTACGTAGGATATGTAACAAACATTAGATCTTCTAAAATGGATGTAACCACTTAGACCAACAGAAAAATGAACTTATTTCCTAAGTAAAACTCTAGGTAAACTCAACCAAAAGGACAGGTGACACATAACACTCAGTTAACCTAGCATAGTGACTTATAAGAATTAATGGGTCACATATTTAGAGTCCATACAGAACACAAACTTTTAAGAGAATAGTAAGAAGTATCTGAGTCTTGTAGACGCAAAGCTATCACTCGAAAGGCCAAGAACTAAAACCATTTTTCCTCAGGATCTGGATCAGTGCTTGCTTGTTAACATGAGATGCAGAGGAGTAAAATCCCAGAACAGCCAAAGATAAAAAAGAAAAGAAAATAGAGGGATAACACCAGGAATGATGATGCCGCAAAAGGGGAAGAAAGACAAGGATAGAAACAAAAAGGAAAACTTGGATTGCCAATAACACAAAGAATGCAATTAGATTTTACCTGATGTCCATAAGAGAATAAGCTTGCATATGGTCATGATTAAGAAGAATTAGAGGGAGAAGATCAACACGGAGTGATTCTAAACCCAGCTCCTCTAGTGTTGTAAGAAATTTCTGCCTAACGCTGTCACAACAAAATGGCTTGCATTTTACCACGAGACGGGAGTTTGGAACAGCACATAATATCCTTGCCCAAACTTGCAATACTTTGGGTGTTATCTGATAAAGGTTCCAATAATCAGTTAAAAATGAAGGCTATAACAAATACGAAACACATGGTTTAACTTTTACAGTTACCAAACTGTACCTTTGCCAGATTATTGAAGCTACCGAATGTAATGAACCCATTGGAAAGAGCAGGAGTTGGTGAAACAGGTCCAGCCTCTGGCGAAGGAGTATAACAAAGGAAGCACTCTGGCAGTCGAACTAACTCTTCAACATGCCTGCCATTGGAGAGGATTATTGTCCAAGTAGAATCATTTTGCATATCTCATCTCACACCACAATTCTAATTGAAAATCACATCTGCTAAAGCAAAAACAGGACCTACTTCTGCTTTGTATCCGGAAGATCCGCAAATGAATCAGTGATTCGGTAATCAATGGTAGGCAAACCAGTTGTATTGGGATAACCAATCCAAGTTACCTACAGTAAAAAACATAACAGAAATCAGAGAGATCTGGAAAATGACTGGTCGAACAATACAACCTTACCACAAAAGCAAAATCACCATGCATAAACCAGACACCCAAAGATTTAACTCACGTTCCACTCAAAAAGATTTCTTCCATACGAAAATTCTTTTAGTACTGTTACTGACAGAAGAACTTAAACAGGAAACGGTTAAACGAAAACCCAAAATATGGTACCTTATGCATACCTGAACAGGTGCTGGTCGACATGCCATTGTTCCCAATTTGTTGTTGGCAGTATGACCAGTAAGCTCTACCAAGATGTCAATTTTATCATCTCTAACCATACTTGCAACCTTCTTTTCATCAATACCATATATATCTCTCCATACCCCACCCTTTTTCAAGACTTTTTCCCTAAATCTATGAGTTTTTGCATCAGCCTGCAAAAATCATAAGAATGTGAGTTCAAAAAGAAAGACATAGTTTGGAAACAAAGAAGATACTACCTTAACTAAGTTGTTATGTAATGGTTATAGGATATCAAGAATCACAGTTCCAGATTTTTTGAGAAACTTATACATATTTTACACCTTTTATGGGACAGGTAACTGGATATTGAACACATTACAACTATTTTTGAACAAATTAGTCAGATGATAATTAATTAATTATTGATAAGGACGACATTGTGACAAGAACAGAACTGCTTAGAGGATCACAGTTCTTTTAAGACAATCATGAAATCTGTCAAGAAAATAATTCTAATGAAGTTAGGGGCTTTGCACAGCTGAACTGGCATTGGGTGTAATCATGGAGATTACTTTCAATGGATGGAGAGAATAGAGGTAAATTAAAGGAGTTGTAACAATCCTAATGCATCCTCAATGTCACAGATAGCATTGAAATATCATCTAATTTCGTCTGAGCTTCAAAGGAGAAGATAAAGGAGAGCTGGCATTATTCAACTAAACATGCAAACAATTACTCTGATATCTGTAAGATTACAGATGAGGGATGCTGAAGAAATCACCAAGCAATAGACAAATATATCCAAAGCATTAGTACCTTCACTACCGCTGAATAAACAACCACCTGGTAGTTCCCATAGTCATGATAAATAAGAGGAGCTTCAATGAAATAAGACACAGAATGAGTAAAATAATCTGGAGAGATATATCCTATCACAAGAGGTCGTTCTGGATCTTTTGGGTTGTCCCATGAATCGTATTGTGGATATAACCTCATAAATCGCCTTCCCCAGTCCCTGTTTTTGTGAAATCCAATTTAGAAAGCAAGTTTAAGATTTATCAAAGATAATCTAAATTTCACCCGGTTATAAGAAGATGCTAATACTTGTATGCATATATAAATTGTCAAACATTTAGCTAAGAAACATATAAATTGTCAAACAGGCCATAGAATCAAAACACAGGTTTGAGAGGGAAAGTAAAATCATCCAAATCTTTTCTTTTGGCATCTGTTTAGATCGTTTATAGCAGGGTATCAGAGATATCATCACTACACTTACAATCAAATTCTCAATGTAGCTACTGCTTTCATCACCCATTTCTTTCTAAAATTCTGGATCTGTTAAGGCCTTTCAAGACACATTTTACATGTCAGACAACATTACAAGGAAACTAGAAAGATGTTGGCATTATGGCTTAAAAGTATGCATTTGTATGTTGCGTGGGAAAGAACTGTGTCAGATAAAAGGCTTCAACAGTATGGTTCACATCGCAAAGCAAAAGTACAATTCTGAAACAAACAATTATGACAAAGAAGCCATTGCTCTAAGCAAGATTATAGTGAGGCTGATAGAACATGGTTCAATATTTAACAGTTTTGCATTATGAATTAGTTCATACCTATATAAAATCCATGACTAAATAGGAAATAAACTAACTAAAAACAATAATCCAATAATAGCAAGAAGAATATTTGTAGTGAGCAGCTAACACAAAGACATGCAAGTAGTTCATATGATCTTTCTTATATGCTCTCACAAAAGACACAAATTATTTGTAACGATGACCAAATATTAAAATGATACCATTAGAAATTGACATTAAATGCAAGTTAGGGTGATATGAGTTCGATGAAACCTGTGAGCCTCAAAAAGTTTATCATCATCTCCTTCATTTATGTAGTTCATAGCCAGAAGCCGATTCTGCGGGGGAAAAAGGAAAGGAGTGAAATATGATACAAACAAAAGAGGTCAATCAAAAATGATGATAGCCGAAACACCAGTATGGAACCAGCATAGGCATCAGTAGCTAATATAAACCATCTTTTATCACCTACCAACAGCAAAAATATCTAAGATGCACTAAAATGTGCCATCCACGAACGATAAATCAGAAAGATTATTTCCATTTTCTAAGCAGCATAGTAAAACTTTCTTTTTTCCAGTCTTCTGTCCATTTATTTTATAGGGGATATAAATATATTCAATTAGTCATGAAAGAACCAAAGATGGTCCACGGTAACTAAATCTGCAAAGTATCACACCAAATAACATGTATGGGGTGGAGAAAAGGAGTTTAAGGTGAATAGACATTTCAAGTTACAACTATCCTGCACTTTTTTTTTTCTCTAGTTCATTTTCTTTTTAATTGAGTAAATTGTCTATCAACAAGCAATTACCATTTAACTACACAAGATTTATGTAATGGTACCTGTCCAGCATTACGAGAATCAGGATCTATCTGAAGGCATTGCTCATAAGCAGTAATAGCCATGGTTATATTGCCAGCATCTCTGTAAAGAACCCCTGAACAGAAGGACATGGAGAATAAATTAAATATATATATCCCAAAAATTTGCTGTAAGACTGTGTATCTGTGTAGCAAGGAACTGATGGCATGTGGGTGCCCCAGCAACAATTATAAATTTTCAAACAACATAAGAAACAAGAGAAAAACCTAAATTATTATACGCTTCTGCATATGTGGGATTGGCAATGATAGCTTTCTCGATCATGCTAGCAGCGGCATCCATTTTACCCTGCCAACAGTAAGCACATAGTCAACCACTGTTCGAGACATAGTCAAGTCTAATAGTTGGATCTATAGGTCCACTTCAAACCTGAACTGTGTACACAACACCAAGGTTGTTCAATGACTGAGAGAAGTTTGGTTTGATTGACAAAGCCAGCTGCAAGAAGATATTATAACAAATAATGAAGATCATGGAAGACAGTAGAGAAAGAAGAATTAAAATATTACACAAGCATAAAAAATTACCTGATAACACTCTACCGCTTTATCAAGGTTGTCTCTATCTTTGTATATTACTCCTAAATTGTTGCAAGCCTCTGCGCAATGGGGGTTGAAGTGGAAAGCAAGTTCATAGAAAACAATTGCCTCCACAAACAAAAATTGATGGTTAGATTGTTATCTGACGCAAGCATTGCAGAAACTACCAATAAGGTGTGAATTTAAAAACTTTTACCATCAATTACAAACAGAACTCCAGTTCCAAAGACAAGTATGCACTTCCAAGAAAATACATCTTAAGTAATTACTTACCATATCAAACTTCAGCATTTCACCATAAGCAACCCCAAGATTATACATTGCATCTGCATAGTGCCAATTATAATACAAAGCCTTCTTGTAGTATGCCACACCTTGGTTAATGTCCCCCTCCAACTTAACCTGAACAGACATATCACTGAATGCAAAATCAGGGATAGAAAAACTGAGAATTTATTTATTGCAAAGAAAGCACAAGGTGACTTCCACAAACAAGTCAATAAGAGTTCCCCATGTAACCAAAAAAATAAATAAATAAGAGTTGCCCATGATGCAAGAAATCATTTTGATCTAATTCAAGTGTTGGTTTACAGAATATGATAAAAGATCCTGCAAACAATTTTATAAGCGAAAACCAATTGTATTGCATCACAAGAGAATAGTACACTAAGATAACAGCTTTTGTCAATCGTAGATGCAGATACCAATCACTAGAAGGGCTCTGTTGAAATATTTTGACATACAGTCCCTGTCCCTCTGCTTTTACGTTACAAGTTGTCTCCATGAATAGGAGCACCGTTTAAATGGTTCTGGTTCTCAGAATATCAAATAAGAAAGAAAAGAATGAAGAGACTCTAATTTGTTTGAAACAACAGATGCTCAAACATGTAATGGAGCATCTCCATTCTAAGCTCTAGGCAGTTTGATGGACATCCACATGCATTTGATGCCTTGCCAGTCACAGCTAAAAAAATGGTTTTACATTTGATCTAATTAACAACAGTAATTTTATGACAAGATGTCAAGATATAATCCCCAGACACAAAAAGCTTCCGGCTCTTACACATGTCAAAGATATCGACCTATAAGAATATAGACAACAGAGACAATATATTAACAAACTAAATGATATCATGTTAAACGCAGAGATTTCGCAACCACCAAATGTCCAACTTGCTAATTATCCAAACCATAGATAATGTTAAAATTAGCGAAAACAATAATACAATATAACTTCCTTCTATATAACGCACTGACTACAGAATTCAACTAGCCTTTTATGAGAAAAGAGCTAAATTCTTTCTATAAATGTCTGTACAAGAGTAGGACACAGGTGTAGACAACCACAGAGTCCTTGAGTGTTGAACAGGCAAATTTTCAACAAAATAAGCATTCTGTAAACTATACGCTAAAGGTCATGAAATAATTTCAGAAACAAAGCTACGAAAGGAAATGAAAAATCTAAATGGATGAAATAACGAGGAGGAGAAAGCACCTTTGTTCCCAAATCTGTCAAGGCAATTGCCATATTATTTTTGGCAATCTCAAAGTTAGGGGACACAGCTAGACACCTGGCAAATAAAATAATCAAGCAAAGATAGCATCAGTAGAGATGGAGACACCACTCAAATACACCAACTACAAGTGAGACCCAGCAGGCGACAAGGTTAAGCAAACAACTGCATACTACCTCTCATAACAGGCAATGGCAGATTCCAAGTCACCGCGGTTTTTATAAATGACACCCATGTTGCAATATGCTTCAGCATACATAGGTCTCTCTAGTGCAGCCTTCTCATAGCAATTAAGGGCTGTGTCATATTGCATCATCTCAGAATAGACAACGCCAAGGTTATAGTATGCAGGCTGTATAAGTTCGGTACAAGGATATAAATATATACTCGACGTAAAAAGGAATGAGAAAGACTGCAGGTACAAAATTTCGATTACAACAATGTTTAACAATGGAGGAATGAGAGAGAATAGATTACAGCATAGTGCGGATCTATTTTGAGAGCTTCATAATACTTCTGAATTCCCTCCTGTGTATTGCCAGCGAGCTTTAAGCTGGTTCCCAGATCAGTTAAAACAATGGCTAGGCATTCTGCAGCTGGTTTGTACGAAGGGTCAGCTTTCAGAGCTTTTTCATAAGACTGCACAAGTAAACAGGTAGAAACTCATAAATGAACCACTAATCAATGAGCTAAACACAATTAACAGTTTAAAACCTCGTGAACAAACCTCAGCAGCATCTACTAGACGACCTTCATCTTTGTAGAGTATACCACAGTGAGTGTGAGCACAAGCACTCTGAGGATCCAACTTGATGGCTTCTGCAAAGCTCTCAAAAGCAGGCCTTCCCATGTTCTGCATCTGCAGGCATATCCCTTTTCCAATGTGGGCTTCAACACACCCACTATCTTTCTCCAAGACACTGTCATATAGGGCAAGAGCGTTGGCAAACTTGTTCCTGGACCGAAGAATGTTAGCATAAGAAAGAGCATCTTTCCCTTCAAATGCCTTTTGTGCTGGAGTCACGTTAGCTGTTGAAATACTTGGACCAGGAGAAGACTGTGATTCGTTTAAGAAACCATTTTCTGCAATCAGGTCCCTCTCTCTCCCATTTACATTTTTCTCATTCCAAGCCATCTAGGTAGAACTATATTCGCAAGTTTCTGTACAAATATACTCAGAGATAGCAAAAATTAGTAATCTTCAAAAGATGACATCTTTTAGTTTCAGACTTTAAACTAGCAATATGATACTTCTCCTTTCATTGGTTATAATATTATAAAGCTTACTCTGAAGCTGATCAAACAAGTATAACAAGAACAAGTATTGTACTTTACAAGCAACGTTTATAATAATTTCGAACATGCTTAAACAATTAATTATAATACAAATTTCTGAAAATTACAAGTGATAAGTCAGAATTTCCTACATTGATTACTTTAACCCAAAATCCATTTTTATGGTTTCAAGCACAATCTGAATGCTTTTCTGACCACATGATATCGTAAAGTCAATTCAATAATTAATAACAAATAAATATTTAAAATTTTTGATCCAGCAATTGATTGCATGTGAACTGTACACCAGCAACAAAGTAATTTAAACCAATTTGGCTGAAAATATAAACGTTTTTCAGGTTCAACCAGAAATTATAGAACTTATTTCACTGCATGAACAAACGCTAATCAAAATTTGATCAAACAATTGACAAAAATTGGAAATGAAAACTAAGGTTATGAAATTTAATTATCAATGTGCAAAACCAAACTAAATCTCAACCAAGAGCTTCTCCAGCTCAACAAAACAATACCCGTTAAAGAAAAAAACACGTTGCATCATTTCAATCACTTCAAGAACACAAATTGAAACCCTAGATAAAGTAAAGTGATTCAAGTAACCACTCCATTTTAGCAAACTGATCAAAGCCCTAATAATTAAAAAACAAAAAATTACACTTTAGAATCCAAAAAAAAAAGCTTGAACCTTTAATCAACCAAAAGAAAAAAGAAAAAAAATTTAGGGTTTTTCTGATTAAAAAAAAAATGAACCTTATAAACCCAACAAGCAAAACCAAATCAAAACAAAAAGATTAGGGATTTAACACTTACTTTAGAAGCAACCAAACTTCACCCCAAACTAACACTGGATAGCGAATGCCAAAAAAGACTCAAAATAAAAGGTAAAGACGGGTGTAGGATAAGAGAAAAAATGGGTGTAGTTTAAGAATAAGACTGAATTAGTCGAAGATTAAGGAGCATAGAACATGAAAAGCTAAGTTCTAGATTAAGAAAGGAAGGGGCTTTCTTGGTGTAATGGAAAGAAGAAAATGGGGGCACCCTCTTGTTTCTCAGACAGAGAAGTGGGGAGGAGCTGTTGGGTTTGGGGGTGTTCGATGTCTCCCAAACTAGAGAGAGAGCCCCTGCTTCTGTCTGTCCGTTAATCACAACATTTCTTGGGCATAATAGGGACATTGGACTTTCTTTCTTAGCCCTTGCTTTTCCTTTGTATTTGCATCTTTTACCACTATATACTCCTCCAATGGCTCATGGCCGCTGCTTTATTCGTTTTTGCTGGTTTCCAAGTTTTATGGGTCACTGTCGCCTGTCGGTTTTGGGATGTCAAGAAAATTTCTTCGTTGGGTTTGCCTTTTATTTAATGTAAACATGGACATAGCATAATTGTAAGATTTTTACCTTTTTAATTGAAATTATGGAAAAAAAATCATTTGAATTTAACTCAAGTAATAATAAAATTAAGATGGAAATTTGACTAAAAAATTCTATAAGTTCTTGATCATAGTACTCTAATTTTTGTAAAAAGAAATAGTGAAATAAAAGAAAATTTATGTTCCTTTCTGTGACTCCACATTGAAAATGAGCAGTGTGTGTTTTTCTTTTCTTTTTTTTCTTCTTAGTTAAGGATAGAAAAGTTAGAAATTTTTTTAATTATTAATTATATGAACTTTTCTTTTCTAATTTGATTATTCATGCAATCTCATTAAAAATGACTTTTAATGAGTTTAAGCAATAACTTTAAATGCTTATGTTTCATCTTTAACATATTAGATATAAGAATTACGCAAGTTTCGAATTTGAACTTTAGCATCTATATTCAGTTCTTTTTCTCAAGTTAGAGATCTCAGTTGTAAATAATAATAATAATAATAATAATAATAATAAATTTTGAATATCAATATTTACCACTACTATTTTTGTAAATATATATACACGTATATAATAATTTGTGTTTCATATATAATAATTTAATCTTTTAATTAGTTTTTTAATGAAACTCAAGATAAAAAAAATTAAAACTGAAAAATGACAAACTTAGGGTAATTTGTACCTTGTAGGAATAATATTAATTTATATATTACATTTAAATAAATAAAAACTTATTTGTACCTAGCAGGAATCACATGTAAAAATTAATTCAATCCCTATGTGAAATTGAGCACCAACTTATTGAACACTTAATTTAGGGGTATTTAGACATGTTTTGAATCTTGGCGTTGTTATTATTGTGAGAACTTTATCGTTTACCACTCCCAGCCTGAACAAGATTATTTCAGATCGTAAAACAGATAAGTATAACTGTAATTACACAAAAAAAAAAAAAAGTTAGGATACTTTTTTCTACAAACATACCCATTTTGGTAGATATAGTTGAAAGTGGAAGCTAAACTCTTGACATGCCAAGTCATTCTCATATTCTATTTTTAAGTAACTCTTAATAGATAGATACCAGTATCATGAAAAGCAAATAGAAGATCTAGCCGTTATAGATACATACATTATTAAAACCTAATGGTCTAGCATCAAAAAATATAGAATTTTAAGACTTATACAACTAGTATATCACATTGATTCAACAATATGCATAAAAGCCATGCCATATATGATCATTATAAATCAAATTGGTCTCACTTTGCATTATCATATACTAATACTAAATTATCAAATTATTTTATTAAATTATAAAATTATCGATTAATAGCCATCAATTTTAAAATTTTTTAACATCACAAACAATATATATATATATATATATATATATATATATATTAAAGTAGGTAGAAATCACTTTGACTCTTTCAAATACTTTTTTTTTTGTGAAAAACGGAAGTTATATTAAAGACAACAAAATATCCCTGTGGGATTACAAGTTATAGTTCTAGGGGTTTGCAACCCCATAGCATCATACATCAAGGTTAACTTAGTACATTTCGGTGGAGACTCAAAAATAACAAAATGGTCTTCCATGTTGTTTCCCAGTTTAGCTAGGCTATCCGCACACATGTTGGCTTCTCTAAACACTTGTGATATTGAGGCTCGTCGCAGCTACTGCATTAAGTTCCTGCAATCAGAGACAAGAGTAGAGTAAGCATGAGAAGAAGGAACTCCATTAGACACGAAGCTTACCACATTTTGCGAATCCGTTTCAATGCAAATGTCATGAAATCCTCTTTCAACAGCAATTTTTAGTCCGTCTTTCAGACCCCAGAGTTCCGCACTAATGCTCGATGTAAATCCAATATTCTTGGCGAATCCACACATCCATTTGCCATTGGTATCCCTAAAGATGCCACCCGCCACCTCCTTTCCTGGGTTACTGCTAGCTGAACCATCAGTATTGAGCTTTAAAAAACCCCTTCGACTGCAGAGTTTTCCTTTGAAGTGATATAAGTGTGAAGCCGATTAACGTAGTCGCCATCAAAGTTGATCGATTGACTGATCAAAAATTCTGGTCTTGTCCAAAATTCTCATATCTTGTCACAATCTCGGATGCAATGAAGAATCGATTCTTCGTGAACATTGCATTTAGGACAAGCCGATGATGTTTGTATTCTCCTGGTTGCGAGTAAAAGTCTTGTGGCAATTTTTCCATGCATACATTGCCATACAAAGAACTGGATTTTTGGAAGTACTGGTAACCTCCAAATTGATTTCCAAATATTGTTCTCCTCCGGCATGACATTTTTTGCCAAGAGATATGCTAAACCCATAGAGCAGTGGCCCGATGATGAAAATTTCCAAGAGATAGAATCGTTTGCTTCTCCACTAAGCTGCAAGGGAATAGCTCGAATTCTCTCCTTGATCTCTTCAGGTAATTGGTTATCAAGCAAATCGAAGTTCCAAGACCCATTGGGGGAGAGTACCTCATTAATTAACATTTTCTCATCTCTTGATTTCCACGGTCCACAAATTATAAAAATAAAGGGGGTTGAGCCCTAACCAAACATCCTTCCAAAAGTATATCTGAGTTCCATCCCTAACCACCCATCTAATGCCTTTCTCCAAAATGTAAGACGTCCTTCACATACGACTCCACATTGGTGAACAAGCTTTCCTTATAAAGATCTCGTTTCTGGAGTATTTAGCTTTCAACACTTTTGCCCACATGCTTTGCTGCTCTGTAAGGAATCGCCAACTGAGTTTTATCATGTTGACTTCGTTGAGGTTGACTAGATCCTTAATCCCAAGACCCCCATATTTGTTGGGAGAGTAATAGTATCCCAATTAACCAGATGAATCTTTCTCTTGTCCTCAGTGGATCCCCAGATGAAATCCCTTGCCAATTTGTTTATTTCTTTGCATGTCTTTTTGGGTATAGGGGTTCCTTGCATATAATAATTCGAGACAGCACCTATAACTGATTTAATGAGTAAAGTTCTACCCGCCATAGACTTTAACTCTTTCAAATACTTTAATTCCATGCCAAGACTCAATTTCAAGTTATCAAAGTTTTTTTTTTTGGATACTGCCAAGGTGGCTAATATTTTAGCTTTTGGCAAAGGAGAAGCACTTTATACATATCGGTTTCTTGTTTTTTACTTGCATCGCATGTGAGATATCGAAGATAATGTTGGAAAATGCTAAGCTCTCAGAGTTGATGGCTACTCAATTTCAAAGCTTAAATAATGTCTACTTTTTAACATGCTTGCATCACTTTGTCTAAAAGAGCAAACATCCACTTCTCAAATTTTTGTTCTATTTAATTGTTAATTAATATGAGAACTATAATTATTCTAATATTTGATTCCTTTTTGTTCATTTTGTTTTTACGTGTAAAGATATAATAGATTCATCACATGACCTAAATTTTATATGTTAATATAAATTTATTGTAGATGAATTTCGCATAGTAAACATAAACACATTTGTCTATACTGGCCAACAAATAAAATAACACATATTCTAATTTTTTTTCATATATTCTGATATCATATTAAATTAATTAAAATTGACTCTTATTTCAAATATAATACACTTCTTTTTAATTTGTAAATGGCATAATTTAATTATATTGACATTATTTATATCATTGACATTGTAATAATTTTTTAATCGAAAGATTAAAAAAATTATAATATACTATAAAATTTAGGTAAGTCTGAGAAAAAATAAAATATAAAATATAAAATCGACTCATATTAAAAATTTTGGATCGATTCAATTCAAATCATCACGTCACTAAATCAATTTATTCGATTTAATTAGGTAATCGACAACAGCAGACGATCATTAAATTATGAGCGGGCCCTTCCCCTACCAAAGTTGTGACTTCCTGATTGCGTATGCATAACCGCAGATGCCCTTGCACTTTGTGCAGGCTTTTGGCCCCACAGATCTTTCACAACTCTCTTTTCCGTATATTATATAAATATATATATATATATATTGGTTTATTATTTAATTTTTTTTATTGCAATTTAAGAGGGAGAATTAAAATTAATTTGTCTATTTATTATTTATTATACAAACTAATGCTATTTACAAATTCTTAATATCAAAAAATTTATAGTATTTAAATAACGATTATGTAAATTTAACAAAGGTCACATTAACTTTTTAAATTTCTTGAAAAACTATAAAATTATAACCAAATGCCAATTTTTTTTCGTAAAATAGAGTTCAAACCCTATGAAAAATAGAAGCTTGTTTTTTAAAATTTACTACAATTTCTCCTCTTCATATAATTTTTTTTCTTACTCTAAATCTTTGAACCAATATATAAAAGGTTAAAAATAAAAACATAACTTTTAGTTTTAAGGTTTCAACTTTATTTTTTTAAAAATATATTTATTTTTCCTATTCCAACAAAATTAGATTATTTATTTATACTTTTTTATTTAAGCTTTAAATTGCCCAAAGAATCAAGAAAGTTTTCTAATTCATTAAAAGATTATATAATTGGTAATTTTACAATTAAATTGAAAGTTTTGATATTTTTAAAAGTGTAATTTTATCATTATATATTTTATTTTGTAATTCTATGAGCTTGTTGCTCTTTATTATTAGTATACTATTTTGCATATATATATATATATATATGTATATACACACACGTGTGTGTGTTTGAGATAAATATATTTTATGAAATAAATAAATAAACTATAATATTATTTGGCTTTTTCAAAATCAATTGTTAAGATCTGCTACTAGATACAGATCATATCTGAATATTTTGTTATTTAATATTTTATAATTTTTACTATTTAAAAAAAAACTCAAATTTTATATTTAATTAAAAATTCTAAGAAAAAAATGAAATAAAGTTCGAAATTACTTAAATACTCAAAATAAATTAAAATAAAATTTAAAATTACATAAACAAAAAAATCAAATGACCGATTCAATTCGATCCATATAAATTCGAATTGGATTGGAATAGATTGAATTTTCTTTTTATTTTGATCGGATAGGAATCACAATATAAAAAAATCCACTTAACTCGAACCGAATTGAATTTTTTCAAAAATCTAATATGATCTAACATGTTATCACCTCTAAATTTAGGATAAGTTAAAGTTCCATTCAAGTTAAAGTTCAGTTAACCTCAACTTCGACATGAGAAGTTATTAAAAAAAGGAATTGACATTTTCTTGGTCAAAAATTCTGATATTCATTCTTAGATTACCGCTCTAAACTGTAGTCGATGTTCCAAATTTTCACGCGTTTTAATGTTTTCACGTCAACATAGACCACCACACCAATCGGTCATTTTTTTTGTTCGTCACCAAACGGTAGGAATGTAAATGGGTCGGATATCTGTTAAATTTCGAATACTCGAACTCGAATTTGATTAACTTTAATAATATTTTAATCTGATTAATTACCCAATTATTTTTATTTATGCTACCCGAACCTTAATCCTATAAAATATAAATATCCGATTAACTACCCGAACCTGTTTAACTACTCGTTTATTAAGTCAAAGTTTAATTTTTAAATTTAAAATTAAAATTAATTTTAGAATAACTTAATTAAAACATTATATTAATAAATTTAATTTAACTCATAAAAATAAATTAAAGTTAAAAATCATAATTATAATATATAATGATTTAATTTAATTAAATAAAATATTAATAATAAATAATTGATATATAAAAAATATAAATATTGTATTAATTAATTATTATTTATAATCGGGTTCGGATAGCGAGTACCCTAAGGTAACTATCCGAATCCTATCCTAACCCGTGACGAATAATAATTTCACTATCCGAACCCGATTATACACTATCCTAATCCTATTTAAACGGATCGTATAACATCGGATACCTGTTTATAGAATACCAATTGTCATCCCTGCCAAACGGTCATTTGGTTCGTTCAGTGCACGCATGATTAGTCGGTCTTCTTCTTTTACGGACAAAGGCCAATGGATCTGTCGTTTCTTTATTCATGCCCCCAAAGTGGAACATCCAAAAATTTTAAGATATTAATGCTCAAAAAAAATTTTAAGATATTACTGATCAAATGCCTTATTTTTATAGCCGATAGAAAGATGATAATTTTATATATAACTCAATAATATAATAATATGATAAAAATTTATATGAAATGAACACAAATATGACGCGAGTTAAAGTTAGGATAGAAATTTTATGTGTTTGAAAATAAAAAAAATTAATTTGATATTTAATATATTAGTTTGAATTATAACATAATAAATTTCATATTTTAAATGATCTGACATGTAATAAATATAAAATTAGATTTCGTCATTTTTTTTGTCAACAAATGAATAAATGAATGATACTAGCAAGCACATGTCTCGAGACTTATTTCTCATTGTACGATCTTCAAAACACATTTTTTTATCGGAATGGTGCATTGAAGAAAATTAATTTTCTTAAATATTGATCCCAAGATTTGAATCCTGAATTTAATTATAAAATAACATTCGTTTATCAATGAATTTAACCTTTAAGATTGTGCAGATTGATTGTTGATAAATGATGATTTTACAAAACTACAAATCACAAACAATTATTTATTCATAAAGCAATATAAAAAGTATTAAGCATACTTCAAAAAAAAATGATCAGTTATGTTGTTATTAAGCTATTAAATACTTGTAGCATTAATTTTGTTTATTGCTCAGTCGACTCCAAAGATATTCATAATAAGGGTTGGACTTGGACTGTCGGTTAAAGGCAATCCCGCAGCAGCCCACCGTAAATCAGCTTCTAATTGCAAAGAAATCATGCAAATTAAGGTGTATTTTACTATTGGATTCTGGCCCGTCAATTAACTCGGAACACGTTCGGCCAAAATTTTTAAGTGATAAAATCTTCATGCCTCGTAATAATATTATTAAAAAATTAATTATTTATTACACATTATATATAATAATTTAATATTTAATTTTTATTTTAGTAAATTCATTAATAATTTTTTATTGGAATTCATTAATAATTTTAATAATAAATTATATGACTTTTTTTATAATACAATACATGACTAATTAGAATTAAAATAAATATATATCGACAAATTAAATATTTCATATAAATCTTTCTGTCGTTTGTAGTTCTTGCTCTTGCTCTTGTGAACTGTATGAAAGAGGGAAAGTGGAGATATTAAATATTGCAATGCAAAATCCAGACACCGACAACAGCCATTAAATCTCGACTTTGCAACACCTTAATAATCTAGCCTATTAAGTGGGGGCCTCTAAAGCTTATGAAACCAAACATGTCGGCAGCGACAGATATTTGCTAATGTACTGCTATAAAGCGCTTGCAAATTTGCAACATTTAGTTTTTCTTAAAGTTTTCTTTTCAGTTTGGGTTAGAATCATGCTTAATGAAGGGAACTCATGCATGAGCCATGAAAACTAACATGGTGGCCATTAATACTTGATTCAGGGCTAATTTAAATGAATGATGAGATTGGTTTTAGTAATATTAAAAAAGATAAAATAAATTTTAAGTAAAAATAATTTTAATAAAATATACCAAAATATTAACAAAAATGGTAAAAGAGTAAATTAACATTTGTTATTATCATTTCTTTACTATGGATTCCAAACTGACTCTCAATCAATGTCAAATTGATAACTAAATCGTGGCATAAACTGAAATGACATATCTATCCTTGAGTAATATTTTTGGATTGATGTAAAAGTGTAATTAAATTGAATGTAGATCATTCATTGTCATACCTAAGTTCAATTTCGAACTCTGTTTGAGTTATCAAATTTAGTATTCAATAAAATATTCGAACTTTTTAAATTTAATTTATCATTTTTAATCATATATTATGAAAATAAAATATAAAATATATATTAAAATGTCTGATTAAACTTGCAAGTTGTTTGAGTTGAGTATTAAAATACTTAATTTGATTTCACTCATTACTCAAATAGTTAGAACTCGACTTGAAAATAAATAAAATAAACTCAAATAATTATCAAATTAAATTCGAATAAATCATAAGCACAAGTAAGTTGATTCTTCGATCGATGAATGGATTCTGTTGTCGGCTAGAACGATTTGGCTGAAAACAAGCTAGTCACTTTCCACCGGTAGAAGCTCTATATCTCTCATTATTCACGATGTTTACAAGATTTTTACATAGCTTAGAAGGTCATCTGCATGTTATCAGCATCTTACGGAAAATGGAACATTTTGCCGAGAAAATGGGGCCATACAGCAAAATTTCCCCTGCACGGCTGCAGCTAATTTAATATTTTGGACACGCTGAGCATGAAGCCATGTATTTGCTACAATTTCAAGTTTAATGCTTTCAGGCTTTCTCCCTCGAAAGGAGAAGCAAAATTTCACTTATTTCAAAGAATCTACAGAACCAATACAGGAAGACGGTGAAGGTCGTATGCTCCGTGAAACAACGACAGCTAACCGGAGGATGAGCTGCAACTTTTAAACCGGAGGATGAGCTGCAACTTTGCTATTGGCTTGGGGGAAATGACAAGATAACTAGAACCTGCAACCGTGTCTTGACTTTTGCCATCAAGAAGTAAACGTAAACAAGCTGAATATAGAAACAACAAGAACGCTAGGCTGACGGTTGTATGATGCACAATGCAGCCACTTGATCGATTCAATCAATCCATCAAAACAGTGTGTAGTAGAGAGAAAGTTGCAAGTTTGGCTGGAGGTGATTGAAAAGAATAAAATAATTATTGAATATATATATTTTTAATAAAATAATAAAAAATTGAAACTAGGAGTGAAGGTAAAGAGATGAGAAAAGAAAAATTTTTTAATTCCCGTGAATATCTTTTAACATTTGTTTTTATTGTGTCAAGTATTCAATTTAAAAATAATTAAAATTAAATAAAAAAATTAATTTGAATATAACATAAGAAAAAAATTTTGACTCTAACATATATGAAATAATATTAGTTCAACAAATTTTATAAACTGTACTTGTAACTATCATGTGATAATCCCGAGATATAAGGTAGTTTCCATCACATAACAATGTGACTGTTACAAAATGTATAAAGTAATAGTAGTTGTTACTCTTTTATAAAAAAAATTAGATATAATATTCCAATTTCTTTTTTCCTTTTATACCATCTATGAAAAAAAAAAACAAAAATTACAAAACAAAACTTAGATAACAATATCATATAACCATCAATCTAACTGATAACACATAATGAGATCCAATTTGAATATAACATTTCTAACTCTTTAATAAATTACCTGCAACTATAGAAGTGTACGTCTTTTTGTCTTTCATCACTATTTTCAAGTGATAAACTTTTTAAGTATAGAATATAAGAGTCAATTATTCGGACGTAACATCAAACTAATTTACACGTGCAGTCACTTTAAAATAATTAATTTTTATTAAGGAATTAGAGGTTGTGCAAAGAAGAATCATTTAGCCAACCTAAACTTGCTCATGGGTAGGGCTATCTGTCTAAGTCTGAAGGTCTGCTTAATATTTAGTCAGATTTGGACAAAAATATCGAATGCAATTAATAGGATTGGCAAAGTTTTTAGGCCCAATCAAAAATCAGGTCGGCCTGAGCTTGATTCTTAGAAGCTCAAACCCAATCCTAATATAATAAATTTAAAACTTAATTTTAATTTATTTACTAAGTATAATGTAATTATATGTATATAAATCGTTATTAATTAATAAAAATGATTATATATATTTAATGTGAAAATTGACATACAATTTTGACAATTCAAATTAAACTTCAAAGGATTAAAAGAATGAAAAACAAATAAATAAGAAATTAAAATATAAATAAAAATAAAAATAATATTTCGGTAGGCTGAGCCGAGCCCAGGCTTTGCATTATAAAACAAAACTGACCTGGATAAAAAGTCAAGCCTGAATTTACGAATCAAGTCGAGCTTGAGGATGTATATAATTATTATTATATAGTCTGGACTCGACTTGAACCTGCCCATGATCAGGTCTACCCCAACACCAATATGTAATAAAGGTGATATATTGTTAAAATCTTAAGATCCTCAAAGCAATAAAGAAAGAGTTCATGTCGAGTATTATATATGTCTTATTGTGGGTAATTACTGTATGTTCAAGTATGTACACATTCTAATATAGTGCATGTTATAGGTGTGCTTTTGAGATATTTGATCGATATTGTAATAGAGAGCTAGATGCTGTAAAGAGAGTACTTGGGTATCAACGAATTGAACATTCTGGATGTGGTTGGATACTTGATGCTGATTTTGTATGCTAGCCAGATATAGAAACCAATTTCTAGTTACTCATTTGTGTTGTGTAGAGGAGTTGTTTGTTTGAAAGTGTGAAACAAATACTTACAGTATCTTTGACTATGGAGGATAAGTATGTAGCATGTTGTAAAGCTACAGATGGGTAATTTTAGCTGCAGAATTTCATCTCAAGACTAGTTTCTATGATTGCCATTTCGAAGTCTTGGGATGTACTATAGTAATGTTGCAACACTTGTTTTCTCTCCTAAAAATGTTAGGAGTTCCTCACACCTAAAATGTATAGGTATCATCTTTTGGTTTGTTAGAGAGAAAGTAATAGAATCTATTGTTTGATTGGATTGTAAAGCACATAATTAAAAAGTTCATTCTGATTGATTCACTAAGATTTTGGTTGCTTAAGTGCTTTGACAGCATAGCACTTGTATAAGGCATATAAAGCCTTTGTTGTATTAGTGGGAGATCTGTGTAATAAAATCAGTTACAACTGTGTTGATAAGTTACTACATACTCGCCAGATATGCATATTATGTTGCGTTCATTCAGATGAATATAGTATTCTGTTAGATGAATATTCTGTATTAATCTCATGTGCTTTTGTTGAAGCAATGCATCATTCGATTTAGATGCATAGACCTCATGGAATGGATATTGATTCTGTTTACATATCATTTCATTTCACACTTTCATACTCCTATTTAGTAAATGTTTATGAGTATACACATATATGCTCTATCGGTACAATGCATTTTGACACTTATAAATTCTTATTGCTAGTAAAATATTTATGAGTTTACTCATTTATACTTTATCGATACAATACATTTTAAGGCTCATAAATGTTTGTTGTTGATGAGGTATTCATAAGTTCACACCTTACTACCTTGTTGGTATTATGTTTTTCGGGGCTTATGAATGCTTATGTGTTGTTTGTTGACTTAGGTATATGTTCATATTTGGCATATTATGACCATGACCTTTCTATTGGCCCGGATTCTGTTATGATTGATAACTTAGTTGTCCAAGTAGGAGATCGTTGAAGTTATCTCATTTAGTGGACTGGCAAAGTCAATTTTGATCCGGACCTAATTCTGATTGATATCAAATTAAGGAACACGTCAGTAATACCAATAATAATATACTTAAGTTAAGTAGTATGATTCTAATTAAGTGTGATATTATATTATATATTATACATGTATTAAACCTATAATGATATGGTTTATATACATGATCACATGAAAAGGGTCCATACTCTGCTATATATATGAGACTGGTCTATTAAGTTTCAGATCTTCAAAGATGGAGAGAGTAGAAACTCTCTTCTCTCTTACTCCCCTTCTTACCCTCTTTGTTCTCTCTCATATCCAGGCTCGAGGACAATCAACAGAGAGCATAAGAACATGCTTCAATGACATAGTTATTTGGTATAGCAGGATTGAGATCTTACCTACATCCAAGTAAGTTCTACTATGTTTCAACATCGTGTTTGTGACTGGTGTGTTTATGGTTAATTTCAACAGGGATTGCACAGTAGGACATGTCTTCAAGGAAGCTAACATGTGTGTAAATCATTTGGCAAACGATGCACATAGTGGTCCTGAAGATAGCCACCGAATAGTTTAGTGAGTTTACTACGAGATGACTGTATGAAAGTTATTTTACACTTTGTCCAAGCTAAGAAGGTAATTGCATCTTATGTAATATATATATATATATATATAAGAGTTAAATATTCAGACGTAACATCAAACTAATTTACATGTGCAATCACTTTAAAATAATTAATTTTTAAGGAATTAGGGGTTGATCAAA
This sequence comes from Heritiera littoralis, assembly GCA_031772115.1. NCBI lineage: Eukaryota > Viridiplantae > Streptophyta > Magnoliopsida > Malvales > Malvaceae > Heritiera > Heritiera littoralis. The sequence goes on from JAPDPK010000162.1 coordinate 937,351, forward strand.
GAAGAATATTACTGGCCAATCTCAATATGAGATATGCTAATATGATAATTACTATACAGTAGTATAAAAACAAACAGAGAAAGAAATTCTTTAATTTTGAGATAAATTAATTAATCTCACTATATATTCTTTAAATATTTAGATAAACTTGAAAGACTAAAACTTTGCATATTTTTTTCTCACTACATGGTAGTCTCTTTTTAAGAGGTACGTTACTAAGTATAATTAGATCAAATAATTAAATTCAATCTCATACATAATAAATTTGATTTTGAAATTTTAAAATCTTACCATCTCTTTCTTCCCACTAAATCAAAGCTTGTTTGGCTGCTACATAATAGTCTATAATATGTACTGCTGAGTCAATATAAGGCCAATTCAAACGTCACTAACTTGAGAAGTTTTCCTTAAGCCTAACTACTCTCATTCACTTAACCCAACTCCTTTTCAATTGGGAACAAAGTGTTGATGCATCTACCCAGTTTGGTTATCCATACACAAAGATATAAATTAAACAGTGACCCTTCATTATATTCCGTGTGAATTCTACTAAAACAGCAGAAAGAAGCCATTTCCATTAAAATAAGATCTTGAAAAACCTTCGTCCATATTGAACGAACGATTTTATACTAAGCTTTTTTTAACAATATTAAAAACGCATTCATTCATATCTTCTTGATGCATTTGAGATTTTATTTTAACTTGAATTTAAAAAAAAAAATCTTCCGAGCTACACCTAATTCCTTGCAAGTTGCGACGTCGTATATATTTCGATCAATACAAAGTAAATGAATTGGAGCCTTGGGATGGCAGAATAAGCACGTGCAGCCCTTTGACTTCAGCGGAAAACTCACCGGTGTCCAAGTGGTTCGCGCGTGGAAGATTGACCATTAGCTTTACCTTCCCTTCTTTCGTTTGAATTTCGCTCCCAGTATCTATTCTACCTTGCATATGGCTCGCTTTTGAAGTTGTTAAATTCACAAGTACTGCGAAAATATCCCAAGAATCTTTTCATTTCTTAAGTTTTAACTTACATTTTCTGTCCTTTAAATCTGCGTAATAATCAGTTGCTGATGCATTCACAGTTTTCTACTGTTGGAGAGGAAGAAAATTAAATCAAGGAAGATCATATCTCAATTTGTAAGTGTTTTTTTTACGATGTATTTGTTAGAGAAATGCATTTGTTTTTCTTTCATGGGGATTTCCAGCAGCATTACAGTAGCGTTTTCTTTACTTGTAAAATCTTTTCAAAGTGGAAAGAAAGCAAAGTAATATTATCAGTGACCTTGTTTAACCTAATTAAATGCCGGGTAAGTGCTAAAATATTAGAACAAGAAGTAGAATATAACTCGTGAATTTCTGTTGCAGTTATGCAGTGAGTCAAAGACTAGTTTCTGTTTCTTATTAGTTCTTATTATTACGCTGCCAGTGATATTTAAACCATGCAAAGCCCCTCGGAGAAGAAAGCAGGCGTCCACACTTACGTAGGTCAATGGCCGATTTATTCTCTGGCTTGGTCCATCCGCAATGACAAAAGATCACGCCTGGCCATTGGCAGTTTTCTTGAAGACTACAGCAACAAGGTCGAACTCGTGCAGTTCAACCCTGACACCTTCGATTTCACCACCGACAGCCGCCTGATTTTCGACCACCCTTACGCTCCCACAAACCTGATGTTCTTCCCCTCCGAGGATACCTCAAAGCCTGACATGATAGCCACGTCCGGCGATTACCTTCGTCTGTGGGAAATCCACGATGACCACATCGAGCTTAAGGCCTTGTTTAATGATAACAAGAGTAGCGAGTTCAATTCTGCCATAACTTCTTTCGATTGGGCTGATTTCGACACTCGTCGCGTGGCTACCTCTAGTGTCGATACTACTTGTACCATTTGGGACGTAGAGAGAGAAACCGTGGACACACAGTTAGTCGCTCACGACAAGGAAGTGTTCGACATTTCCTGGGGTGGATTCAATGTGTTTGCATCGGTGTCCGGCGATGGCTCGATAAGAGTTTTTGACTTAAGGGACAAAGAGAGATCAACAATCATTTATGAAAATCCTGTCCCGGAAACTCCATTGCTGAGGCTAGAATGGAACAAGGCAGACCCCAGGTTCATGGCCACGGTCGGAATGGACAGTAATAAAATTGTAATAGTTGACATTCGGTTTCCAACAGCACCACTGATGGAATTATGCAGGCATAAAGGGAGTGTGAATGCCATTTCATGGGCTCCATTAACCGGAAAGCAGCTGTGTTCCGGAGGAGATGATTCAAGGGCCCTAATATGGGAGGTGGTGGGCTCAAATTTTCGACCGGAAAATGGAGGAGACATGGAACCAGAGCTGTGGTATGGATCGGCCGCTGAGATCAATCACACTCGGTGGTCTCCAGATGAGTTGGACTGGATTGCTATTGCCTTTCTGAATAAGCTGCAGCTCTTGAAGGTTTAGGCAAATTTCTTACTCAGGCTTAGCATATATTGAGTCCAGCAACTAGCCGGCTGGTTATTAGGACTCATACAAATGTAATTTGAATTATTATGATAAAAAGAGAGATTAGATTAGAATTAGTTAAGAATGCTATTTTCGAATTGATATATAGCAAAACTTTGAAGAACACTTTTCGCTGCATGGCATCATAATACAAACACTGCGTGAACTAAAGATATAATCAGGTACAGAGCATAAGACTCAAGATCCTCTGTTTAAAGCCAGAGTCCACCGAGAAAATATCATCCCACCGGTTTTGGGAAATTTCAATTATGTCATGGTGTCTTTGGTTTTATTTTCTTTTAACATTTTTTTTTCTGGTCAGAAAACTTAGGAAATTATTAAATAGATTATTGATTCACGAAGAAAGAAAAATTACTGTAACAATCATTTTTGAAGTAAGCTACTGTAGTAAAAGTCATAGTTCCATAAAAGTCAGATTACATCTCAATGTTTATGTCTAGAAGGCGCTTGAATCTTGAGCATCGACTACGATGCCTTGATTTTTATTAGATATAGAATAATTAATTGAAATAAACAATTACACGAATAATAACATAAATGAATATAAATAATTTTTATTTTAAGATGTGTAAATATATACTTATTTTTAAATAAATTTTATATATTTATTAACAAAAATATTATTATTCATAAAATAATTTGAGTAAATTTTAATAATTTATTAATTTCACAAGTAGCAAATAAATAATATAAATTTCTTCTTAATATACAAAATTTCAACATAATGTCCTTAATGGTTAATTTTTTTTTCACTACATTTTATTTCACGACACTATTGTGTTTAGATCCAAACACATATTCAACCACTAATTTTAATCTCACCATTATAGTGCCCATATCATCGCCCATTCGAACTAGCTCTAAGTATATATAAAACTTTCAGTGTCCCTTGATCCAAAGCTTCGGGTAATAAGTAGAGTATGTATTTAGTCTAATCATTATAAAGGTGAATATTGAAATTAATAAATAATTTACTACTAAAATCAAAAATAAAAGTGAGAAAAATTGAAATAAAAGCCATAGTTCCATAAAAGTTAGGTTACAGCTAGGCGTTTTTGTTAAGAAGGTGCTTGAGTCTCGAGCACCACCTAGAATACTTTGATTTTTATTAGATATAAAATAATTAATTAAAATAAACAATTACACAAATAATAACATAAATAAATATAAATAATTTTTTCAAAGATGTATAAGTATATACTTATTTTTAAATAAATTTTAGACATTTATTAATAAAAATATTGTTAGATATAAAATAATTTGAATGAATTTTAATTATTTATTAACTTCACAGTGCCAAATAAATAATATAAATTTCATAATATACAGATTTTAACATAGTGTCCTTAATGGTAATTTTTTTTCTCGTTACATTTCATTTCACCAACATCATTGCGTTTGGATCCAAACATATATTCTACTATTGATTTTAATCTCACCACTATAGTACTTATATCATCGCCATCCAAACTAGCTCTAACTATATATAAAACTTTTCAATTTCCCCTTGATCCAAGCCTTTACCTATTAAGTAGAGTATGAATTTAGTCTTTTTTTTTGTGTAAACCACATGTATCCCTCGTATGTTTTAACAATCTGGACTAATTTTACTCGAGACTTCATCACAGTTAATGCTCTCAACTTCTTTCCAAAAGTGTGTTTAGCGGGGGTTGAACCTGAGAGCTTTTTTCACAAACTCAGTCTACATTGTCAATTGAGTAACAACTCAGGGGTGAAGATTGAAATTAATAAATAATTTAATATTAAGATAAAAATAAAAATGAGAAAAAACTGAAATGACATGAGGCTCCGTTTGTTCATTGAAAATGATTTTTGCATTTTTTGGTGTTTGGTTGCTAATAAATTGATCCGTTAACAAAAAATGACTTTTTGATCAATGAAAAATTAGGTCATTTTTCTGAAAATTGTGTTATGATTTTGAAAAGGGAAGGTCTTTTTTAGAAAATAACTGCATATGTGTAAGGTTATTTACCAAGTATGTGAATATAATTTTATTCAAGTCAGATTTTTTAATATGATTTTTTAAAATTTGATTTAATTTAACCATATATAAAATATTATTATACTAATAAAAATATTATTTATTTAATTAATTAAAAATTTTAAATATTAAAATATTATCTTTCAATATTTTAAGTTAAAACATTTTATTTTGTATTATTAATCTTAAATTTTTTAATGTTTAAATAATATAGAATATTGTATTATTATATTAATAATAAACTACAAATACTAATTTAATAAATAATATATTTATTATTTTAATAATTAATATTTTTAATAATTTGTTAATATTTTAATTTAATGTTTTTATATTTTATTATAAATATTTTTATATTATTATTTTAATAATAAATATAAATAAATAATACTTTTGTTATGATTTTAAGAATAAATACTTTAATATAATTATTTTAATAATATAAATATTTTTAATATTTTAAAATAATATGAATATATTATTAGCTTTTTATATACATTAAAATAATAATGTTACTCTGTTTTTTTAAATATTAATGTAAGAAATAATAAATATTTTTGTTTAAATGTTCAATATTAAATATTAGTTTTAAAATAGAATTATTTTTATATTAATAAATAAATTAATAAATAATAAATAATTTTTAATAATTTATTAGTTATGTTAGTATCATTTGAAAAAAAAAACAGATTTTTCAAAAAATAACAAAAAAGCAGAAAATATTTTTCAATGAATCAACAAAAAATCTTTAATTTTCTATCAAATATAAACATTTTTTAGAAATCATTTTTGGAAGTTAATTTCAGTAAATCAAATGGAACCTAAATTCAAATTTGAAGTCGAATTATTTGAAAAATAAATCAAACCAAATTTAAATATCCAAATATTTAACTCGAGTAGGATGCATAAGCCGAATATTTTTAATATATATTATATATAAAAAATTAAATCAAAAATTTCAATCCTAAACCCGTTCAAGTATTCACCTATTAGGGATGTAAGTAAGTCATCCAGGCTCGACTTAAAAAAACTCTAAATCAGCTCGATTTTTGTCCGGTTGAGCTCGAGTAACTCTATTTATCTAGTGAGCTGAATTCAAGTAGTTTAATATCTGACTCAAAAACTCGCAATTTAATAAAAAATTTTTATTGTCAATTTATAAATTAGCTTTATAACCTAACCCTATCCAAAAATCCTAAACTTACACTCACTCGCAGTCACCCTCACCGTCTCACCCTTCCCTTCTCATCCGGCGGCACCACTCACGCAGTCCCACTCCCAACTCCCAAGTCCCAAACCAAGTGTCACGGACTAAGCTTTCTCACAACGAAGCACTAGGCCGTGCGGCACTTGGATGGTCTCGTCCACACAAGTCAGCCAATTATCTCGATAATCTGGGCAAGTCATGAGCCAACAATAAGTTACAACAAGGAACACGGCAAAATCTCGGGGCATAAATAAAGCATACCATCATAACCACAGGTGCCTCCATGGAAAAAAATGTTTTTATTGATAATGAAAATATTACAAAGCTTACAAAAGAGTGTTGAGATCTCCACACCATCGTCGGGGCCAAGGAGGGCAGCCCTAGATGGGTGTGCTTGTACATACCTTAACCAGTGAGCCAGCCCAACATTCTGCCGACTGGTCACCCCCCTAAAGAGCTAAAGAGATTTTATAGCTATGCTACCAGTAACCATAAAAATGTTTGAAACGGGGACACTTTTCCTAATTCCATGGATTATATTTTCCTAAGCCCATGGATTCTGTTTTCCCCGATGCCTCTCTACCCGATCATGGCCCTATACAAGGTAGGCTCATGATATCCTACCCGGTCATGGCCCTATACAAGGTTGGCTCATGACATTCTCCCCCACTCAATCTGTCGACGTCCTCGTTGACTTGCTGGCTTGGAACTCTTCGATCTTCTGCTTGAAAGCCCTTAGGTCACTTTCTCTTTCCCAACTGACTTCTTCCGGTCCTAGGCCCTCCCATTTTACTAAGTACTCATGGATTGATCTTCTTGACACCACCGAGTGTCTGTCTGCTAAGATCTCTTCAACACGACGCTCTGAGGGTGGCTTCATGCTGATGGCCGCCCTAGTTGATCTACTTTTGCTATGATCTGTTGGATCTGAGTGGAATGGCTTTAAGTTACTCACGTGGAACATCGGGTGTACCTTCATCCATTTTGGAGGGTCGATTTTGTAGGAGGACTGTCCCACCTTGTCAAGAATTGTCACTGGACCCTCATATTTTCGCACCAATCGACGATCCCGCTTTCGCAGGAATCTAAGCTGTTCAGGCACCAATCTCACCAAGACTGAGTCACCAATACTAAACTGTTGTGCTCTCCGATCTTTGTCCGCCCACTTCTTCATGCGCTTCGATGCCTTCTCCAAGTAAGCCCGAGCGATCTCAGTGTTCTGTTTCCACTCCTTAGTAAAGTTAAAGGCTCTGGGGTTCTTCCCTTTGTAAGGCTCAATGGATGTATGGGGTAATCGTGGTTGTTGTCCCATGACCACTTCAAACAGACTCTTGTTGGTGGATGAGCTCTTTTGAGCATTGAAGCATAATTGTGCTACATCTAAAAGCGGTGGCCAGTTCTTTTGGTTGGCTTGCACAAAGTGTCTCAGATATTCCTCTAACAATCCGTTGAAGCGCTCGGTTTGCCCATCCGTCTGAGGATGGTAACTAGATGAGATACTCAGTTGGGACCCCAATATGTTGAAGAGCTCCCGCCAAAATGATCCCGTGAATCTCAGGTCTCTGTCACTGACGAGGTTTTGTGGAATACCCCAATATTTCACTACATGCTTGAAAATAAGCCGAGCAGTGTCTTCCGCTGTACAATACTTTTGAGCTGGTATGAAAGTGGCATACTTCGAAAAACGATCGATCACTACCAAAATTGATCCAAGATCACCAACTCTAGGGAGGCCAGTTATGAAATCAAGGGAAATGCTTTCCCAAGGCTTGGTTGGTACTGCTAGTGGTTCAAGTAACCCAGCTTGCTTCTTTCTTTCAACTTTATCTTGCTGGCAGACGAGGCACGTCTTTGTGTAGTCCTTCACATCTTGTCTCATGTGAGGCCAATAGTAGCCCTGTCTTAGTAAAGCAAAGGTGAGTTGCCAACCCGGATGACCGGCCCACGGGGTGTCGTGGCATTCTTTCATCAAAATCTGTCTCAAGTTCTCGGCTCTTGGTACAAACAATTTGGGCCCCTTTGTCAACAATGCTCCATTCTCCACCCAAAAGTACTTGGATTTCCCATCTTCCACCATCTTCATTATGGACTTGGCTTGGGGGTCTTTAGTCAGGTTCTCTTCGATTAGCTTGCGAATATCCGTGGTCACCATGGTAGCTGACATGGGAGCTATTCTTCTTAGTGCTGCTAGTTTCGTTCGACGGCTCAGGGCATCCGCTACTTGATTAGAGCTCCCCGTCTTATACTCAAAGCAAAAATCAAATTCGGCTAAGAACTCTTGCCATCTCGCCTGCTTAGCCGTGAGCTTGGGTTGAGTAAGGAAATGGCTCACTGCAGTGTTATCTGTCTTAACAACAAACTTCGACCCGAGCAGATAATGTCGCCACGCCCTTAAGTAATGAATTACGGCTAGGAGCTCCTTTTCTTGGGCGGTGTATCTCCTTTCTGCCTCATTTAGCTTGCGACTTTCAAAGGCGACCGGGTGTCTCTCTTGCAATAATACTCCCCCAATAGCAAAATCTGAAGCATCTGTTTGTACTTCAAAAGGTTTTCCAAGATCAGGGAGGACTAATACGGGATCTTTCATCAACACTACTTTTAGGCTCTCGAAGGCCTCTTGGCATTCTGAAGTCCACGACCACCTCTTATCCTTTTTCAATAATTCGGTGAGGGCCGTTATTCTTCGGGAGTATCCCTCCACAAACTTTCTGTAATAGTTGGCTAACCCAAGAAAAGAGCGCAGTTCTTTGACATTCTTCGGGGACGCCCATTCCCTGATAGCTTTGACTTTCTCCATGTCCATCCGAATTTGGCCCTGTTCCACAATGTGCCCTAAGAAATGGATTCGCGTTTGGGCAAAGCAACATTTCTCTCTTTTCACATACAACTGATTTTCACGAAGCCTCTGGAAAACAAGTCTCAAGTGTTTCTGATGCTCCTCTATGGTTGAACTAAAAACCAAGATGTCGTCTAGGTAGATTACCACGAACTTATCAAGATAGTCATGGAATACCTGGTTCATTAAAGTGCAAAAAGTGGCAGGAGCATTGGTTAGTCCAAAAGGCATTACTAAAAATTCAAATGCACCATACCGGGTCACACATGTGGTTTTCGGTTCATCTCCTTCGGCGATTCTGACCTGATGATACCCAGACCGAAGGTCGAGTTTGGAGAAGTATTTGGCTTGACTCAACTGGTCAAAGAGGTCCGCAATCAAAGGTATTGGGGACTTGTTCCTCACCGTTACTTTGTTCAAGGCCCTGTAATCGACACACAGTCGTAAACTTCCATCTTGTTTTCTTTGGAAGAGTACAGAAGAGCCAAAAGGGGCCTTAGATGGCCTGATGAACCCAGCTTGCAACAACTCATCTAGCTGCTTCCTCAACTCAGCCAATTCTGGGGGAGCCATACGATAGGGTCCCTTTGCAGGTGGTTTGACTCCCGGGACCAGTTCAATCTCATGATCTATAGCACGGCGCGGTGGTAATATCTGGGGCAATCGATCCGGCATCACCTCCTTAAACTCTTCCAAAACTGTGGTAATCTCATCTGGCATCAACTCTGACCCTGTTCCTTTTTTGTAGATCGGTAGGGCTACATATGAGGGCTCTCCCTTCTTAATCCCTTTCTTGAACTGTAGAGCTGAGATAATTTTTCCACTTTTGGGGAGAATAATGGCCGGCACTACACAGGGGCGTTCCCCCAAGAATAGCAAGCAACTAGCAGCAGGAACAGGGATTGCCTGAGCCACTGTCATGAAGTCCAATCCCAAAACAACATCAAAGTCATCCATGGCGGAGACGGTGAAATTCACGCCTCCTTCCCAAGGTCCAACTTTGGTCATCACGTTCTTGGAGCTCCCACTAATGGCGGCGGCCGGTGAGTTCACCGCTTTCATTTGCCCACAATCCTTATTTACTTTCAGATCACACCTCTTAGCTTCGGTTGGAGTGATGAAAGTGTCGGTCGCGCCTGTGTCCACCATGGCCCTTGTTTTCTTCCTATTTATCTCCAACTCGACATACATTAGGCCTTTCTCCGGCTCCTTCTTCATCACCCTCAATTGAGAATGAAGTGCATTTAGGAATCGAATTGAGCCCATCCTCGCAGGTTCATTTCCATCATCCTCAATAGTTTGTGGTGGTTGAGCTGTCTCTTGAGAAGTAGTCCTGAGGGCACTCAAGGCACCTCTGTGGGGACATTCCGCAACTCGGTGTGGTCCTTGACAAAGGAAGCAAGCTAATGGCTGTCTTGGCTTGAAGCTTTGGGCGTTGTTTGTCTTGGATTGGGGTGTTTCTCGAGTGGGCGGCCTTTTGTCTGCTCCCCCACTTGATGATCTATCTACTCTAGCCAACTTTCCCCCAGTCCCATAATTGGAGTTACTGCCAGCTGAAGGAGGGAACTTGCGTTTGTTTGAGCTATCATTGTAATCGTTTAGGCGTTCGGCGGCAGCCATAGCTGTGGCTACATCTTGTACCTTTTGCCTTTGAAGTTCAGTCCTAGCCGAAGGCTTAAGTCCCTCAAGGAAATAGAACATCTTGTCCTTTTCAGACATGTCCCTAATATCCAACATCAGGGTAGAGAAGCTCCTGACAAACTCTCGCACCGTTCCTGTTTGGACCAACTCTCTCAACTTCCTTCGAGCCAAGTATTCCACATTCTCAGGGAAGAATTGGTTCTTCAACTCTTGCTTTAGATCCTTCCATGTTTTGATGGGGCACTCATCGCCAGTAAACTTTGAACGCCACCATAACTTGGCATCTCCAGCAAGATACATTGAGGCCATCGCAACCTTTTCCTCTTCTGATTCTGTGCGCACCGCCCGAAAGTATTGTTCGATGTCAAACAAGAAATTCTCAAGCTCTTTTGCATCTCTTGCCCCTTCGTAACGGCGCGGCTCCGGCACCTTAGCTCTTTTACCTTTATCTGCTGTGCTAGAACCCGCCCGACCCACAGCAATTTGAAGCACACTGATCTGAGCCTTGAGTTCCTCGAACTCTTTTTGGATAACGCTCAGTGCCTCTCTAGTCTCCTCGCTCAAGTTGGCTACGGAGTCGGACAGCTCCCGCTGGGCTGTCTCTATTTCTTCCAATCGGTCATTAGTGACCATGTGAGCTTTAACGGCAGCAACTGCGGCCTCAAGCTCCTCAATTCTCTCTCGATCATCAGACCCTCCTCGAGTCATCACCATTTTCTTTTGCTTGCTAGCACACTTGCCTAGCTCGGATACCAACTGTCACGGACTAAACTTTCTCACAACGAAGCACTAGGCTGTGCGGCACTTGGATGGTCTCGTCCACACAAGTCAGCCAATTATCTCGATAATCTGGGCAAGTCATGAGCCAACAATAAGTTACAACAAGGAACACGGCAAAATCTCGGGGCATAAATAAAGCATACCATCATAACCACAGGTGCTTCCATGGAAAAAAATGTTTTTATTGATAATGAAAATATTACAAAGCTTACAAAAGAGTGTTGAGATCTCCACACCATCGTCGGGGCCAAGGAGGGCAGCCCTAGATGGGTGTGCTTGTACATACCTTAACCAGTGAGCCAGCCCAACATTCCGCCGACTGGTCACCCCCCCTAAAGAGCTAAAGAGATTTTATAGCTATGCTACCAGTAACCATAAAAATGTTTGAAACGGGGACACTTTTCCTAATTCCATGGATTCTATTTTCCTAAGCCCATGGATTCTGTTTTCCCCGATGCCTCTCTGCCCGATCATGGCCCTATACAAGGTTGGCTCATGATACCAAGCCTGAAGCCCTCAATGACTCAGCCTCTCAGCTGGGTATTTTTTCAATTCTTGTCCAGCGTTTATACTTGATTTATATTAGTTAGGAAAGTAGTCGAAGATGCTCTGCGTAATCTGAATATATTGTAATAACATAATACTTTTGTTTTTTTTTGAAAAAAGAAAAAAATAAGCAATTCTTCTTTTTTTTTTTTGGTGAAAGTCAAACAATTTTTTTGAAAGATTGCGTATTGGAGACAAACAAATTGTAACCACCCTATTCAAAAAAAAATTGTAACCACCAAAAACCAAAATGGATGGAGGAGCATTAATTGTTTTTCCAAGTAAATTAGAATTTTAATTATAAGAGGCGATACGTATAAAAGAATTGTTTGATAATAATAATATAATAATATTAAAAGTGCAAAAGCCATAAAACAGTTAAGAAAATTAAAAGGCCCATACAATATGGACCAAAAGCCCCAACAGTATTCTATTTTTATTTTTCTTGTCGATGAGCACAATCCTACTTAAACCGTTTTATCCCATTTTCTACCTCGTTTTCCCCGAAAACAAACAGCCATTAAAAGTCCATTTTTACATTTTCTTTCCTCCACCCAAATGCTGTTTTTTATTTATTTTTTTATCAATCCGGTGTAAAAATGATAAAAATATGGAGTTAATATTCTTTTTAGGTTTTTAGTATTTTAACAGATACGTTGGTCCAATAAATTGGGTTATAGGAGCCCATTTCATATCTGATTAATTATAAAACCAATTTCAAACCCCAAACTCGTCTTAAAAATAAAGAAGCCTAGGCTCTTGGCAAGGGTTTTAGCGTCCAAGGTAAACCCCGTCCACTTTACTTCCGCTCGGCGCCCCTCTCTTGAACGTCCGTTAAATTATTTTTCTCAGCTAAATAAACGTCAGAAGATGGTGGAAAGAATAAGGACATCGCTGGCAGAATATTTTTACTAAATACATATACAATATTCATCGAAGTTTAACTTGTATTTCATTCGTAATTTTTTCATGAGAAATTTTATAGTAAAATCATAAATTGAAATTTTATAGTAAAATCATAAATTTTAATTTTATTATAAAGTCAACGTAAAAAAACATATGATTAAACATTTCATTATGTATGTAGAAGGGGCAGTGGTGGCCCACTTTCTTGTAATAATTGGTTTGGCTAATTAAAGTTATGCTTTGGTCCTGAACTATATGATAAAATTTTTATGAAAGTATTAGTATAAAAATATCATAATTATTTAAATTAATATTATGTAAAATGTAATTCATTAAATAAAATAAATAAATAACAAGCTAACCATTATATAATTAATTAAATAAATATATCATCAGTTTACCATATTTTATGATAGAGAAAATGGAGTTGCATTTTCCTACAATAACGAAAACTTTCATTTTTTTGGCGATAAAGGGCTTGCTAGCCTTGGCCCATGAATCCCATAGCTATTGATGGGCCTGACAGAACCTAATCTTGGGGTTTTAAATCCCAGATTCAATTGGGCCAACTGTCAACAAGGAATGCAAAAAACAACGCCGTTTTGTTTACAATTCAAAAAAGTTTCGGTGCCTTCTGCGGAGCGGCGATACGATACAAGTAACAAACCTCAACTTGGAAAACGGCGCTTTCTCCCCTTTCATAAGCGCGGTTTCTTGCCGTTATTAGGTCTCAGCCACCGGAACATAGCTCCTCCGTCTCACTGTAAGTCGGCTTAAGCTAAACAAGCTTTTCTTTTTATCTTTCTAAGATTTTCAACTTTCCGTCTAACTTGAGTTGAACAATATTTGGCTGTAGATTTTTTTTTGAAGGGAAATTACAATAAAATTTTAGTTGTTAAAACTTGAAAGGATTGATTCTGTTGAAAATTCCTTACCGGTACCGAATACTTTGACTTTGTTTTGACTTTAAGAGGTTTTTATGGCTGTTTCAATTTCTTTCTTACTTTATTCTTTTGTTCTCATATGTATGGATTTTATATTTCAAATGTTGAGCCTGAGTACTACTTTTCATTGATTGGGTGATTTAATGAGAAATTGAAATTGTTTTGTTGAAGCAAGTTTATATCATTTATTTATTAGCAGAAATAATTTGTTAAGCATCTTTAATTCCTTTCTATTTCCAGAATACTTTTTGATTGTTTTTGGAACGACTAATCAAATTTAGTGACATTAGAAAATGGAGATAGAAAATTGAAGTGGAGGAATTGGAAATTATCTCCAAAACTGAAAGATACCTCTTTTTTTCAGGCTTATTTTGAGGAGCAAAAATGGTGAATTCTTACCCACGTATAGAGTCGATGACAGGACAAGATACTTTGAGGTATATTTACAGTATAATTTTACTCCGTTTATACCTGCGAAATTTTTATATTTAAATATGTTTGTTAGGGTAAATAGTGCATGTTAAACTATTTGCTTTGGATAGTTCTTGGTTATATTTAAATATGTTTGTTAGGGTAAATAGTGCATGTTAAACTATTTGCTTTGGATAGTTCTAAGTTATTTTTTCACTTCCTTTTTAGTTTCATAATGTTCAGAAGACATTAACAGAATCCTTTTTGCATAATTTGTAGTTTGGAAGCCAGTGATAGCAATGCTTTAATCTTGCCTACAAAAGGAAGCAAGAAAAGGAAACAGAATGATCAGGTATAAACAGTTTTTTTTTATCATTAGCCCTTCATTTTTCTTTTGTTCGTATCAAGTAAGAGCTTGTGGTAAACCACACATGTCTACAGGAGCTTGAAAGGGTCAAAGAGAAACAAAAGCCCAAATTGAGTAAATCTCAGATAAGAAAGTTGAAGAAGTTGGAGGTTCTTGCTCTTTCTTGATATTGATACTCAACTTGCTTTGCTTCGTTTTTTGTGTTAGAGAGGTTACTTCTCTTTCGTTGGTGCAGGAGGAGAAGGAGAAAGCACTTTTGCTATCAAAGAGCATGGGGACTTTGGAGTACTTTTTCCTTACTTTATCTAAATAAAGTATCCTACTTTGTTTGATGTTTTTAAAGAGAAGTTATTGAGCATTTAACAAATTGCATAACATTTACATTTTCAGGAAATACAAGATTCCTGAGGATGCATATTCTTTGCTGCAGTCTTCAAAAACTATTGGTCAGGTTTGTATCGTTGAAGCTATACCAAGTTTTAATCATAAAATATTATTATGCTTAATGTTAATTTGCTTCAAGTAGGCTGAAACAATGCGGGAAAAACGTAGGAGAGCTATTCAATTTTCAAAAGCAGGTTTAGAAGTTCCACATAGTGACAAATCTTCTAAAGGGAGGGATGGTGGTAATTCATCTTCTTCTGAACCTGAACTTGAGTTGGAGAAAATAAACTCAAGGAAGGAAATTAGCAAAAATCACATTGGGCAACAAATGATAATAGAAAGCGAAGTTGCAAAACATGCACGTGATTCTTTGGCATGTTCTCAAGAGCTGGCTTTTGGTAAGGACCTAGGCTCAAGCTCCAGTTCTGTTGATACCATGCGAACTACAGAGGTTTCCCTCAAGGACAATGGTTCAACTTTAGAAGAAGGCACTAAAACCTGTATACCTGAGTTGCCTGTCAATGATGGGAGAAAAAGCTCTATGATGATGGTAAGTTGGATTTTGAAAATTTAATATATCATTTGAAGAAAAAACTGCACCTAAAGGGACGTTGTATGCATGATATTTTGGTTAGGTATTATACACTTACGATGAAATGCTTATCAAGCTTTGTGCGTTATGTAGTTAATTGCTATACAAGTCGTAAATTAGACGCACTTATATCTTCATATGTGATGAAAAATCTAAATATCGGGCTTAATTTTGTCATATTTTCTTGCATTTTAATATCGAGCTTAATTATAATATCTGCTAATTTATGGTATTGCTTAGTTGAGAAGGTGGTTTGACACGAGGTAGGATTCATTAAATATGAGACCTAATGTTGTTGGCAACGGATTTCTCATGTTAAACTTTGCTGTTTGCAGGGATCTCTTTCTGCCCCAACCGTGGTGCATGTATTAAGGCCAGATGACATTGAGAACAAAAGGAAGGATCTTCCGATAGTCATGATGGAACAGGAAATAATGGAAGCTATAAATGAGAATTCTACGGTTATTATTTGTGGAGAGACTGGATGTGGTAAAACCACACAAGTTCCACAGGTGTGGTTGTTTGATGCATGATTCTGTGTACTCACTGTGATCTAAAAACTAGTTTTTCTGTTCAAATGAATCTGTGTTTTCTTAATCCTATTTTTGTTCCAATATTTCAGTTTCTTTATGAAGCCGGCTTTGGTTCAAACCAGTCTACTCTTCGAAGTGGTGTCATTGGTGTTACTCAACCCCGTCGTGTTGCTGTCCTCGCTACTGCCAAGCGAGTTGCTTTTGAACTTGGTCTTTGTCTTGGTAAAGAAGTTGGGTTTCAAGTTAGGCATGACAAGAAGATTGGGGATGGATGCTCTATCAAGTTTATGACTGATGGAATTTTACTTAGAGAGGTTCAGGTATTACTTTCAATTACTGTTGATATCTATCTTATTTATGGTAATGTTGATGATTATGCATGAAATCATATCTTTCGTTTAACACCTTCACTTTCATTTCTTATTATATTGCACATTTATGTGCAGAATGATGTTTTACTAAAGCGCTACTCGGTCATTATTCTGGATGAGGCTCATGAGAGGAGCTTGAACACAGACATACTTATTGGAATGCTTTCTCGTGTAATTCGACTTCGTCAGGTGAAGCCTGAAAGATATTGCTCTACCTTGGGCCAATAAACAATTTTTTTTTTTTAATATTCACCTTTGTCCTTACTGTATTATTTTGTGGTTGATGGTAGGATTTATATGAGACGCAACAGCGTATGGTGCTTTCCGGACAAAGTATAAGCCCTGAAAACATGATATTTCCATTAAATCTTGTTTTGATGAGTGCTACACTGCGAGTGGAAGACTTCATTTCTGGGAGAAAATTGTTTCATGTTCCTCCTCCTGTTATTGAGGTTCCTACCAGACAGTATCCAGTTACAGTACATTTCTCAAAGAGAACAGAGCTTGTGGATTACATTGGTCAAGCCTTCAAAAAGGTCATGTCTATACATAAGAGGCTGCCACAAGGTGGCATACTTGTTTTTGTCACTGGACAAAGAGAAGTAGAATACTTGTGTCAAAAGTTACGAAGGGCTTCTAGGGAGGTGATCACTAGTATTTCTGAAGGGGACAAAAGTACTGAAGCCACTCCTCCTTCTCAAATCAACTCTGTGGAGGACAATATGAATGATATCAGTGAAGCATTTGAGATCAATGGCGACTCAACCCACCAGCAGGCTGACAGGTTCAGCTCTTATGATGAAGATCAGTATGATTATGTTGAGGATGATTCAGATGCTTCTTATGATTCAGAGAGAGAGAGTGAACTAGAAATTTTTGGTGATGATGGGAACACATTAGATCAGAAATCCATGAAAAAAGGTGATAAGTTGGTTGAAGTGTTAGGAGGGGATGGCAGCCTATCTTCACTTAAGGCTGCTTTTGAAGCTTTGTCTCGGAAAAACGGATTAGATTCTAATCCTGAGGGACGAGAGGCTGACTCTATCAACTCAGAGAACAGCTTAGAGAAGCCCTCTTCCCCCTTTGAAAAAATTAGTGAAGGTAATATAAGCCTTAATACTGGTGTACTACGAGTTCTACCTCTTTATGCTATGCTACCTGCTGCAGCACAACTTCGTGTATTTGAAGAGGTTAAGGATGGAGAGCGGCTTGTAGTTGTTGCTACCAATGTGGCTGAAACCTCTTTAACCATCCCAGGAATAAAGTATGTGGTTGACACTGGGAGAGAAAAGGTCAAGAACTATAATCCTACCAATGGTATGGAGACCTATGAGATACAATGGATAAGTAAAGCATCTGCTGCTCAACGAGCAGGAAGAGCTGGAAGAACTGGTCCTGGCCATTGTTATCGTCTCTATTCTTCTGCAGTCTTTAACAACATACTTCTTGATTTCTCTTGCGCTGAAATATCTAAAATACCTGTTGATGGTGTTGTTCTCCTTATGAAATCCATGGGCATTGATAAGGTGAGCTTTGCATGTAGTTTGTTGTTTGTCATTATCTCTATAGAAAAGTTTCAAATTGGGATTTATATGGTGCCTATGTCAGATAACTCATGTTCAGGGTTAACTTTTTTGGATCGGTAGACATAGAATTTTCTTTTTCTTTTGTCAAAGTTTGGCCTATGAGATTTTTTTTTTCATTCATAAGTTCCTGCTGATGCATATTAACGATAAGGGATCATTTGTGGTTCTACTAAATTTATGAAATTGGTTGGAGGTGAATGTTCAAACTTCTTTGTTCTGATATTACTCTAGGACAGCCACAGTGTATAATTCTGCCTTTATAGAGCGAAAGTTTTTAGTACTTTGTTCACTTGCAGTTAGTAATGTTTTGGTTGCAATATAATTTTTGATCTGTTTATGGAACTTCTGAGAAGGTTCCCTAAAGTTTTAGGTTTTATGGTGACTGGTCTATTTGTCTATTGAAGTTGTTCACCAATGAGTATTTATGTCCTATTTTCTTTATTTTTTCAGGTTGCAAATTTCCCATTCCCAACTTCTCCAGGGCCCACTGCCTTGGTTGAAGCAGAGCGTTGCTTGAAAGCCCTTGAAGCACTTGATAGCAATGGAAGGTTGACATCTCTGGGCAAAGCGATGGCTCATTATCCTATGAGTCCACGCCACTCGAGGATGCTCCTTACTGTTATCCAAATTATGAGAAGGGTGAAAAATTATGCTCGGGCTAATCTGGTTCTTGGATATGCTGTTGCAGCTGCTGCAGCTTTGAGCTTGACAAATCCTTTTGTCATGCAATATGAAGAAAGCTACATTCAAATTGATGAATCAAACGGGGACCATGGATCTGGTCCTGTAGATAGTAAGAAAGTTTTGAACAGAGAAGAAAAATCACGGAAAAAGAAACTAAGAGAAATGGCCAAAATATCACGTGCTAAATTTTCCAATCCTAGCAGTGATACTCTGTCTGTGGCTTATGCATTACAGTGTTTCGAGCTCTCAAAAAGCCAAGTAGAGTTCTGCAATGAGAATGCATTACATCAGAAAACCATGGAAGAAATGTCCAAGCTAAGAAAGCAGCTTCTTCAGTTGGTTTTTAATCAATATGTTCATGGTGATGTTGAACAGGATTTCTTATGGACTCATGGAACTATGGAAGATGTAGAACACTCTTGGAGGGTCTCGTCGAGTAAGAACCCACTTTTACTGAATGAAGAAGAGCTCTTAGGCCAAGCTATCTCTGCTGGCTGGGCTGATAGGGTTGCCAAGCGCGTTAGAGGAGTTTCAAGGTCATCTGAAGGGGATAGGAAGGTAAATACAGTTCGGTATCAAGCTTGCCTGGTTAAAGAAACTGTCTTTCTTCATCGTTCTTCAACTCTTTCAAGTTCAGCTCCTGAGTTCTTGGTGTACAGTGAACTATTGCATACAAAACGGCCATACTTACATGGGGCAACAAGCGTGAAATCAGATTGGCTTGTTAAATATGCCAAGTCTTATTGCACTTTCTCTTCTCCTCTCACTGATCCTAAACCTTATTATGATCCTCAAACAGACGAAGTATATTGTTGGGTAGTTCCCACTTTTGGGCCTCACCTATGGCAACTTCCATTGCATAGTTTGCGGATCAGTAGCGATGCACATCGAGCAACAGTATTCGCATTTGCTTTGCTTGAAGGCCAAGTCTTACCATGCTTAAGGACTGTTAAGGCATTCATGTCAGCCTCTCCTGATATCATTTTAAAGCCAGAATCCTATGGTCAAAGACGAGTTGGAAATCTTTTACATACGTTAAAGAGCCAATCAATCGACAGTTGTGCTCAGTTAAGAAAGGCATGGGAGGAAAATTCAAGGGCATTTTATTCAGAAATTCTAGACTGGTTTCAAGAAAGTTTCCATAAACAATTTGAAAGGCTATGGTCAAAAATGTTGTCTGAAGTCCTTCTAGAGCCCCAAGAACGTTTCCCCCAGGAAAAGAAGAGAGAGCAAAGGAAAAAAAACAGAGATGTTTATTTGAAAGTAGAGTGAAAAGTACCTCTACCTTGCTACTTTTTCTAATTTTATCGCACGTTACTTCACCGTCCTAAACCCTGATGTACAGACTCTGTTAGACAGCCATGTGGGCCTTGACCGAGGTGCCTAGAGGAAAGAAATCCTTAATTATTTCACCGTCCTAACCAATACTTATTTCATCAAACTTCACTCGGTGCTTAGAGGAAAGAAATCCTTAATTATGATTGATTTGCAGGAGCGTGTGGACTGGGGAGAGGAAACCTGTCTTCGTCAGCCATTGTTGCGAAGCCAAGTGCCTGAGTTGCCAAAGCTTTTGACTAGCAACTGGATTCAGACGACGCTAGCATCGGACACGCTGGCGAAGGACACTTGTTTATAATGGAGAGGTTCCAAACACGAACAGCAAAACAGAAAGAAGAGGTGGAGATGGAATTAGATGAGAGGACAGCTGTTTCTTTATTTTAGTTGGTTGGGAAAATGAATTTGTCATCTGCAATTCCTTTCATATCATAATGCGACAAGGTCATTTAAACTCTATTTATTTACTTGGCTCGATTACTTTTGAATTGAATTAATTGAATTATTTTTAATTCATTAATTAAATCAAATTTATGAATTTCGAAAATTTAATCAATCAAATTTAATTAATTTAATTTTTGGATTAATGAATAATAAAATTCATTTAAGTTAATTAAATTTTATTTTGACTCTTAATTTCTCATATTTGAAATAAATTAAATAAAATTGTCGAACAAAATATTAAATACAAAATGATTATGTTAAAAAAAAAATGAAAAATTTTACATTAAGGTTGTAATTATTCTTATGCCTATTAATATTAAATTTATATTATTTTCATGTTAATAAGTTTAAACACATGATAACAAGCGTAAAATTAATATCAATATATGTAAACATAAAAATAGATGTAAATATAATATTAATAGACATAAAATAATTCAAGTTTAATAAGCGAAACACATGAAAATTTGTTTTCATTACAAGTATCAGGTAGTGGGTTATGGCTTCAAATGGCAAAATCAGCTTCTCGAACTATGATAGTCATCAAATCAGCTGTCAGAGGAAAATGAAAGTTTGTAGCTGTGGAGGTGTACTTGTCGATTTCAGCGGCTGATTTTATTTATTTTCTTGGAGTTCAAGATTACAACATGGCTGGATTGTTTACTTTCAATAGTTTATTGAGATCTATGCTATTTTTGGGAGCCTTTGACGGGATGGGGCTGGCCATTAAGTCTGTAGCTAAGATTGCTTTTGACTGGTGTTATTATGCTATGATGGGTGTTGTTTGCATGGGTCTTGATTGCTGGCTGTTAAGAGTCCTAGATTATGATGTTAGTGATCCTAATCTGCACTTTTCAAACCTGTAATCATCTGCTTAATTTATAATATTATATTGATTTAAAAAAAAAACTCATGGAAATTTTGATTAATTTACATTTTGAATTGATTTAATCGAAAATTAAAATTTTTTGAAAATAATTTTCAATAACAAATGAAAATTAATTCAATGA
Source organism: Heritiera littoralis (assembly GCA_031772115.1). Taxonomy (NCBI): domain Eukaryota; kingdom Viridiplantae; phylum Streptophyta; class Magnoliopsida; order Malvales; family Malvaceae; genus Heritiera; species Heritiera littoralis. The sequence goes on from JAPDPK010000162.1 coordinate 958,446, forward strand.
TCGATTAATTAACCAAATTAATTCGATTTAATTAATTAATTAAGTCAGTTAAAATAAAATATAAATATCGTTAAATATGAAAAAGATATGATAAAATTTATCACCGACTCAAAATTGAAATGTTAAGTGGTTAAAAAATGTAATTGAATCTCTGTGTCGTGCTTGCACATCTACACTTTTTCAAATAAATAAATTAATTAATGCTATAAATCATAAATGTAAAGCTATAAGTTTATCAAGTTTGCATGGCTCAAATTGCATTTTATTGAATGACAGGTAAGTGCAATGAATATTAGCTTGTTCATATGCTATAAACAGTACATAATTAATCATTACAACTTTTGAACAAGACTATATGTATGTTGGATTGATATTCATTCTTACAGTCAACATAGTCGTCTATGTACGAGGAGGAAAGCAATGAAAATTTTCCCACTCCTAAAAAACTTTTAATGGACTTTTTTTCCCCCCTCTTTTCATCACTACAGTTTCATCTTTTACGTGAGATGTATCTACACAGAAAAGTCTGACAGAGAGAAGTATAATAAATAACGGATTTATTCATGGGTTGTGACTCAATTGATAATACAAATTGAGTTGTGAGAAGAGTTTTAGGATTTGACTTTCACTAAACATGTTTTTGAGAAAGGGTAGAAAGTCTTAACTGTGACTAAGCTCCGAATAAGATTAATCTCAAACCGTTAAAACGGATGAAGATACCTGTGATTTACACCAAAAAATAAATAACGGATTAAGTAAGTGTCATCTTATAAATTAAATTTAGGATTCAATTATTAAAATCAACAATAAAAAAAATTAAATTCTTTGAACGTACCATATTGACGTGAAGAGTGCCCCTTTAAATTGCTCGAGGAAGAATTAATTTAGAAGTAGGCGTATATGGGTCCAAATACACCCTGCTTGTAAGAAAAGGAAAACAGCTGATCATTCTTACATATAGAAGTATAATAAACAACAGATTAAACAAGTGTCGTTCTGTATATTAGATTCAAAATTCAAGTCTTAAAACTAACATTTAAAGAAATTAATTTCTTTAAATGTACTAGACCTATATAAAGGATGCGCCTTTAAAATCGCTAAAGAAAAAATTAATTTCGAAGTAAACGTAAATGGGTCCTGAGGGCAAATTCTACAGTAAGGTCACAAAAATTAACCTTATTTTAAGGTCATGGAATTAGAATTATTGGATTAGTCAAATCTAATATAAACCGTTGATGAAATTTTAAAAATTAAAAAACTCTTTAACCTGGTAACCTGCTAAACCAATTATTAAAATTAACATAATTTACTAAATATTATTAAAATTATACTATTATATTACTAATATACCCTTGTTATAATTGCAGTACTATTCTTCTTCTTATACAAACCTTTTTATTGTTTTTAAACCCTAATTCCCAAATCATAAACCCCAAATCATAAATCCCTTTATTCCAATTTTTGTCTGTTTCACCTTTAATCCAGTTTGTAGCTATCTCACTATTTTATAAATCCTAAACTTTAAGCCTAACCTCAATCAAATAGTTGTTTTTCTTTATTCCCCTCTTATATTTTTAACAATGGGTAAGTTTGTGGAAGAGATTCGCATAAACGATGAAAATTGCGATGAAAAGTGTGAAGAACCAATGATTTACAAAGAACGTCCTCCCAAGCGACCAAGAAATCATTATATTTTTTACCAGTAAGTTTTTTAATTCTTGACATGTTTTAAAGCAGTTGACTACCTGGTTTTATAAGTGTTTCGAAGATAAAATTTATCGGGGAAGTCGACTGCTCGATTTAAGAAGTCGACTGCCTAAGAGAAAATTTATCGCAGAACGTTAGAATGCGTAAGGCAGTCGACTGCTTAATAAACCAGTCGACTGCCTATTGCCATGGTAACATTCTGTTTTGAATTTTCCCATAGGCAGTCGAATGCTTTACAATAGAATTCGACTTCCGTAATATAGCAGTCGGCTGCCTGAATATAGCAGTCGACTGCTATATATGTGCATTTACAAAGCATTACATTGGAATGTGTGATATTTCCTTAGCTATTTCAGTTTATAGTATTGTCTTTTAAGAATAACATTTTCTTAACTTTATGATATACAGCCAATCAATATGCGCTGACAAGAGAAATTTAAAGAAGATGACAAATTTAAATGAGGTGAAAATCTTTGTCAAATTCAGTTCATATGTACATTGTAAATCAAATCATATAAAATGTTTATATAATCTTTTATTTAAATTTAATTATTTGACAGGTTGCAAAAGAATTTTTATCTCTTCCTGATGATACGAAATTAGTTTATGATGAATTAGCGCGTACTGACCGCCTGCGGTATGGTAAAGAAAAGAAAGTTATGAATTCAAAACTGAACAAGGTATGTGATTTTAATGAATGTGTGATATTGTTTTATAACATAAACGATTAAAAAATTGTTTATAGATAACAATTTTCTAATAAAATTATACTAATTTGGTGGTAAATATTTTTAAATGTAGGTTTCTTGGGATACACGTTGTAGTCCACATCGATTTTGTAAGTTATTGGTAAATATTAAATCAAAATGCCATAATTCAATCCGTAGTATCGGTTTAGGAGGCTTGCTACATATTCAGGAGCATAAATTGAACAGGGATCTTTGCTTGTGGTTGATTGAAAGGGTAGATTTAAAAAAACAATGTTTGAATTTGTACGGTCATGAGATATCATTGATTCCTGAAATAGTATCTGTCATTCTTGGCGTCTCAACTGAGGGCTCCCTTGTTCGATCTAAAATTGATGAGTCAGAAAAATCAAGTGTTTGTAAGCAATTTCGTGTGCACAAGGGTTCCATGTTGCTTACTGAATTAGAAGAACAAATTCCATCATTACCTCCTAATTCAAATGAGTTCAAGGCAAAATTCCTTTTATATGCCTTAGGTTGTTTACTATGCCCTTCAACAGGCATAAAAACGAAACAAAAATACCTTTCTTGCCTAAGTAGTATAAAGTCTGGTAAACCATTGAATTTGGCTGAATATGTATGTCAAACATTGATAAGCGGAGTTAGCAAGTTTCGCAGCAAAAGCCATGCAAAGACAGGAAAAACAAGATGGTTCTGTGGATGTGTTTTGGTTCTTCAGGTTAGTATTGTTTAATTAGTTATCTGTACCATTATTGTTAATCTTATTTTTGTAACTGTAGATTATCTAATACATGTCACTTCTATATTATTGCACAGATTATTTTTTTTGATCACGTATCTGGTGCACGAATACACTATGGAAATGGATTATATCCAAAACCTAGGATTGCTACATGGAACCAAGATAGGATTGATCAAATTTTAGATGATATTAAAGATTTCAAAAATTATCATGTTGTTAAGGTAATTTGAATTAATATATTTCTTAAACACATTTGTTTTTTTAGATATTTTAAGTTTCATAAAATAATTAATGTTTCAATACAGGATTATGATGGGAAGTTAGATGGAAAGATCACATATGACACTCATATACCTTGTCAATGGAAAGTATGTTATTATAGTTATATATTTGTGATCATATTTTAAATATGATAGTTATAATTTTAACATTATTCTTTTATAGAAATGTTGTGAATATGTTGATAGCATGCAAGAAGGTAGGAAAGAAACCCAACAGAATGTGATGGTTGGCTTAAAGAAAGATGTAATGGAGCTGAAGTCTGAGATTGATCACATGAAAAGATCTTTTAATGATTTTTTTTGGTCAATCAAAGAGAAAATTGGCATACAGAGAGATATGGTTGAGCCGAAGGCTGAGAATGATACAAACAAAAAATCTTTTGATGATTTGTTATGTTCATTGAAGGAGGAAATTATTGAAGTCTTCAAAAGAAAAAATTATTCTCCTGCTATTGGTCATTGTTGTAAGTCGATAGTATTTGTAAGGAGAATAATGGAGAGTTTGTACGTGAAACAGACAAGTCAGACAATAATGAGAAAAATTTAGCTGATGATCAACCCCATGGGCATAACTCATACCCAAAATCTCCTGTGAAAGAGCCGGATTGTATGACTCTTGTTAAGGGTGATCATAAGGAAAAAGAAAAGAGTATACATGATTCTCCAATAGAATGTTTAAAAGTGTTTTATGAATCTTCAATGAAAGAAGATATGCCATATCCAAAGTCTCCTTTGAAAGAACTGGCACAAAGAGATATTGTTCGAATGTCAAATCTAAAGGTAACATTTACATACTCATAAATATTTTTTTAGGTGTACAAATATTATTAATTAATATCTACATGTTTATTTTGTAGGCATTACAATTGGCAACAGTTATTGACATTCTTTCCACAGAGGGGTCCAAAGAGAATCTAACTGATGCGGTATCTGCAGCAAATATAATTGTGAAGAAAGAACTTTTGACATCTAAAATCCCTCGTGTGAAAAAGAAAGTAAATAAAAAAATTACCAAAAAGACTCCTAAAAAGGTAATTTTAAATCTTAAACCCTTATTTTTATAATAATCTCATAGGGTATAATATTATTTACAATTATCTTATAAATTTAATATTTAATTCTGATTGTACATGTTTCTATTTTATTATAAAGGTTAAAAGTTGCAGTTCATCAGCTTCATCACCTCTTAACTTGCCTGAACAAGTTATTGATGTTTGCAATTTTGTATGGAATTGTGATCGAACTAATGGCAGGTACAATTGAAAATTTTTCATTACTTTTTATTTCAAATTTGATCACTTCATAATAATCTATTTGCACATACAGTGAGGATAAGCTTGTACACTTCTTGTATACTTTTGCAACAAGGTTTGACTTGATGATGCTACAACCAACAAAGTGGCTTAATTCTAGCGTGAGTTGCTTAAGGGATAACCTAATGATGGCAAATTTTATTTATTACATTGACAATGATCATGCTAAATATCACTAAATAATGATTTCAGGTAATTGATTTGGTCGTTTATACGAGCTTCTTTACCGCTATGAAAGAGTCTACTCCTTGGACTAGGTGGTACTTTCCATGTCATTTTCAGGTAATATCATATTTTATTATGTTGAATAATATTTTGTTACATATTCTGTTATTTATTTATTTTTGTATTTTGTGATAGACTGCAGTTCTTAGATATGATAGAGCAATTAAGTTGGATGATTTAAGAAATATTGGTATCAAACACTATATGAGTTCCCTGCAAAAGTGTGAATGGGTAACAAAAAGTTTATAGAATTTAGCATTTATTTATAATTTATACCTTTATTTATTATTAATTTTTAAACTTTGTTCTTTTTTATTGATAAGATCTTTGTCCCAATGAATGATAGAAATATGCATTGGTATTTATGCGTCATTGACTTAAAAGAGAAGGTTATTAAAGTGCTAGACACTTTACCATTGAAATATGATGATGCAAGATTATGTGATGTTAAAAGAGTGGTAATGTATTTTTTATATTACAGTTTTTTAAAACTTTCTTTATGTCAACTTTTTTTATGCCATTATATATCTTCTTTTTTTTCTCTCTTTCATTACTAGGTTTCAGGTTTAGAGGATATATTAAATGATCCATCATTTCATAGAGGAGAAGTTGATTTACCAAATTTAAATGATTGGGAAATTATTTTCCCGGATGATGTTCCACAACAGACAAATACGTAAGTTTAAAATATATTTTCAATTATTTTAAATCTTAAGCAATAAATTGTACAAACTTGTTAGATATTATGTTGTTTATTTTTATTTGCGTCTTTTATTATTTTACAGATACGATTGTGGAATGTTTGTATGTCAGTTTATGATCGAAATGCATCAAACTAAGTACCAAGATATTGTATGTTTCTAACATTCCCTAAAACTTTAATCATCAATTGGCATAAATTGAGATATTTGTAAACTAATACAATTTTATATAATTTTTCTTGCAGTGTGTAAATGATTTAGATCGATACCATTTGCTGGCAAAGTTGGTTTGGCACCAAGAAAATCAAGTGCGAAGTTTTATATGTGAAAGTGTTGCAACCTATGTGGAGTCAACTAGAGGGAAAAAACGTCCATGCAATTCTAGTCGAAGCTTGTCTTTATACTAAAAATGTAATATTCAAATTTATTTTACTTTTTAATAAATTGTCAACATTATTGTTTTACTTGTTTTTAAATTAACGTAATAAGTTATACATAACAGTCAACAACCATGTACCGATTGGTGTAAGTTGCATCCAATTGCTCTTTGTATAGGCATTTAGTTGATCTGAAAAACAATGGCAGGCGGCTGCCTGTATATGGGTAGTCGACTTCCGGTGGAAAATCAGATTCTGGATGAATTTTTCTGTAGAGGAAATTGGGTATAGAGCAATCAAATCCCTTTTACTGCTAATGTAATTGTAGTCGACTGCTAATGTAATGGCAGTCGACCGCCAATAGAATTTTTGGATTCTGGGTGGAATTCGGATGCTACTATCAATCAACCAAAGCCCTTTTCTAAAGCAGTCGACTGCTTTAACTTGGCAGTCGACTGCTAAAATCTGGCAGTAGACTTGTAAAAGCCATTTTAGGTTGTACATGAAGCTATATAATAATGATGCGCAACAAAATTATTCTAAAATTATTCACGAATATTTATGCAAAAATGTTAATAATGAAACAATATTATAAAATTTAAAAACCCTATGGTTCTTCTCATCCCTAAATCAAATAATATTAAATTAGTAATATTATTTGTACAACTAAATAAAGAGCATAGCACCCGTCAGCGGATAGTTCATTCGTTATTCCTGCAAAAACAATACATAAACAAATTATTTTATAAATTGATTAACAAATTGAAAGGCGAATAATATTAATAATAATAATAAGCATAGCAGGGATGGTGATGATGATAATAATTACCTCAAAAGAATCATCACCAGATATTCTGGCTACCTGAGAAGAGCCCATCAGACAATCATCTGAATTTAGATCAATATCATCATCAACATCATTCCATGAAACATTAGTAGAGAGTGTAAGCTCAAGACGTGGACACTTTTTCTTGGTATGACCTTCCAATTTGCAATGGCCACATTTCCTAGGCTTCTTATGAGCTTCAACTTTTGGCTCATGTTTGCTTCTTTTTTTAACTCGAGTAGGATCAACAACGTGCTCTGTCATAGGTGGAATGATTGCATTATTATCAACTTTGCACATCTCTTCATACCGCTTTATTAGATTAGCTAATTCGCTCCTAGCTTGGGTATACGCCTCAGCCGTTTGAGATGCCACATAACATAATCTGGTACAGGTAGAACTTAATGAAGCATAACGCAACATTGAAACATACTTGGGCTCAACAGTTTGATCAATAATTATAGGTGCATCCAGTTTGGCATTTTTCGTCCATCTATTCATAATAAGCATAGATGGGATCCTAGTAAGTTGCTCCAATATCATCACATGAATAACATGCGCACACGGCATCCCATCGGTCTCAAATTTGAGACATGAACAATTTATACTTTTTTCCACATCATTATACTCCACATGTAATTGAATTGAAGGTTCTCGATACTTACTCAAAGTGTACACCTTCATGGATGGGCTTGACTGGGTGATATTTTGATGATGATATAATGCTTGTAGACGCAATTGCTCTCGAAATATTTTGAAGGATTTTTTTGTGTACATACTAGCAGCATGAGACTCAATCTCCTTGAATGGATGGTATTTAATTGGCTCAGTGTGCGAACTGATGTAATCTTCCCCCACCTCATTATTGCGGATACTCTTAATGCCATTTTCAAGTGCACGTACAAACTCCAATAACGTCTTTCTTTCTTTTGCAAGAGAAGCTATAAATGCATTCATACCTTCGCAACGAGAGGTACTCCTAAAAGTAAATTCCGGAAGCCTATTTTTATATTAACACATCAAATTATTATCATTAAACATCAAACATTAGAGTATGCATTAAACTAATACAAGTAGCGCGCAGTTGAAAACAATAATTGTAAAATTATGATTACTAATCATGAAATCATTATATTACCGTAAGAATATAATAATAAGTGTAAAGTTACTAGAATTAACTTAAAACTATTAGAATCATTATAAAAGTTATGATATTAATTGTAAATTCAATGCGATTCATCGTAAATTTTATGATATTCATCGTAAATTTTATGATATTCGTCGTAAATTCAATGAAATTCATCGTAAATTTTACGAGATTCGTTGTAAATTAAATGAAATTCATCGTAAATTCATGTGATTCATTTAAAATTTATTGGATTTATCGTAAAAGTCTGTTCCTTGTAGATTTTCTGTATGGCACGACCAAAACCAGCAAGGCCTGCAATGAGAGACTGAAGAGAATGGTCCCTCGGATATTCCATTTCTCCCAGGCCCTCTTGATCGGTTGTGGGATTGGGTCGACCATTTCTTCTCTATTCCTTCTTCTTTTAGCTGTTTCTGTGCAGAGTTTAGTTTGAGTCTAGAGGAGTTGCTGGGAATACAAGTTTTTCGAAAAGTCAAGTCAATTCATGTTTGGCCTTTAACTCTTCATTAATTGGAGTTAGCTTTTCCTTTATTATATTAACACATCAAATTATTACATTCACTGTAATACATCGTAAAATATATCTAATTGATCATAAAATATATAACACTTATTATAAAATATATGACATCTTAAATTTTATTATATTAATAAAATATATAATAATTAGCAGAAAAATTAATGTAACTCAGGATAAATTTTAAGTAATTAATTATAAAAATACTAAGAGTTCAAATAAATGATAATTAACAGTAAAATAAATCACGTATTAAATATGGCAGTCGACTGCCATTAATAAGAAGTCGACTGCCCATATGCTAGAATCAATCTGTAGATTAAAATAACTGGGGAAGTCGACTTCTATACACGGGAAGTCGACTTCCCAAACTTTTCTGGTCATTTACCTTATATTTTTTTAATATTAATGGGTAATATCGTAATTTAATTTTGATTAATGGTTAAAGATGTAAATATAAATATTTTCTTACCTTTTAAAAGGATAAATATGTAATTTAAATCTTTTTAATTAAATTTTGGTTTACCTGTTAACCTGTTAAGCCATTATTAACATATTTAAATAATTTTTAAATTCTATTCAATATCTCATGAGATATTCAATATCTCATGAGATATCATGACCTTACAATAAGATCGATATTTTGCGACCTTACTGTAGAATCTCCCCGTCTGGAGACATTCTGATTGCAAGAAAAAAACACAGTTTGATCATTAATTAATGGGTTTAGGGGGAAAAAAGATAGAGAAAAGGATGGAAAAGTAACTAGTATTCTAAATACACTCACTTTTTTTTCTCTTTACACCGTACTTCACTCGTAACGGCGGGTTCGGACGCGGGGGATCCGTGCCGTGGTGGGCGTGGGAATAATAGCAGCAGGGAGGCAGCTGACGACGGCCATTTCATGTTCACATGGTAAACCTGAAATCTAGAGCACCGCAGGTTTTGACCGAATGTGTACCCGAGGATTTTCCTTAAATTTCCAGTGGGATAAGCGGAGAACATGAGACAGAAAACGTGCACGGACTTTTATCAGAAAATTATAATATTTTAATGGATAATTTTATTTAATGCAAGAGTGGGGGAGTATTGCTAGAAAGGAACAAATTCTGTAGGGGTAAGAAGACTTCAATCAGCAAAATGCATGCATTTACAAGCTTAAAAATTATTTAGTTATACTAATTATGGATCGATCCCAAGCAAAGAATATTTCTTAAATACAAAAGTAGCTAATGATCTCCTTTGCCAATTGTAGGCTAGCAGGCTACCTAATTATAGCAATACTGTTTTTGAATTTTTGCTATCCAAAAAAATACACTCCTATTTAATGATGTTGAGTTTTGGTTAATGTACTTGTCGAGGAATTTTATAAGATCAAAATTTTTGATCCTATAGTAAGATCAATGTAAACATACATACATATAAATTTAATGTAATAAATATAAAATATTTTTAAGAAAATATTGTAAACATATGTGAATAAACATAATATTAGAATCAACAGATGTAAACATATGATAATTTTGTTACAAAATGCGCTAATATTTATTTTCATGTGTTTACGATTTTTTATGCCTAATAATATTAAATTTATAGTTAATTCAATGCGTTTACATGGGCTTTACAGTAAAATAAAAAATTTTGACTTCATTGTAGAATTCTTCTGTATTTGTCATGTGTAGAATAGAGGTGAGCAATTTTTTTTTGATCGGTTTGATTTGAAAAAAATTAAAAATTGATTACATAAATTTCTTTAAAAGGAAAAATCAAATTGATTTCTGCTGCTCATCTCTTGTTATATGAACGTATCTTAGGTCAATTTATCACATAGATGGTGTTCCCAATGAGCCAAACCAAACCCTAATTTTCGGCTCTAATTAAGCTTACATTTATTTTTTAAAAATAAAATATAATATTTGTGATGACATTAAGACTGTTATAGTTTAGTTAATCAAGGTTGAGTCAAGCAGGGAAATACTAGATAAGATTCATAACGCTATACGTAATTATGTAATATATTGATCACAACTACGAAATATAAACTAATGTATATGGATTATTTTTACATTTACTGATAATGAAAATTTTAGTTTCGCAAACAATATTAAGAGGGTAACACATAATTTTAAGAAATAATATTAAAAATATAAAAATTAATTTAAAAAATGAGTCATGTGACATTTTTTTAACTCTGTTTGTAATGTTAAATTTTATTATCGGTGTAGACACTTAATTTTGTCCAAATTGGTGATACAATTGCTAAAATTTTCAGATCAATTTTTTTGAGCCAATTGGGCTTTCGAAGTCCGAATTAGGATATGTGAGCTTCAAGGCCCATTAAAATGGACAAAATTTGATTTTATTTTTATTTTACTTTTATCTATTTGTTTTTATTTTTATGATCATTTTATCGTTATTATTATTTGTTTTTATTTTTATTTTTTATTATCTGTTTTATTATTATTATTTTTATTTATATATATTTTTATTATTAATTTTATTATTTGTTTCATTATTATTTATTATTATCATTTCTATTGCTTTTATATTATTATCATTATTATTTCTTTTCTTTTATTATTATTATTATTATTATTATTATTATTATTATTATTATTATTATTATCATCATTTATTTGCAATCACATTTAATAGGAGTTGCTGGTTTAGGCCAAGCTTTCTGTTTTCCAACCACTGGATTTTGCCAAAACCCTCTTCCCACGCAATCAATCCTAAACAATCCCATCACTGACAATTGCCTTTGGTGACCGAGAAATAATAGAACGAACCTAGATGTGATTCTGAAATACTAGACAAAACAATGTTTCTAAATCTGTTTAAAGGGCATGAACAATTCAAGCATAGGGGGATGGACACTGAGACATTTGCAGAAACTGGACTCTATCTCACAAAAAACCCAAACGCCAACCATCACCCACACCCGAACCGTCACCATTGCCTACCAATCCGACCACCACCTTCGCCATTACACACCGACCATCAACCACCCGAGCAACCATACACAGACTCAAGGTTCAAGCTCTCTCCACTCACTCGAGCACTCAGACTCTCTCAACGCCTAACCCAAAAATCGCCTAACCCAAAAATCACCTAAACCCCGATACCCTCACCGCACAGCCTAGCTACCCGTAACCCTCCTTGCCCATTATCTCAACTTCAACCTCAAAACAAACACACCCTAGCAGAAACAAACCAAAAACAATAAACCCATTCTTCACAAAGCCACAAAAAAACAACAACAAAGAAACAATTTCGACAACCACCAGCCACAACCAAATTAGCAGCAACAAAAATAGAAAAAAGGGAAAGAAAGGTTTCGGTTTAGGGATTTTAGGAGCCTTTGGACCTCGAGATTTGGTGAGGAAAGGCCAGGAAGGAGGAAGCAAGAGGAACGACGGTGAAGGGCGTTTTGGAGGTTGGGGAGCCGACGGTTTTGGGCTCAGATCTGGGATTTTTAGGAAGTTTTAGCTAAAACTAAGCTTGAAATCGAGTAGAGGGGACGAAGGAGATTCAGAAGGTAGGAGCTTTTTTGAATTTCAATCACCGACGACGGTGGTTTCGGCGACCGACGGTGGTTCCAGCGGCAGAGCATTGGACGGGCTGGTTGGAAAAGGGGGGGAGAGCTTTTGGCATTTTTGTTGGAACGTTTGAAAAAATGAAGAACAAAAAAAATTTCTGACTTTTATAGTGTGAAATTAAAAAAAAAAAAGAAGAAGAGGAGGTGACCCACGTGTGGACCCGACCCGATCCGAGATCCGCGCACCCGACCTGGCTCCAGACTGGACCCTCACTCCGACCCGCTCCACCATCCAGCTTTGGGCTCGTTTCAGCCTTGGCCCAATTAGCCTAAACCAGGCTTGATCTCTGCTGGGCCCGCATACCTTGGGCCAACCTGGTTGGGCTGTTTGTAAGCATTCTCTTGGGTTTTAGGCCCAAACAATTTGGGTATATTACCATCTCCTTGTCTATTTATTTTATTACATGTTTATTTGTTTAATTATTAATTTCTATAATTTCATTTTTAATTTTAATTTTATAAGCTTCAATTAATATAATTTCATGATTTTTGAAAAATGGAAGAAAGGACTTTATTAATTAATGGGATTTCAAGATTATTGGAAAATGTATATAATATTTCTTTTTTATGAAAAGTGCATAATTATTTATTATTGTTCGATATATGGTAGGGAGATTATAGTTTGAAGCCTTAATGAAAATGAATTAAGTTTTTTTTTTAAATAAAGAAAATTAAATAAATAAATAATAAAATTTAAATTTAATTAAATATTTTCCCGATGATGGGATGTTATGAAACTCACAAGTAGTGATTTCTTAACTGATCCCTAGGTGAGAAGAGTCGTACTAAATGTTCCAGAGTATTGAGATATTTAGTATGATTTTTCAATAATTTAAATTTTTATTAAAAATGAAAAGGAATAAGTTTTTTTAAAACAAAGAAATATAGATAAACAAATCAATAATAAAATTTAAATTTAATTAAATATTTTTTCGATGATGGGATGTCATGAAACTCACAAGTAGTGATTTCTTGATTGATCCTTAGGTGAGAGGAATTAGCTAAATGTTACCAGAGTATTGGGGTATTTAGTTAAATTTTTCAATATTAAGAGTTTCGTTAATAAAAATTAAAATATAAAGTTCTTTTTATAACTCCACATGTATCATATATCAAATGTTAGCATCATTTGCATAAATATTAACTTTTGAAATAAATGGAATTCTTCCGAGGATGGGATGTCATGAAACTCACAAGTAGTGATTTCTTGACTGATCCCTAGGTGAGAGGAATTAGCTAAATGTTACCAGAGTATTGGGATATTTAGTTAAATTTTTCAATATTAAGAATTTCATTAATAAATATCAAAATATAAAGTTATTTTCATAATTGCATATGCTAGCATCATATTTATAAATATTAACTTTTGAAATAAATGGAATTCTTCCGAGGATGGGATGTCATGAAACTCACAAGTAGTGATTTCTTCACTGATCCCTAGGTGAGAAGAATTAGCTAAATGTTACCAGAGTATTGGGATATTTAGCTAAATTTTTCAATATCAAGAGTTTCATTAATAAAATCAAAATAAATAAAATTTCTTTTAAGTTTTATATGCATCATACGTTTTTATCAATACTACATGTGTATACGGTCAATTATAAAAACAGCATGAGCACCACCGAAGATGAGATTCTATAGAACTCACAAGTAGTGATTCTAAAGAAATCTCTAGGTGAGGGAAATTATTTCAAATGTTACTAGAGTATTAGGATATTTGATTTAATTTTTTAATAAATGATGTTCATGTTGATTTTCATAATGAATTTTTTAAACATCTATAAATGATGTTCATGTTGATTTTCATTAGCAAATGCACGTTTTTTTATAACAAATGAATTAGATTTAAGCCAAGACTATTTTATTAAAATTAAAGGATACCATGGGGTTAGGATGGTACCGTTTTTTAACGGACGTTGTGGGGGTGCTAATCCTTCCCCACGCGTAACCGTACTCCCGGACCCAATTTTGTTTTCGCAGACCAAAAATTATCTTTTTAATAAAATTTAATTAATTTTGAGATTTTGTTAAAATGATAAATATTTTTAGGTGTTCAATCACACCTTACAAAAAAGATTGGTGGCGACTCCTCTTGTTTTTAATTGTTTTCAAAAATTCTTCGAGCGCGAAGCCGTTACGACAATCGGTGTATAAAATAATAACCTTATAATAATCCTATAGATGTGTGTGCTTCAATTCATGCTTGAGTTTTGTAAAAATTAACTTTACCTCAAGCAGGCTTGACAACCTAATAATATGTACCGAAAATTTTATAATAAGTTCATAAATTTTGACTTTATTGTACTGTAAGGTGTAAAAATTAAAATTTCCATAAACTCACAAATGCTCTATGGTAGCAAAAGTTTTCAACAGTTTGACTTTTTTTTTTTGTTTTTTTGGTAAATGCACTCAGATTTTTTTTTTGAAAGTTAAAGTTTTATTAAATTGGACTAGTAACTGTCCAAATTTTTACAGCTTTCATCCTAATGATTCGCTTGGCTTCTAATCCCCGGATTTACAAAAAATCAAAAGAAAAAACCTCCAAAAGCTAGCAAAACGGAAAACATCATGGGGCAAGGTTAACTTGGACAATACAGAACAACTTTATAAGAGGCAACAATATAACAAACGTCTGGTCGGCATAACAGTCTTTGGTTGTGTGATCTTGATTTGGTTTATGTAGCTCCCCAGAAATGAAACAACAGCAGCGTTCTGCACAAAAGAAAGACGGAACACAGCGCATCGCAGTACAGAGGAGCTTTGCAAATATCATGGATCTGAGCAAACGCGGCACACCAACCTATTCGATAAACAGCAAGAAACAAAGAAGCACGTCGCAATACAGAGCACACCAACCTATTCGATGCAGCAAGAATCAAAGAAGCAACACCTAAATATATTAGCATTTGTATTGACTTCCACCACTAACTGCACAGAAGGAGGCTAAACGCAGCCAATCAGAGGAGCAATGCAAAACCCATGAAGACGAGAACAGAACTCCAAATAAAACGACCTTCGGTTTGTTAACTGCCAAAACTCCAAACAAAACTCCAACCGAATTCATCCTCCTCTCCTACAAATGAACTGAATCACCAGAATAGCAGTTAATTGGTTAAACCTATAATCTAAGTTGCAAATGTACCCCAACAAAGAGACTAGTAGCTGGTATCTCCAAACTTTAGAACCAATTCCTAATTAATCTAAGGATAGATTATATTTTGACACTTGCTGATTCCATAATGCATGACTGAACTTCAACTCAAAGCACATCAAATCATCGACCGAGATATCCCTTTGAAAACCAAAATCCATTTCCACCATACATTTACTGATCTCGACATATACTTCTCGCCATGTCTTCTATCTCTGCTTCCATTAAACTTCTTATAATATCCTCCTCATTTGCATTCATTGATAGACCCAACATTTTAGCTATCTCCAGGGTAGCTTGTGCCTCTCTTCTTAGCGTCCTATTTCTGTTTCTGATGTCCTCGTCCGAGATCTCTTCTTCGATGTAGCTTGGTGTGTCTGAGTAATACTCCAGCAGTTTATTTTCCTTTTTCCTTGAGAAGTTTGTCTTCTTCCTATTCTTTGGACCCTTCCTTTTGGCTAAGATCGAGTTCTTCTTTCCCGATTTATCTTCGACAGGTTGGAGATCTGAAACAGAGATGAATTTTTTATTCTTTTTGGTATTCACTGCTGTGACTTGAATGTTTTCTTCTTGAGTATCTTCAGATTGTTGAGTTATTTGTTCGTCGGTTGGAGCAGTGATTGTTTTGCCATATTGAACCAGACACAAGGCTCTGTTTTCCTCACTTGGCATGTCAGAGTCTGAATTTAAATTCTTTCTGGCCGTCGTACTTGGTTCGATCAGTGGGAGAGCCGACTCCTCTGCCCAGGACGTTGATACCTCAGCTCTCAATATCTCATCAATGTATTTTAAATCAAAATCCCCTCCATTTTCTTTTAGAATTGGCAATAGAAGAAAAGAACTGTTTGAGTGTGTTTCTCGTTGAAAGAGAATAGTTAAGGGTTAGAATCCAAAATTCGTCTTTTTGTCTAAGATTAGCTTTTACAGCAATCCTACCATTGATAGCTTGCCAACACAAGACTTCAACTCCGGGGAGAGCAAGGCCAAATCGTACTGCTTTCCAGATTGTGGAAGGGTGAAGTTGCAGGTGAGCGTAGTACAGAAAGATTTTGCAAACAGATTTGATATTCTGGTACGTAAAAGCATTTGCAAAGAACACCAAGCTTTGCTGCAACTACATGAACTTAAAAAACATACCAGAAAAGATCAAACAAACACCTTAAACTCACTAAATCTGGACCAAATTAACATCCAAAACCAATATTTCATTTGCTGACCACGTATCTGTAAATTAAACACAAATACTCCAAGTATCAAGACCAGCAGAAATCAAGTAATGGCGTCATTCTGCCGCCAAGAAAACAAACAACTTAGTTTTGATATTTTGTAAGGAAAGAACAAGCCAAACTGCCAAACTAAGTTTTTGTCTGCAAAGGAACAAAAACGCGCTTAGCATGAAGCTATGAATCTATCTTCAGTACGTCCCAGCTTCATCATAGATTACAAACTAAAACCTAATGCTTTTGACACCAATAACTCAAGGGAACAGCAAAACAATTATATATCCTGTAATCTCACCGATCCAGATGGATGTTTTAAGTTCATCAACAGCCCATTCCAAAAGCTTCAAAAAAGATATTCTGAGTTTTAAGTTCATCAGCCAAAAAAAAAAAAAAAAACCCACATAGCAATTATGAGTTCTTCAACAGTGAATGGCACTCTCAATAAAGCAGCATCTGTAATGAACACCTGAACACATCCAAGATTTTTCACAGCTATATAACATGAAGGCTTTGCTTGGTAGGAATGATAGAAAGGGTTGAGGATAAAAAATTTGCTAATATAATAGTTAAACTATAAAATAAGAAACTGATTATAAAATCTAATCATTAGATTAATAAATTTTTTATCTTTAACCATTTTCATCTTTCTTATCAAGCAAAGCCGAAATCTTACGGTGAAAACCTTCCATTTCCACTCACATCTTCAGCCGATGAACAACTTCACAACACTTAAGTCACCAACAACATAATATGAGCAACAAACCTCCTAAGAAATCAAACAAGCCTCCCAATCAAGAATAAACACAATCCTTGAAAGCATTAGCATAAGTCATAGTCCAATACTCAACAATTCTCATTTCCTTTTGTAACAAAAAAAAAAAAAACAAAACAATCTTGAAACCAAAAAAACTAGAGTAACATTTTGAAATCCAGGGAGCAGACACAAGTTTGCACATCACCTCACAAGAAGGTAGATATATACAAAAGTAAGGCCAAAAACGCTATACACCCAAAGAAAGAAACTTCCAATCCGTCCTGAAAAGATCGCAAGCTTACAAAACTTAATGAGGCTACCACAATCGAGAGAATAATCCGAGCAAGAGAGGATCTTGGTGATTGAAGAAGAGGCAATAGTGAGATTAAACCCATCAATTCTCCTACCATTTCACAAACTAATAGCTCTATCAAGCTCCCTTTGATAAGTGTCAGAAGCCCTAAGTCTCTGCAAACATCTCTGACTGTCATAAATGTCAAAAGCCCTAGGTCTCTCAACCGAAGATCTATAATCATATCTTAGATTTATTTCGCAGGACTCAAAATTATGGATAAACAATATGTAATTTTATTTATTCAAAATATAACTCAGATACAACCAAAAACAAATTCACATAATTTGTAGGATTCCTACTACTTTTTTCCCTACACTCATAATTTCATTGATATCAATCACGTATAATTTCTGAAAGCTCAATTTCTTTGTTCTTTCTCTTTTACAATTAGAAGGAGAAAGATCAAGCAAAAAGGATGAAAAAGAAACTTTACTCTCGAAGTTAATTTGGTAATTAACCAAAAACATCGAAAGCTTATTATTCTTATATATATAATTTTAAAAACTAGGTTAATTGAAGATCTAGCCGGGAAGATTTATAATTCCACCTTGTTATTACACTTGCACCCCCATGCAATGTCAGCTTGAGCTTCAAAGTTCTGTTTCTTTTACATCATGAAATCCCAGAACCCATCAAGATTGCCGAAAAATTCATCATAGTCAATTAGAATTGCCGATGAATTGCTGTTTTCCCCCGTTCGAGATGTATTCCCGTGATCTCCTGAGGATGAAATCTCGGCAGCCATTTGGGGGCTCTGATAATGAGTTGCTGCTGCTTCAACAGTAGCTTGACCTTGAAGAGGTGCTGCTGGCTCACGGAGCTCAACTCCTCCTGCTGGTGGTCGCCTGTCAATTGACCGCATGCATTGTGATTTCTTGTATACCCGGCAGAGGCTGAATTCTTCTCTTAACTGTAAATTAAAATGGAGAAGACATGTAAGATTTTGCACTTGTTTGAAAGACGTGTTGAAAAATAGGTTGTGTGTGTGATATTAATTTTGTGTAAAAATTGATTTTGAGGTGGAGAAGAAAATAATGACACACATGAGTTGGAGAATTGAAACAACTTTATATCATAAGAGCACTCACATACATTCACTCTAATATTTTTGCTTTATACTATACTCTCTTTTTCTCACACACGGCACACTCTTTTTTTTTTCTTTCTCTCCACACTTCTTCATCAACTACACACCACATGATATTTATAGGCAAATCATGAATGCCTTTGTCAAATTATGCATTAACGCCAACCTTCAACTACACACATTTTCCTTCAATTTTGTCAAAGATTGCATGCCACCTTAATTGCTAAGATTTACTACCATGTTTGTTGTAAAAAAAGTCAATAGGCAATCTAAAAATCATCTTAAAGTCCTGCTTTAACAAGTTTACGTTTCAACAACACGTGAGTTTTAGAATCAAGAAAAATAATAAGGTTTCGTACAGTTGGCGTTGCACCAGATGAAGCCCCCTCTTCAATAGCTTTATATTCGTTCATTGTCCACTCGGTTTTTCTTCCATTTGGAGCTCTTCCTTCATAAAAAACCATGGTTCTTTTTACGCCGATAGGTTGATTACCGGAAGAATAAACCCAACCGGGAGAGCCAGCAGCTTTCCAGTAACCAGTTTTTGTTTACCGCCTTAGTCTTCCGCCCCGAGCCTCACACTCTTTCCTTGGTACGAAGAAGAACCACTGTTCAGGGTCCTTATGGCATAGGTACAACGAGAATTCTGCGTCAAGAAAACTAATCAAATTAGGGCAAAATACCCAATTCAAAGCTCAGAAAATTTAAGAACTGAATCAGGAATCTTTCTTCTTTTGTTCTTCAGAAGCACAACCACTTTTGGTAATGATGGATGATGCATGAATGAGTTAAACTAAACATCAAAAATCCTTTTTCAGCGAAAAGGAAAGCTAAAAGTTAGTATGAAAACACTGGTTAAGCCTGCTTTTGCTGTGTTCATACTGCTGTAACTTAACCAAACTACCAATAAACCATTGGCTTAGCTAAAAAAAAGCTTGATATATATAAGAGAGTAAAGAGTGACTACTAAATACAAATTAAAGCTTGGGTTTTTCACCAACTTAAACATATAGCCAGGAAAATTATTCTTGTTCAATACTAGGTTACTAATTTAATTAGTTTCATGCAGATTATGATTACACCATAACCATCCATGCAAAGTTGAACCGACCTCTTCAAGTTCTCCCTCTGCAATTATTACTAATTGACAGGATCCCAGAATCCATCAAGATCCCAGAAGGGATATTCATCATCAACTGCCATTTTTGTGCTGTTGCTTTCCCCAGCTTGAGAGGGCTGGTTGGCATGATGACCTCCTGAAGATGAACTCTCTGCCTCTGGTGAGCTTGTAGTCGATCTATCAGTTATTTGAGTGCTCTGACGAGATTTTTCTACCCCGAAAGCAATCCCATGCCGAGGGCTTGGCTCGCCTATCTGTGCTACTCCTGGTGGCGGTCGCCTATCAAATGACCTCAAGCACTTTGATTTCTTGTAGACCCGCACAAGTCTAATTCTTGTCTTAGCTATAAATTAAAGAAGAAGACATGGGGAAAATTAATTACATAAATATAACATAGTAGAATAGAAGTTTTAGATGAATTTATAATCAACAGAAAGAACAAAAAACAAAAGCTACACTCGATCATGTTCAAACTTTCAACGCATAAAAAAAAGTATCTATGGAGATTAATATTAGTATTTTTTGGTATTTAAAAGATTATTGAAACCTTATAATGAATGATTATGTAAATCGTACGTTAGTAATTAAGAAGCTAATAAAGATGAGGATGCTTCTCCTTCAATAGCTTTGTATTCATTCATCTTCCACTTAGTTTTTTTCCTGCTTGGAGCCCTTCCATTGTAGAAAACATGGTTCTCTTTACGCTGATAGGGTGACTTTTAAGAAAGTAAACCACAGTCTGATATGTCAATAATGTTTTTAATGATGAAGATAAATCGAAGGCGGATCCTCCATCTAATAGCTATGTTCCTTTGGATAATATCAATGACATGCTCAAAAGCGGAAAAAGGTGAACAAAGTAATCAAGAGGTCAACAACAAATATTTATTAATTATAATTGTTTTTGGATAATAATTTTTCATTTTTATTGAGATTTTTTTAAAAAAAAAACCTAGTCAAAATAATTCATTAATAATTAATTATTTATTTATATAATTAATTAATAATTAATTATGTAATGACTAATAATTGTTAAATACTCAACTCAACCATGAATAATGTCAAAAAAAATTTTATTTAGTTCAATCATTTTTTTTCACTTTTTTGATATTTATTTAGTTTTTATAATATATAAAAAAAACACCATATTCATATAATCTTTTTTTAACTCCAATAAAAATTAAAAAAATATATATTATAACAAGTGAAATAATACTATAACATAAATTTATAATAAAAAAATGTAACATTATAACATCATAACTAATTACAAAGAGTTTCATACCAACATAAGTACTTTAACAGAAAACAAACTAAAAAAAATTAAAAAGCTATCATCTTTGTGAAACATAATCTTGTCACATTGTAGTAGCTATATTGTTGCGCATAGCAACTCCTAGCCTAGCATCTTCATCACCACCGATGTTATCAGCATTACCCTCATGAGTTTGCTCAGTTTCTATCATCAACTCTTTATCAACTCTTTCAATTAACTCATAATCAGGATCAACATCCATTAAGTAATTATACAAAATACAACATGCCAAAATTTGTTTGTTATTGTATCAACTGGATAGAATGGCTCGGTCATTCCAGAAATAATTGCAAAACTTTTCTTTAACACTCCAAAAGCTCTTTCAATCACATTTCTCAATGAGGAGTGTCGATGGTTAAATAGTTCTTCAACACCTTCAGGTCCGCGTCCAGAGTACTCCTTCAAATGATACCGTGTACCTCTAAATGGTGTAATAAGTCCACTTCTTAGCATAAAACCAGCATCTACTACATAATATTTTCCTTTAAAAAAAAACTAAGTTAGTATTAATGTAACAGCCAGTTACCACATTTTTCACGTATTTTCATACAACTTTACCGGTTGGGCTGTCTGCGATACCAATAACATTCTACAATGATAGTGATAAATAATAATATTTATTTATAAAATACGGAATATGAAATTTCTTTTCATTATTCCTTACATCTGACATCCCCTATTGTCTTTATTTCACTAAAGTAGTACTGTACACATATGTCTGAAATGTAAAAGAGAAGTGACTGTACCTGTCATATTTGACATAAGTTGCCCCCGCGCTTTATATGTAGCTATTCATATGGGAGCTAATTCTCTCAAACTCCGTGTCTTTTATCTGTGGAGTTAAAATAAAGGGGTGAGCGATTCATACGCTCAGTAAAGGAAACATATGCTGCTTTATAAAACCAAAACTATATACCACAAACTCTTTATTTTTCCTAAAATCATATTGATAGGAAACAGTGGATATAGTAAACAACACTCTCAATAAACCATTCAAATACTCATACTCAACCATTTACCATAAAATGAATTAAACAGTAAATAAGATTTAGCAAATCCTTTTAGTAAACATAAATCAACAAGTTGAGACTAGGCATCACCCTACGAGTAAATCATGCTATCATCGTTCCCCCTCCTCCTTGCGAGAAAGGAATCTACCACTATTGGGGTGCACCCGTAGGCCATCGCCCCTCACGGCTATCTCTGCTAGATCTATGGCCATAATCTATAGGTGGTCCTCGGGTCTACTTGCCAGGTGACCTCGAGACCGCTGATGACTTGGCGGGTCCATCAGCCCTGTGACGCCCTGAAGTGCACTCATTGGTCTATTGACCTGAGCAACCGCTCCAGGTAGGTCACTTAATTATATGAATAATAATGCATGAACTCAGGGCCTAAAGTCTCAAAATCAAGTTTATGGAATTATTTTGCTTACGTTATCATTTCCACAAAATGATTTGATTTCCAAAAGGTTTTATAAAATAGTAAAACAGCCCGCAATCTCAACTTTTTCCGTGTGAGAAAGGCACGGGTTAAATTGGCTCGCCCATGGCTAGTTCGCCCATAGTCAGCTCGCCAATAGTCAACTCGCCCATTGGTCAACTCGCCTATTGGTCAACTCGCCCAATGGTCAACTCGCCTATTGGTCAACTCGCCCAATGGTCAACTCGCCTCAAAAAGTTTATATTTTCTATTTTCCAAACATTAAACTATCTTATTTTTCGTATAAGAAAATAAGCTTTAAACATTCTTGCCATGGTCAGCTCGCCCATCACGGCTCGCCCATGACTAACTCAACAAGGCGGTGAATTAGTCTTTGCCCGCCACCTATCTTTTCAAATCAAGGTTTTGCTCATTAATGACAGCTCGCCCGCCTTTTATTCGAAGCAAGAATCGCTCGCCCAAACAACATTAAAAAGGGTTCGCTCAACTTTGGCTTGCCCTGATTTTCTCTTTAAAACTAAGGCACTCGCCCAGGTTCTAAAAAAAAAACTCGCCACTTGGCTCATTAATGACAGTTCGCCTAACAAACAACATAATGCAGCTTGTAGCTCGCCAAGATCAAAACACTTTATTAAACCAATGCATGTCAGAAAATAAAACAATTTCTAATATTTTCCTTAACATTTTTACTCCACAGGACATGCATTCACTTTACACACATTTCCCTTACCTGATGTTACAAAGCCTTGCTTCGCCTTGCTTCCTGCTCGCCAACAGCTATTTCCCATTCTCGACTGCAAAATGATTTATTAAATTTATTAATATTTTCCTTTACCAAATTTCCAACATTTTGGCTAGACTTAATAATCACATAGCTCGCCCACACAAGTTCTCACTAGTTCGATCTATCGAACTCGCCATTCATCAAAATGGCTTACAAGTGGGAGCTCGCCCGCCATTACTCGCCATTAATACTTTTTTGGGAGCTCGCCCAACATTCAACTCGCCAAGCCTTTTTTGGCTTAAATGTGGTAGTTCACCCACAATTCAACTCGCCCAAAAGCCTATGCATTTGAGCTCGCCCATCAATTCACTATCATTGGGCGACCTCGCCCATATGATCAAAACTTTATATTGGGCGAGTTCTTATTTCCTACTCGCCTCATTGGCGATTACTAACTTTCAACATGGGCGATCACCATAGTCGCCATTCTCGTCACTTATTCCAATATTTTCCTTGTTTTTCATATTCTCTAAAGATCTAACTAAAAACAAGACCGTATCTATGTTTATTACTTCATAAAACATAGAAATTTATCATTGAGCATCAAGAACACCTCAGAAATATGAAACTCACCTCAACCAACGGCACTTCCAGAACAGCTTGCTTTCTGTCTCACGTTGGCTTTTCTTTGCTTATTCCTTTAACTTTTCAAACTCAATAGGAAAGGTTTACAAGTAGGTTTATGTGTTTAGCCAACTTAAAGGTGAAGTTTTTGTAAATCAAGCATGGCAGAGAAATGGAAGAAACAGAGCATAACTTGCAGTAGAATGGCTTTTGTGAAGAAGCTGGAGTTGGCTAACTCTGTTATCCTCAATTGTTTCTTCTTTTATAGCCATGCCATCAAATCAGAATTCATCACTTGGCCTTATCCCATTTCCTTCATTTATTTCACATCTTTCATGCATTTAATGCATGAAGAAAAACTGCGCTTACAATGGCGTGAAAGTCTCCCTTCTACCGGCCTTTTCTTCTGCTATTGACTTTGTTTTTGTTCCTCAACCAATAAGGATAAGTTCCTTACTGACTTCAACATCTTCTCCATTAATTGTCTTCAACCGTATGACTTAGAAGTCAGTTTTGGCTGCCAATTGGTTTAAATCTATTTTCACTTTGTCCACAAGTGTCATTCCAGTTCGCCCCTTCAAGCTTGCCAACTTAAGATTTGGCAATTACGAGAATTTCCCTCTTTTTGGCGATCATGTAGAGGTTTGGCGAGTAGCAATTGCCTTTCTCGCCAACTTGGCCTTTCACTTGCCCCTCTATATGGGCGACCACCTTACTCGTCAAATGCATTGGCGATCCCAGTCCTCGCCACACGCGGGCCATCATCTATCCACAGCCTTGGCGAACTCACCTATTCGCAAAACCAAAGAGGCAACCAATCAACTCGCCATCATCAACTCGCTCTACTCATTCCTTGGGTGATTAGATCCCTCGTCACATTGGGCGATCACCTAGTATGGCTCAACTCGCCAACCGTGCTCTGATTCACTGGCGAACTCACCTATTCGCCAGTATGGCCATCAGACACTAGTCATCCTCTATTGGCGATCACCCTTGTTCGCCCAATGGCGAGCTCTTCCATTTAGTACTCGCCCGTCAAGTATTTCACATAAATTACTCCGTTCATATCTCAAATAAAAGAGCTTTTCCACCCAAGTGGAAATCAATATTCATTATTTATTTAATTTCCATTATTAATTTATGAAATTAGACTCTACAGTAGTGTAGAATCAGGTCTTACAATTAATTCTATAAGATAAATTTAGATAATTTATTTACAAGTGAATATTACCTTGAGGAATGATAAGCTTGTCTTCCCTATTTAAAGCATCTTTTATGATTCTTGAATCGGATGCTGTTCCTTCCCAACCAGCTAACACATATGTAAACTTCATGTCAAATCCACATGCAGCCAATATATTTTGTGTTGGATATCCTTTTCTTCCTCGATATCTTGGAGCATCTTTTCTAGGAATTTTAACATGAATATGTGTACCATCAATCGCACCAACACAATCCTGAAATTCAACCTTTTAAGTAAACTCTACCTATAGTGACTATACTATTATTTAGAACTTATAAAACTTATAACATAATTTACCTTGAAATATGGGTAAAATCGATTGCTATTGAGTATTTGTGGTGGGACTTCAGAACCATTTGGTTGTACAAAAAAACTATCTTCTAAGCTAATGATTGCTCTTAACACATCATGAAATTGACGACTTACAGTCTCACGGGATCGACGAAACCATAAACCAACTGGATGAGTTCGTTCATTTTGTCCTACTATATAGAAAAACTTTGCAACTTGTTCCTCAACAGAAGATTTTTTTAATATCTTTGAGACGCCTAGATCCTCGAAGCAAGCGGCAAAATCTAAAAAAAGCATTCGGTCCCATTCGTATAACATTCCTACAATGTTGTGCATCAGTCAATTCTTGCATTAATTCATGACGAACTTGTTCTCTATCCCCACTATCATTGATAACTATAGTATTGACATTTCTTGAATGATAGTGCATCTTCATCAAGCACACTACATTAATGATGTGACAAAGAAGATTAACAATTCCCATACGTTGTCTATGCTCCCAAGCATTTAATTCTTGCAAAACATATCCTACAAGATGTTCCTCAAAATTGTCTTCTTCATTTTCTTTATCAACCAATTCCATATCACTCAATCTTGGAGGACATATTTCTTCTCTAGACTCCAAAAAACTATTATCCCCATTGGATTCAAACACATCATTTGTATTCATTCTTGAACTTCCATCACAATTAGTTTCTCTATCCATCTACGCAAGGCAATATAATTAATAGAAAATTAATCAAATACAACAAAAAAAATATATATGCACGCATGAAAAAATAAGATGAAAAGATATAAGTTGTAAAGATTAACCTCACTAGTGCTCTCACTATTTTTAGACTTCTTAGCCATTGTGGATACTGCGTATTAACAAAATTTATGTTATATAAAACAATAAAAGCTAAAGTTAAATAGAAACAAATTACAAACAATTAACTTCAGAAAACCATTGGGGGCAGAAGAGGCACAGGAAAGCAAAAATATTTATATCTTTCGACACTAATGGTGTCAAATATATGTTAAAGCAAAAAGACAAAGGAGGAGTAGGAAAAGAGAGGTCAGAAAGAGAGATGACATGAATGGAAAATAAAGAAGCTTTGCACTTCTTTTGGTTACCCACTTTGGGCCTAACCTGAAAAGGTATTGGGATTCCTGTGATATAATATACTATATAAATATAATTTAATATTTTCTACATTTTATTTTATATATTTTTTAAGTTTTGGGAAGGTGCTAGATGTTCAAGTGCACATAACTATTTTATTTTTTCTATACAGTCTATAATAATTGAGCGTAATGGACTGCTACTACATGATCATTATGAACATTCTTTAGGTAACGCTTATTAGAACTCTAGGGTTGGGCACTTGCAAAAAGAAAATTACCTCTCATCTTAATACATATAACATATACTAACTGAGTTTATATTCAATAAATTAATAATATATAGCATTTATACATTATTAGTCAATGAATTTATAAACCGGTAAAAAATTAGACATAAACCAAGCAAGTGAAGAAACTCTGCAGAAGAGGAAAAAATCAGTATATAAAAATATTATGCAAAGGACATATTGCATATTGACATACCACAAATATTAATTAAACTTATAAAGAGAAGTGGTCATACTAATTACTAACTATTCTACACATATACATAGAAACACACACATGCCTACACACAAAGGAAGTAGAAACCATATGATCAGGAAATTTAAAAATTTAAAAACCATATGATCACAGCAAATAAGATAAAAATATTTGCTTTATTTTGCAATGGCATCATTAATTGGTCACTTGAATCTACAATTTGTAAAGACTCTATTGGGCATCCTAACATAATCAATACTTAAAACCAAATATGAGCTCCTGTTACCATAAAAGACAAGTCTCAAGGTAATATTTAGGAAACCTTAGGTTGACTTTAAATAACGCTCCTCCATGGGCATAAACCATTTACTTACTGGCAGACTACTTCCCACCCCCCTAATTGATTGGCATCTTTCATGCTTTCTAGTTCTTAACCCACATGACTTCTTCATAATGAATTGTTTTATTAACTCATAAAAACCAAAGCTCCATTTTCAACCTTAGAAAATGTCCTTCAAATATTTTGTAAACTAAAATTGTTCTCAGGACTCCGCAACTCTAGAGCTTATAACGTTCACTTTATCCTATGACTACACTTCACTAGATCTCTAACATTAACCTCATATCCATGTGAAGTATTGAAATTCTTCTTTACGTAAATGCAAGACTGCTATTTTGCTTTCAACTCAAGAAAGAAAAAAGATTGCATTCTTAAGCAAGAAATTTTCATCGTATAACAATTCAATGAGAAAACACAAACAGAACACATAAAGTCAATTGGTTGCTATCCAAATTGTACACATAAAGTTACCCATATCAACTCAACTGGTTGCTATCCAAACTTGACTCTGAATCGTCGAAAATGGAACACAGAAATACCCTGCATCCACAAACAACTCCGAGTTTATAACTTCAATTCCGCTTATAAAGACGTACACGAGCAGAACTCTTTTTGTTTGTCTAAGGAAAGGGTAGAGCAGACAAGAAATTCATTCAGGAAAAAATAGTTTTTGTCTCGTAATGATTGGAGAGAAATCAAATTTTGATTAAGTAACGAACTTTCAAATTTAGAATTAACGCGGCAACATTGAAAAGAAAGGAGAAATTGAAGAGGAAAGGAGAGATACCAAGAAAAAAAGACTGAGGTGGCGATCGCAGTGTGGATTGGTTCACGCGTTTCCACCCAATATACAGAGGGAGAAATAAAGAAGGAAACAATGAAGAATTGGACAAAGACCCGAGAAACGGAATCCCGTAAGAGAAAAGGGGAAGTGGAGGGATTGAAATCCTTTTCCACGACCGTCGATTCCGGATTTTTCAAAAGGAAAAAGGCAGTGGGAAAATGGGGATTGATAGAAAGGGAATCAGCTTTTGGAATGGGAAAGAATGTATTCATATTTCAATGGCTGACTCAGATTGTTCGATTGTGACGTAAGACGAAAGGGAGGGGAGGATGCTGAAGGAATCGCAAGTTTGAAAATGAAAATAACTGGATGGCAGAGATTTTCCACAAGACACGTATAACAATTCAATGAGAAAACACAAACAGAACACACAAAATCTAAAAAAAGTGCGCTTTAATTTTCATCTTATAACAATTTAATGAGAAAACATAAATAGAACACAGAACAGAGCAATCTAAGCAATTCTCGGAAACCCAAGCACAAATTTTCAATTAAATCTATTAAAAAAAAGTGAAATTTTCATCTTTTACGTAACAAAATTCCCAGAAAAAAAAATTTGAGACAAAATTCTCTTTTTAGAAGGCATTCAAATAGGACATAAAATGGAAGCAAATAGTACTAGAGTTGAATTCTCCAACAGCTAACATTTGCTGCTAGAAATTAGGGATCGAAACATACCTGATTAATTATAATGAAATGAAAGGAATTGGAAAATCAAGAAGCTCCAGAGTCCATGAAGAAGCTCTAATCATCTAACCCATTACAAATGGCGGCTTAAATTGCGATGGGAGAGAAGATATCGGCGATAGAGAAGGAGAGATCAGAAGTATGGGGAATGAGAGGCTCAATGCTCTGGAAGAAAGAAAAAAGGCAAAGTTGATAATTTTAAGTTTTATTAGGGGTAGTTGGGTCTTTTTAATTAATTTATTTACATGCTTCTGTTTTTCTTTTTTTTCTGTCCAATTTGGACGGATTAATATTTTTGAAGGAGAGAAAAAGAGCTTTCTCTCCTCTTTTCTTTCCTTCTCGTTTTTTATTGAACCAAGCAATCTCAAATATTGTTTTCTTTTCATTTTTCCTTCCATAGCTTTCTTTCCTTCCACTTGTCAGCTATACCAAGCACAACCTAAGTTCACAGTAGCTTTCTTCGATTTCGGCGGCTTTATGGTCTCTCTGGTTGGCTAGCAATGAAGCAATGTTTAACAACAAAATTTGGTGTATGGGTGAAATTTTATTCCTGGGAAGACCAAAAGGAAAGGGATTGTTTGGTCTCCTCCTGACCAAGGCGTGTTGAAGCTGAATGTGGTTGCTCGGCGTTAGGCAAATCGGGTTTGGCCGATTGTGGCGGGTGATAATAATATATTTGTTATATTATTTTATTATTTATTATCACAGTTATTACTATATTTTTGTGTAAAATTAATTGTTTAATGTATATTTTGAATTAATTTAAAGAAAGTGATTTGGAATTAATTTTTAAAATTATGGCATGAAATCAAATAATAAATTTTGTAATTGGAATAAATTTTTGAAATATACATTGTTTGACTTTTTTTAAATTTTTAATTAAATTCTGATTTATTTTAAGAATTTTTGGGACCATAGGATTAAATAGAATAAAGTGTTGAGATTTATTTCTCAATGAAGAAGAAGCCCTAGAAATTTTTAAAGGAAAGGAAAGAAATTATAAAAGAGGAAGAGAGGGGCGGCAGTAAAGGACACAGAAGAAAATAAAGAAACAGAGAGCAATTTGGAGAGAAAAGAAAAGAAAGGAGAGAATCGAAGGAGTTAGAAGAGAGGATCAGTTGTTGGGATTGTTTTATGGGTCTCTGTTCTGTGTGGTTGTTTTCTATTTTGCATAGATAAAAGAGAAGAGGTTGCTGCCCTTTAAAGCAGAACAGAAGCTGGTGCGTGCGTGACTAAGGAGGGCGAAAATCACGTGAACAATGAGGAAGCAAGAGCAGTAACCGAACCTAAGCAGAACCGTGGCTGACCTTGAAGAAGTCCAAACCGTGAACTGTTGTTGGATCTTTAAGCAGTAGAATTTGGTCTTGAAACAAAGCTGTTGAAATTTTGGAGCAGAACCACGTGTTGCAGTAGTGCGATACAGAGCTGTGCAGAATAGAGTTGCATGGCCACTACTGACCGCTTGAACTGCTGCCTGGTTTGGTGCAAGGAGACACACAGATTTTGCTTGGTTTGTTGGTGTTTGAGCCGTGAATTGCTTGTGGAATGTGATGTTATTTGGAGTCAACAATTGTTGCTGTCCACATGCCAACGCCATCTCCCATTTGATGTTTTGCTGTTTGCTCCACGTACATATGCTTTGATTTGATCAACAAAAGGGGCTTTCTACTTTATTTTAATACATTATTAAATTATATATACTTTGTTAATTAGTTATTATTTAATTAAGCATGAATTCTAAATTTACATTGGTTTGTGTTAGATTAAACATTAATTAATTTTTTTATTACGAATTTGATTAAGCCTACTTGCATATTTTATGTCTTTATGGTAAATTGAACAATTCTTAAAATTTTAGTATCATTCATTGTGATTAATTAAATCTTTTGATTTGTGTTATTGTTTGGCCACCTTTAATATAAATCAATTGATTGTTTGAGACATGGTAAAGGTACACATCTGTAAGATTCGATTCTACACTACTGTAGACTCTAATTCCATAAAATTGAAAATAGAATTTCAATAAATAATGAATATTGATTTCACTTAAGTGAAAAGATTCTTAATTTAAAATGAGAAGAGATCAATTTTTGTGAAAAACACTAGAGTCGAGTACGAATAGCTGAGTTCGCCAACGTGTTGTGTGAATTAGAGCAAGTTGGCAAATTGAGCCATAACTGGTGATCGCCCAATGGTGATTATGGGCAAATATATGGCACAGTTCGCCAAAGGGCGAGTAAGATAAAGGCTTATGGCCAATTGTTGAGGGCGAGTATGAATATTCATCTTATTGACTAATGTGTTAGCCAATTGAGTTTCTTTGGACGATCGCCCAACGTGGCGAGGACTGTTGATCGCCCATATGATAGTAAATCGGGCGAACTGTGGTTTCTGCTTGACTAGGTGAGCTGAAATTAGCACTGACAGAATGAAATAATAAATCAGAACCGTGCCGCAAAAATGGACTTTAGACGCCCCACAGTTGAGGATAATAAATGAAGCAAAGTTAAAGTCAATAAGGGAATTAGCCTTATTGGTTGAGGAATTAAGCAAAGGGCTGCAGCAGAAGAAAAAGGTGTGTGGAAGGAAGACTTTCTCGCCCATGTAAGTGCAATTTTCTTCTTGCATTAAATGCATGATAGACGTGAGGAATAATGAAAGAAACAGGATAAGGGACAGGCGGTAGCTATTGATTGGTTGAGCAGGGTTATATAAGAAGAAACACTTGACGGAAATCCATTTAG
Source organism: Heritiera littoralis (assembly GCA_031772115.1). Classification (NCBI taxonomy): domain Eukaryota; kingdom Viridiplantae; phylum Streptophyta; class Magnoliopsida; order Malvales; family Malvaceae; genus Heritiera; species Heritiera littoralis. Next base: position 990,122 of record JAPDPK010000162.1, read on the forward strand.
CAAACTTCATCTTCCTCCCGAAAATTATGCAACTGAGAGCTTATGTTATTCCTCCCGTTTCTGTCATACTTGATTTACTGAGCTTCACTCTTCAGTTGGCCAAAACACATGAACCTGCTTATAAAGCCTTTCTTTCATAATTGGTGAGCTGAAGGAATAAGCAAAAGGAAGGCCAACATGAGACAGAAAGCAGTCTGTTCTGGAAGTGCAGTTGGTTGAGGTGAGTTTCATATTTTCTGAGGTTTTCTTGATTCTCAATGATAGATTTCTATGTTTTATGCAGTAATAAACATAGAAATGCAACCTTGTTTTTGTTAGATTCTTAGAGAACATGAAAACAAGGAAAAATGGAATAAGTGACGACAATGGCGACTATGTTGATCGCCCGTGTTGAAAGTTTGTAATCGCCAATGAGGCGAGTAGGAAATGATGAACTCGTCAATGTTGTTGTTCATGTGGGCTAGGTCGCCCAACGATAGTTTAGTTCATGGGCGAGCTCACTTCTGATAAGAAATCTGTGTGTGTGGCGAGCTCAAATGCAGAGGCATTGGGTGAGTAGAACTGTGGGCGAATTCCCACATTTAAGCCAATAGAGGCTTGGCGAGTTGACTGTTCGACGAGCTTCTGAAAAGTATTAATGGTGAGTAATGGCGGGCGAGCTCCCAAATTGTAAGCCATTGTTGAATGGCAAGCTCGATAGGGTGAGCTAGTGAGAACTTGTATGGGCGAGCTATTTGATTATTAAGTTTCACCAAACTGTTGGAAATTTGGAAAAAAAGAATATTAATAATTTTAATAAATCATTTTTGCAGCCGAGAATGGGGAATAGCTGTTGCCGAGCAAGAAGCAAGGCTTCGTAATATCAGGTAAGGGAGATGTGTGTGAAGTGATGCATGTCCTGTGGAGTAAATTTTATGAAAACAATAAGTTAAATGCTTTGTTTTCTGACATGCATTGTTTGAGGAAAGTTATTTGATAATTATTTGTGATACGGGCAAGCTAAAAGCCGACCCTATGCTGTTATGGGTGAACTAAAACAGGGCGGGCGAGCCCTCGTATTTTTATGATGGGCGAATTGGTATTGGCGGGCGAGCCAAGCTCTTTTATAATTTTTATACAACCGTCTCTAGTTTTAAGGGCGGGCGAACTCGTTTTAATGTGTTTGGGCGAGCGGCCCTTTGTTTTAAATTTAAGGCGGGCGAACCACTATCAACGAGAGAGTTCTGTTTTGAATAGCTAAATGGCGGGCGAATACTAATTCACCGTCTTGTCGAGTTAGTCATGGGCGAGCTGACCATGGCGAATAGGTTTCACGTTTTCAAGGTTTCTAAATTGAAAAATAAACTAATTTTATTATCTTTGAAAATAAAAAAAATAAAATAGAAATATGAAACCTTTGGCGAGTTGAATTACTGGGCAAGCCACTGAGGGCGAGCCGGTTTTGTTTTCAAGTTTAAAAGCAAGATGGCGGGCGAACACAGGTTCTCCGCCATGGGCGAACTGTCATGGGCGAGCCATATCGGGCGAGTCGACCATGGCGAACAGGTTTCGCTTTTCCAAAATTTTTCAACGAAAAAAAATGAATTGTTTTCATTATGTTTTTGGGCGAGTTGACCAATGGGTGAGTTGACCATGGGCGAACTAGCCATGGCGAGTCAGTTTAACCCGTGTCTTTCTCACACGGAATTCAGTGAGATTGCGGGCTGTTTTTAAAACCTTTTTGGAAAGAAAATGATGACATTATGAAATAATTCCTTAAAGGTTTTTCATGAGATATAATTTGATTTTGAGACGTTAGGCCTCTAGTTCATGCATTACTATTGCGTGACCCGCCTGGGGCGGTGGCTCGGTCGATGGACCAATGAGTGCACCTCAGGGCGTCACAGGGTTGATGGACCCGCCAAGTCATCAGCGGTCTCGAGGTCACTTGGCAAGTGGACCCGAGGACCACTATAGATTATGTCCATAGATCTGAGATAGCCGTGAGGGGCGATGGCCTACGGGTGCACCCCAATAGCGGCAGATTCCGTTCTCGCAAGGGGGAGGGGGAACGATGATAGCATGATTTATTTGTTGCCTAGTCTCAACTTACCAATTTCTGTTTACTGTGAGGATTCGTTGAAATCCTATATAGTGTTTACTACATTTTAAAGTAAACTGTTTAGCCAGTGATTTGAATGGTGTTTTAAGAAAGTTGTTTACTAATATCCACTGTCTTTTCTACTGGTTATTGCTAAGAAAAGAATAATGCGTTGTGATATATAGTTTTGCTTTATTTAAAGCAGCATATGTTTCCTTTACTGAGCGTATGAATCGCTCACCCATTGTTTTAACTCCACGGATAAGAAGTACATGGAGTTGAGATAATTAGCTCTCAGATGGGTATAGCTATGTTTAAAGCACTGAGACATGACACGTTAAATGTGACAGGTACAGTCTCTTCTCTTTTACATTTCAGACATATGTATACAGTACTACCTTAGTGAAATAAAGGTTAATAGGGGATGTTAGATGAAAGGGATAATAAAAAGAAATTTCATATTCCATAATTAACAGATAAATGGTTATCATTTATCACTGTTATTGTTGAATGTTAATGGCATCGCAGACAGCTCAACCGGTAAAGTTGTATGGAAATACGCGAAAAATGTGGTAACGGGATGTTACAACATCATATGCTAATGTATAGCTCTTGAATGACTGAATAAATATTTGATGCATACATCAAGCTAGAATATTTATTTGGTTCTTGTTAGATGTTCTTTTGTTCTTAATGGATTTTTAGTCATTAATTATGCTACATATCATAGGTAATTTAATGAGTAAAATTACTTGATTATAGCTGCCATCAAATAAAGTAATCATATATTAAAAAGAATGAACTCTAGAATTGAATTGAGACTTTTAAGATTGAAGACATAAAATTGCAATGTATTGGTGAAGTGAAATTCCTAGGCTTTTCTCTATTGGTTAATTTCTTGATTTTATTAGGTTAATTAATTTAATTAGTTAATTTAGTAATTAATTAGATATTTAGGTAATTTCTTTGACTTTCATAATTTTTTTGGGCATAAGTAGTTAAATTTTAATTGAATAAATTTAGCAAATCTCCGTGGGATCGACTTTTGTATTTGCACGCTATACTACCTTGATTCGTGCACTTGCTAGAATATAACTTTTTGTTCATCAAGTTTTTGACGCCGTTGCCGGGGATTTGTCTTAAGTCTATTCAATTTATTTAACTACGTGCATTTTTCTTTTATTATTTTCCTTTTTTGCTTACTAAATTTATTTATTTATTTATTTTAGGTAGTGGATGCAAGGTCGACGATCACTTGGTCAAGAGATAGTGCTTATTAACGATCAAATTGATAGAATCGGTAAGAAAGCAAAGGCACAAGAAGAGGAACTATTTGAAACCAACATGGAGTTACAAGTTGGGAATTAAGTTGAAAATCAAGTTCAAAATCGTGTTCAAAATCGTCCTATGAAGGAGTTTGCACGTCCTACCGTAGGAACATCACCATCATGCATTGTTCTCAATGATGCAGTCGGAAACTATGAGCTTAAGAATATTCATTTTAATATGCTTCCTTCTTTTCATGGTGCTGTTATTGAAGATCCTTTGACATTCATTCGTGATTTTTATGTAACTGTTCAAATTTTTCCTTTGCAGGGATTAACTGAGGACCAATTGCGAATGAGATGTTTTCCCTACAACTTGAAGGATGCGGCAAAGACGTGATTCATGTCTTTAACCCCAGCATCACTTACCACATGGGATGCAGTGTACAATAAGTTCATAGGTAAGTTCTACTCACATGCCAAAACCACTAAATTGAGGGGTAAGATTGCTACATTCACACAAGTAGATGGTGAGGCATTCCATGAAGCTTGGGAACGTTTTAAATTACTTTTAATTCAATGTCCACATCATCAGTACCCATTAGAATTGCAAAATCGATTTTTTTATGATGGACTAACTCAAGCTTGTCACGCTATGGTTGATAATGCTGCTGGAGGTGATATGTGAGAAAAGACTGCACAAGAGACCTACGAGCTCTACGAGATGCTTGGAGCTAATTCGTAACAAAAGAGTGTTAGAGGTAAACTTAGAGGTCTTTATGAGATTAACACTAACATTGAGTTGGCAATGCAGGTTTCAGAATTAACCAAGCAAATGAAGTCTATGTGTGCTATGATGATGGGTCAAAGAATGCCAGCGTCTAATGAGGTATGTGGAATTTGTGGGATTTATGGTCATATTACTAATGTTTGTCCTTCTAGTGAAAATTCTCAGATTTTATTGAGCAAGCCAATATGATGAACTCTCACAATCCACGGGTGAGGAATGATCCTTTATGTCATAGCCAGTAGTCATTTACTTGTCTTGCCATCAACTCTTAAACACTCCAAGTGGAGAAGTTCTTAGTATTTTCTATGACTGCCACTATAAGATCAAATTTGGCTAGTGTATTAATCAAAACTTTCTCTACAATTTGATCATCATCAATAGAATCACTATAACTCTTAATTTGATTAATCAACTCCATAAATTTACTAAAGTAATTATTTAAGTTCGCACGTTACTCTTTTTACACCATCACACACACATATATATCTTAATATTATCTTCAAAATGTAGGGCACCTATAATATCCAAGTGTCTCAAATCAAAAGCCATTTACATACACGAGTAAAACAACACAAATATAACTCTACTACCTTGGTACTTTTTCTAATTTTATCGCACGTTACTTCACCGTCCTAAACTCTGATGTACAGACTGTGTTGGGCTGTTGGCAGCCGTGTTGGCCTTGATCGAGGTGCCTAGAGGAAAGAAATCCTTAATTATTTCACCGTCCTAACATATACTTATTTCATCAAACTTCACTCGGTGCTTAGAGGAAAGAAATCCTTAATTATGATTGATTTGCAGGAACGTGTGGACTGGGGAGAGGAAACCTGTCTTCGTCAGCCATTGTTGCGAAGCCAAGTGCCTGAGTTGCCTGCTTTTGACCAGCACCTGGATTAGATGAGACGACGTGGAGATGGAATTAGATGAGAGGACACTTGTTTATAATGGAGAGGTTCCAAACACGAACAGCAAAACAGAAAGAAGAGGTGGAGATGGAATTAGATGAGAGGACAGCTATTTCTTTATTTTAATTGATTGGGAAAATGAATTTGTCATCTACAATTCCTATCATATCATAACGCGACAACGTCTTTTAAACTCTAGTTAGCCTTACCAACCTCTGTAGCTCAACTTTTCATAATGAACTTTTAAATCTCATTTATTGCAAGTATACTTTATAAGTAATTAAGCTGAAAGCCTTATGATTGGAGGATTAAAAAAAAGGAAAGAAAGGACTGTCGTAATGGCTTTGCGCTGGACGATTTTTGAAAAAACATTTAAAAACAAAAGAGAGTCGTCACCAATCTTTTTTGTCTAGGTGCGATTGGTCACCTGAAAATATTTATCTTTTTAACAAAATCTCAAAATTATTTAAGTTCATTAAAAAGACAAATTTGGTCCATGAAAACAAGATTTGGGTTCGGGGGTTCGGTTACGTATGAGGAAGGATTAGCACCCTCATAACGCTCGTTAGAAAACGGTACCATCCTAACTACGTGGTATCTTTTGATTTGAATAAAAGAGTCTTGGTTTAACACTGATTTGCTTATTTAGAAAACTCGTGTATTGGCTTAAAAATTACTATTACATGTATGTTTAAGAACTTCCTTTTGAAAATTAACATGGACCCCATTTATTGAAAAATTAAATCAAATATTCCAATACTTTTGGCGATATTTGAAATAATTCTACTCACCTAGAGATTTCTAAAGAATCACTACTTGTGACTTCTATAGAATCTCATCCTTGGTGGGACCCACATTATTTGCATAATTGATCGAAGATTAACACTTATATTAAAATAGGTCTTATTTTGAAAACAACATGAATCTCTTTTATTGAAAAATTAAATCAAATATCCCAATACTTTTGGCGACATTTGAAATAATTCTTCTCACCTAAAGATTTCTAAAGAATCACTACTTGTGACTTCTATAGAATCTCATCTTCGGAGGATTCACGCTTTTTGTGTAATTGAATAAAAAGTTATTATATATTTTAAAATAAGTTTTATTTTGGAAATAAACATGAACCCCTTTTATTGGAGAAATAAATCAAATATTCCAATACTTTTGGCAACATTTGAAATAATCCTCCTTACCTAGAGATTTCTAAAGAATCACTACTTGTGACTTCTATAGAATCTCATCATCGGCGGGACTCACGTTTTTAAATTCGCGTGAATGCATGTGAGGCAAACAGATAATGATGCGCATGCAAATGAATTTTTAATTTTAAATTTCTTTATTTATTTGTTTAGTTATTTATATTTCTTTGTTTTTTTTTTAAAAAACTTATTCATTTTCTTTTTATATGAAAATTTAAATTATTGAAAAATCATACTAAATATTCCAATACTTTTGGCAATAATTAGTACGATTTTTCTCACCTAGGGATCAGTTAGGAATCACTACTTGTGACTTCCGTAACATCCCATCATTGGAACTTCATTTATTTTGAAATTAACTTTTATCATTAGTTTTCCTTTTAAAAACTTATTTTTTTTGTTTTTAACAAAAAATTAAATTATTGAAAAATCATACTAAATATTCCAATACTTTTGGCAACATTTAGTACAATTCTTCTCACCTAGGGATCAGCTAGGAATACTACTTGTGACTTCCGTAACATCCCATCATCGGACGAACTTTTACCTCTTGCGAATAATTAGAATATTTCATTTTTATTGATTCTTATTTTTTTATTTAGATTTATTAACTTAACTTAATTCCTTTAGCTATGGTTTTTTTATTGAAATTTTATTACCACTTATTTAGTTAATTTAATTACTTTTGAAATTTTATTATTCTCAATTTTTATTGGTTTGATTGTTTTGTATTTATGTATTCCTAAAATCTACATTCTTATTAATCCTTTCTAGCTATCTTCATTACTTCTTTTGTTTTTATTAATTTTGTTTTAATTAGTATTTTTTCTAAATATTCATTTTCTGTCATTGCAAAATATATTATTATATATATTTATTTAAAATAAGTATGAATTTGAATATTGAGAAATTATATCGAATATCCCAATACTTTTGGCGACATTCGATAAATTCCTCTCACCTAAAGTTTTTCGAAGAATCGCTACTTGCGACTTCTACGAAAACTTATCATTAGGATTCATGCTTACTTTATTTATTTATTTTATTTTTGTATTTTTATCTTATTTTTTAGCTTCTTAAATATTCTTTCATGGTAAATTGTTTAATAATAAAAAGAAAATCATATATAAAATTATATAGTCATATTTATTTATACATTTTATATTTCCTATGTACATTTTAAAATTATATACCTAAAAGGGTTTCCATAATAAATTGTTTAAGAAAATATTTATTATATATAGAAAAACAACTATATGGTTATATTATTTTGTATACTTATTTTATATTCTTTATTTACATATATAATATATATTTATTTTTTATTTTTATTTTATGTACTTCATATATATTTAAAAAACTATATACATTTCTTTCATTTACAAATTTTATTTATTTATGTGTATATCTTAAAACTATATATTTATTATTAAGATTAATTACATAATTAAATTTAGAGTTATTAAACCTTAAAGAATTTTATACATAAATAAATATTCATTTTTGTTATGCAATAATAAATTATCTAACAAAATAAACAAATAAATGAATAAATAAAAAACTAAAGAATGAAAATTTATACCCCAAACGGACTGGGCTTGGAGGCTGTTGGGTCAAAGCAGGCCAAGACGGGCCGGATCAGGTGTGCGAGCGGAGCGGGTCAGCACGCGGGTCGTGAGCTGATGGTGGAGTCGGGTAGCGGCCGGGTTGCGCGGATCCCGGGTCGGGTCGGAAGTGGAGCGCGGGTCCTCAGCTCTCCAAAACGCACCGTTTCGCTTCCTTTAAAAGCCCCGATTTTTTTCTTCTTTCATTTCCGTCCGGCTTTCTCCAAAAAAAACGCCCCAAAATCCTCTCAAGCCTCTCGCCTCTCTCCCTTTCCGGACGATTGCCGGCCGCTGTGCGCCGCCGCACGCTGGTCGCCGGTGGTCTTCCCGACACACCAAAAACACTCCCCTCGTCTCCCTCTCCTCAGATCTGGCCTCCGTTCCTCTCGAAAATTCCTCTAGCCATACAGATCTGAAAACCGAAGCCCTCTCCCCTTTTTTTATTTTTTGGTTTTTGGTTTTTTTTTCTTAGATCTAGATGTGATTTTGGTTTTTGTGGTTTGTTGGTGTGTGTGTGTGTGTGTTTGCAGGAACGGGTTCGTGTGGTAGGGCTCTAGGTTATTTTGAGGGTTTCGGATCTTAGGTTTTCCAGATCTGGGTTAGGGTTTTCCAGATCTGGGTTAGGGGTTTGTTTTTTGGGTGTGTTTAGGTTGCAGTGGTGGTCTTGGTGGAGTCTCCGGTGAAGGTATAGGGTTCGTGAGCGGTGGTTTTGAGTTTGGTCCAGAGAAAAAAAGAAAAGGGAAGGGCTCGGAACCAACGGGTAGCAAATCGTTCTCTTTTTTTTGTTGGGTTTGTGGACTTGGTTGCTTATAGGGCGAGGCTCACAGAGTTGGTGGTGGCTGGTGGAGAGGGATGGGCTAGTAGAGAGTGGTTGTTTCGGTGAGGGAGGGGTGGTGGTGGCAGGAAGGGGTGTCAGAAACTGGTGCCGTGCACGGCACCAGTTCTGCCCCTTTTTTTGTTTTAATATTAATTTAAATAATAATAATAATAAATAAAATCAAAATAATGGGAAGAAAGAAAGAAAGAAAGAAAGAAAGAAAAAAAAGAAAGAAAGAAAGAAAAAAAATGAAAATGAAAATAAAAATAAAAAATGAAAATAAAATAAACAAATAAAATAAAATAGAATAATAAAATAAATAAATAAAACAAAATGAAAAATGAAAAAAAAAATTTTAAACTTATGACAAAATTAGGTGTCTACAAGGACTGTTATGTTTAACATTAGACAGTCTTTTTCTATCGGAGAGTTCCCCTATGTGGATGTTCAAGCTATTTATTTAATTGGCTCGATTTCTTTTGAATTGAATTAATTGAATTATTTTTAAGTCATTAATTAAATCAAATTTATGAATTTCGAAAACTTAATCAATCAAATTTAGTTAAGTTTATTTTCGAATAAATTGAATAATAAAATTTAATTAAATTATATTTTAACTCTTAATTTCTCATATTTGAAATAAATTAAATAAAATTGTCCAACAAAATATTAAATACAAAAGTATTAAGTTAAAAATAAAATGAAAAATTTTACATTAAGATCGTAATTTATCTTATGTCTATTAACACAAATTTACGTTTATTTTCATGTTAATAAGCTTAAACACATGTTAACAACAGTAAAATTAGTATCAATATATGTAAACACAAAAATAGATGTAAATTTGGTATTCTTAGGCATAAAATAATTTAAGTTTAATAAGCAAAACACATGAAAATTTGTTTTCGTTACAAGTATCAAGTTGTGGGTTATGGCTTCAAATGACAAAATCAGCTTCTCAAAACTATGATAGTCACTGACTCAGCTCTCAGAGGAAAATGAAAGTTTGTAGCTGTGGAGGTGTACTTATCGATTTCAGTGGCTGATTTTATTTATTTTCTTGGAGTCTTGGAGTTCAAGATTACAACATGGCTGGATTGTTTACTTTCAATAGTTTATTGAGTTCATTGCCATTTTTGGAGTCTTTAGGGTGATGGGGTTGGCCATTAAGTCTGTAGCTAAGATCGCTTTTGACTGGTGTTATTATGCTATGATGGGTGTTGTTTGCACGGGTCTTGATTTCCGGCTGTTAAGAGTCCCAGATTATGATGTTAGTGATCCTAATCTGCACTTTTCAAACCTGTAATCATCTGCTTAATTTAAAATATTATATTGATTTAGAAAAAAAACACAGATTTTTGATTAATTTACATTTTGAATCGAATTAATATAAAATTAAAATTTTTTGGAAATAATTTTCAATAACAAACGAAAATTTTTTTGGTGTACAATAACAAATGAAAATTAATTCAATGATACATTAATTAACCAAATTAATTCGATTTAATTAATTAATTCAGTTAAAACAGAATATAAATATGGTTAAATATGGAAAGGATATGATGAAGTTTATCACCTACTCAAAATTGAGGTGTTAAGTAGTTAAAAAATGTAATTGAATCTCTGGCTCGTGCTTGCACACCTATATTTTTTTTTCAAATAAATAAATTAATTAAGGCTACAAATCATAAATGTAAAGCTATAAGTTAATCAAGTTTGCATTAGCTCAAATTGCTTTTTATCCAATGACAGGTGAGTGCAATGAAAATTAGCTTGTTTATATGCTACAAACAGTATATAATTAATCAGTACAACTTTTGAACGACACTATAAATATGTTTGATTGATATTCATTCTTACAGTCAATATAGTCGTCTATGTACGAGGAGGAAAGCAATGAAAAATTTTCCATTCCTAAAAAACTTTTAATTGACCCTTTTTTTCCCTCTCTTTTCATCATTACATATTCATGTTTCACGTGGGATATGTCTACACAGAAAAGTCTGATAGAGAGAAGTATAATAAATAACAAATTAATCAAGTGTCATATTGTCCGTTAGATTTAGAATTCAGTCTTAAAATCATTACTCAAAAAATTTAAATTCTTTGAATGTATCAAATTAACGTGAAGAGTGTGCCTTTAAATCGCTCGAGGAAGAATTAATTTTATAGTAAACGCATATGGGTCTGAATACACCTTGCTTGTAAGAAAAAGAAAACAGCTGATCATTCTGACAAAGAGAAGTATAATAAATAATAGTTTAAGCACGAATCGTATTGTAAGTTAAATTCAACATTCAAAATTTATAACTAATATTTAAAAAAATTAATTTTTTTTAAAAACAACAAATCGATGTAAAGGATGCGCCTTTAAAATTGTTACAGAAAAAAAATAATTTTGAAGTACACGTTAATGGGTGCAGAGTCATTCTGATTGTAAGAAAAAGAAAACAGTTTGATCTTTAATTAATGGGTTTAGGGGAAAAAAGAGTGAGAAAATGATGGAAAAGTAACGGCAAAAGAAAAGGGTTCGGAGGCGGGGGACCCGTTCCGTGGTGGAAATAATAGCACCGTGGGTTTTGACCGTGGTGTAATCGAGGATTTTTTTTCCCTTAAATTTCCAGTGGTATCAGCGGAGAACATGTGACAGAAAACGTGCACTGACTTTTATCAAAAAATTAGAATATTTTAATGGATAATTTTATACTCCTTCCGTCTCAATAAATTTGTCATTTTTAATTAAATAAATTATCCCATTAAAAATAAGATTTATATATGATGCACTGACAGTGTATAATTTCTATACACTATTAATGCACTAGAGGTTGACACCTCATCAATAGACCTTTATATGCAAATATAAATAAATTTTTTAAATTTGCCCATAGGGACCTATTCACGAGGTGTCAACCTCTAATGCATTGACAGTGTATAGAAACTATACACTGTCAGTGCATCATATATAAACTCTTAAAAATATCACATTGAAAAAATAATAAATTTTAATACTATATTTTCTCTTTTACCCTTTATTATACTTCAGTTTTAATCATTAAAAAGTTTAATACCTATCACTTTTAAAAATAATTTGGTCAATTTGAGTCATTTATATGATATAACATAAAGAATTTTTAACCTCTTAAAACTACGTGTTTTGTCAACAAATGATAATTTTAATGGGACAGAGGGAGTATAATGCAAGGGTGGGGGAGTATTGCTAGAAAAGAACAAATTCTGTAGGGGTAAGAAGACTTCAATCAGAAAAATGCATGCATTTACAAGCTTAAAAATTATTTAGTTGGACTAATTATGGATCGATCCCAAGCAAAGAATATTTCTTAAATACAAAAGTAGCTAATGATCTCCTTTGCCAATTGGCAAATATTCACTAGCAGGCTACCTAATTATAGCAATACTGTTTTTGAATTTTTGCTATCCAAAAAAATACACTCCTATTTAATGATGTTGAGTTTTTGGTTAATGTACTTGTCGAGGAATTTTATAAGATCAAAATTTTTGATCCTATAGTAAGATCAATGTAAACATACATACATATAAATTTAATGTAATAGATATAAAATATTTTAAAGAAAATATTGCAAACATATGTGAATAAACATAATATTAGAATCAACAGATGTAAACATATGATAATTTTGTTACAAAATGTGCTAATATTTATTTTCATGTGTTTACGATACTTATAACATATTTTATGCCTAATGATATTAAATTTATGCTTAATTCTATGTGTTTACATTGAAATTGCAATAAAACAAAAAATTTTGACTTTATTGTATAATTCTTCTGTATTTGTCATGTGTAGAATAGAGGTGAGCAATTTTTTTTTGATCGGTTGATTTGAAAAAAATTAAAAATTGATTACATAAATTTACTTTAAAAGGAAAAATCAAATAGACTTCTGCTGCTCATCTCTAGTTATATGAACATATCTTAGATCAATTTATCGCATAGATGGTATTTCAAATGAGCCAAAACAACCCCTAGTTTTTGGCTCTAATTAAGCTTACATTTATTTTTTAAAAATAAAATATAATATTTGTGATGACATTAAGACTGGTATAGTTTAGTTTATCAAGCTTGAGTCAAGCAGGGGAATACTGGATAAGATTCATAACGCTATACGTGATTACGTAATATATTGATCACAACTGCTAAATATAAACTAATATATATGGATTATTTTTACATTTACTGATAATGAAATTTTTAGTTTCACATACAGTATTAAGAGGGTAACACATATTTTTAAGAAATACTATTAAAAAATATAAAAATTAATTTAAAAAATGAGTCGTGTGACATTTTTTTAATTCAATTTGTAGAATTAAAAATTTTTATTATCGATGTATAAAATAATAGCCTTACAATAATCCTATGGATGTGTGTGCTTCAATTCAGGCTTGAGTTTTGTAAAAATTAACTTTACTTCAAAGCAGGCCTGGCAACAAAATAGTAAGGACCGAGAATTCTACATTAAGATCATAAATTTTGACTTCACGGTAAGGCGTAAGGTGTAGAAATTAAAATTCCCATAAACTTACAAATGCTTTATCCTAGCAAAAGTTTTCAACAATTTGACTTTTTTTTTGGTAAATGCACTCAGATTTTTAGAATTGGCAATAGAAGAAAAGAACTGTTTGAGTGTTTTTGTCATAGAAAGAGAATAGTTTAGGGTCAGAATCCAAATACGTCTTTTTGACTAAGATCTGCTTTGACGGCAATCCTACCGTTGATAGCTTGCCGACACAAGACTTCGACTCCGGGGAGAGCAAGGCCAAATCGTACTGCTTTCCAGATTGTGGAAGGGTGAAGTTGCAGATGAGCGTAAAAGCCATTACAGAAAGATTTTGCAAACAGATTTGATATTCTGGTAAGTCAAAGCATTTGCAAAGAACACCAAGCTTTGCTGCAACTACATGAACAACTTAAAAGACATACCAGAAAGATCAAACAAACACCTTGAAGTCACTAAATCTGGACATATCTGATCAAATTAACGTCCAAAACCAATATTTCATTTTCTGACAACGTATCTGTGAATTAAACACAAATACTCCAAGTATCAAGACCAGCAGAAATCAAGCAATGGCGTCATTCTGCCGCCAAGACAACAAACAAATCAGTTTTGATATTTTGGAAGGAAAGAACAAGCCAAACTGCCAAACTAAGTTTTTGTCTGCAAAGGAACAAATACCCGCTTAGCATGAAGCTATGAATCTATCTTCAGTACGTCCCAGCTTCATCATAGATTACAATCTAAAACCTAATGCTTTTGACACCAATAACTAAAGAGAACAGCAAAACAATTATATATCCTGTAATCTCACCGACCCAGATAGATGTTTTAACTTCATCAACAGCCCATTCCAAAAGCTTCACAAATGATATTCTGAGTTTTAAGTTCATCACCAAAAAAAAAAAAAACGACATAGCAATTACGTGTTCTTCAACAGTGAGTGGCACTTTCAATAAAGCAGCATCCGTAGTAAACACCTGAATACATTTCCACTCACATCTTCAGCCAACAAACAACTTCACAACACTTAAAGTCACTAACAACATAATATGCTCCAAAAAAATCAAAACAAGCCTCCCAATCAAGAATAAATACAATCCTTGAAAGCATTAGCACATAAGTCATAGTCCACTACTCAAAAATTCTCATTTCCCTTTGTAAAAAAAAAAAAAAAACTAAACAATTCTCACATACTCTTGAAACCAAAAAACTAGAGTAACATTTTCAAATTCAGCGAGCAGACACAAGTTTGCACTTCACCTCTCAAGAAGGTAGATATATACAAAAAAAAGGCCAAAAACGCTTTACACCCAAAGAAAGAAACTTCCAATCTGTCCCGAAAAGATCACAAGCTTCCAAAACTTAATGCGATTACCACAATCGAGAGAATAATCCAAGTAAGGGAGGATCTTGGTGATGGAAGAAGAGGCAATAGTGAGATTAAACCCATCAATTCTTCTACCATTTCACAAACTAATAGCTCTATCAAACTCCCTTTGATAAGTTTCAAAGCCCTAAGCATCTGCAAACATCTCTGACTGCCATAAATGTCAAAACCCCTAGTCTTTCACCGAAGATCTATAATCATATCTTAGATTTATTTTGCAGGACTCAAAATTATGGATAAACAATATGTAATTTGTACTTATGCAAAATATAACTCAGATATAGCCAAAAACAAATTCGGATTATTTATAGGATTCCTACTACTTTTTTCCCTACACTCATAATTTCATCAATATCAATTACGTATAATTTCTGAAAGTTCAATTTCTTTGTTCTTTCTCTTTTACAATTAGAAGGATGAAAAAGAAACTTTACTCTCGAAGTTAATTTGGTATCTAACCAAAAACATCGAAAGCTTATTATTCTTATATATATATATATATATATATATATATATATATATATATATATATATAAAATTCTAAAAACTAGGTTAATTGAGGATCTAGCCGGGAAGATTTATAATTCCACCTTGTTATTATGCTTGCACCCCCTTGCAAAGTCAGCTTGAGCTTCAAAATCTGTTTCTTTTACATCATGAAATCCCAAAACCCATCAAGATTGCCGAAAAATTCATCATAGTCAATTAGCATTGCCGATGAGTTGCTGTTTTCTCCAGTTTGAGATGGATTCCCATGATCTCCTGAGGATGAACTCGCGGCCGCCATTTGGGGGCTCTGATAATGAGTTGCCGCTGCTTCAACAGTAGCTTGACCTTGAAGAGGTGCTGCTGGCTCACGTAGCTCAACTCCTCCTCCTGCTGCTGGTCGCCTGTCAAATGAGCGCATGCATTGCGATTTCTTGTATACCCGGCATAGGCTGAATTCTTCTCTTAACTGTAAATTAAAATGGAGAAGACATGTAAGATTTTGTACTTGTTTATGAATTTTGGCTTTTTCCAAATCTGTAAAACACATGATTTTTAGAATCAAGAAAAATAATAAGCATAGGTTTCGTACAGTTGGCGTTGCACCAGATGAAGCCTCTTCTTTAATAGCTTTATATTCGTTCATTGTCCACTCGGTTTTTCTTCCATTAGGAGCTCTTCCTTTATAGAAAACCATCGTTCTTTTTACGCCGATAGGGCGATTACCGGAAGAATAAACAGAACTGGGAGAGCCAGTAGCTTTCCAGTAACCAGTTTTTGTTTGCCGCCTTGGTCTTCCGCCCTGAGCCTCACTCTCTTTCCTTGGTATGAAGAAGAACCACTGTTCAGGGTCCTTATGGCATAGGTACAACGAGAATTCTGCGTCAAGAAAACTAATCAAATTAGGGCAAAATACCAAATTCAAAGCTCATAAAAATTAAGAACAGAATCAGGAATCTTTCTTCTTTTGTTCTTCAGAAGCACAACCACTTTTGGTAATGATAGATGATGCATGAATGAGTTAAGCTAAACATCAAAAATCCTATTTCAGCGAAAAGGAAAGCTTTATGAACTTTTTATGAACAGACAAAATGTACAAGAAACTGAAATAAAAATAGAAGAAAAACTTGTTAGCTAGGATCAGTAGTAGCTATAATTTGAGCTTAAATTATTAATGCTAGCCAGCTAGGTTGTCATATATTACTTGGAAGATCCCAAGGATTGAACTCATAAACGTCGACAACTGGTATAACCCGATCCATGAGACGGTTCAAATCCTCCCTCTTCCTTTCAAGCTTGTGATGAAGATAAAATGAAACCAACTCATCTTCGGTCGGGTAGAACCGAAACCCAGGTGGCATATCCTCCATTTTCACTCTTTCTTTTTCTCCGATCCTCTCTAAATATTCTATACCAAATATATGTAATTACCTTAAGAAATGATTCGCTCAAAGTAATGGCGGTGAGGATTTAACATATGGGATTGGTCTCTATTTATAAAGATGAGAAGGGAGATGTCGTGAGGATTGATAATGGAAGTTATAAGCCAAGAGAGGGATAGTGAGAGAAACGGGTAGCTGAATGCAGCATTCTGCTGGGAAATTTCCACAAGTTGAATGGAAGTGGAAAAGAGAAGGCTGAGGCTGACCTGGCAATCACGTCATCAAATGGTCACTTGACATCGAAACCACAAGAATAAAACACGTATATAGAAATATTGCATAAACTAAAAAAATTTATATTTGACATGTTAATACAAATTTTAATACAAATCTTTTATATTTTATAAGACACAAAAACGATTTTTCGTAAAGCAATCATTTACACAAATTATCTGAAAATCTCTGGTCAATATATGATCCGTGCCAAACGGTTACGTGTGGAGAAAGATTAGCACTTCGACAACGTTCATCTTAAAATGGTACTAACTAGCTTTATTTTATTCTTATAATTTACCTTATATTTATATTAATTTTGATATACTTATATATTGAAAAAATTTCTAAGATTTTTTCGTCAATTTGGCTCCAACCCTAGAAATCTCTCTCACCTCAAGATTTTCAAGGGGTCTCAAATGATTTTCTTGAATTTCATAATCGGATAAATTAAATATTTTATAATATTCTTATTTTTCCCAGTTTTGTCTCTAATTTTGACTCTATAGCTATTTTCTAAAGTTTCTAATAATTTTCATATTCTTATTTATCTTATTTTTAAGAAATAAACATGAATTATGTTTTATTAAAAATTCACCCTTAAGCATCAGATCAATTTAGTTCAGCTCAAAAGGAACGTCTTTACCTAGAAATTTTCAAGGAATTTTAATTGACTTTTTTAAAATTTCATCTTCGGTATAACTCATATTTACTTCTTTATTTATTTTATTTCTTATGAATTTTATTCCAAGCTATTCTATTCTATTTATTCATTTATTTATCTAATTTTATTTAATTATCTACTTATCTTTATCCCTTTTTTATTTGTATGTAATTCTTCCAGCCTATTTTTATTTTTATTTAACAAAATAAACATGAATTATAGTTTATTGAAAAGTCTTTCAAAAGTATTCCATTAATTTGGCAGATTTTCTCACCTAGATATTTCTAAGATATCTCAATTCACTTTCTCAAAATGTCATCATCAGTATAATCCATATTTATTTTTTAATAATTAATTAAAATTTTAAAATCATCTTTATTTACAAAATAATTTTAATTTATAAAATTTTAATCTATTCTAATTTATAGTGAATGAGATAAAAAATAATCATTTGAACATTTTAGAAAAAAAGGTCAATCATAATTTTCTAAAATTATTGTAGGTTTTTGAAGTAAATATTTTAGTATATATTTACTCTTTTATTCAACAAGTTTTATAATTTTATAAAGACAACACAATGAGAAAAATGAATAAACTAAAAATGTAAAAATATTAAAAATTATATATGGAGAAAAATTCTAAAAAATAATCTTTTCTTGATTGAATTTTAATTTTAATTTGTTCTTTAAAGAATTTTCATTATAGGTCTATATCAAAGCACAAAACTTGACTGGTTTAGAACTATAACCAAACCTGATTCAATAAAACAAGAATTAAATCTGTTCATGGGCTTAGCAACCCATTAAAGTTCAAAAGTTGGTTTGATTTTTTAACGAATTTGGACAAAAGTGTTAAGTGCACTAAATGGGCTTGGATAAAAAAATTAAGCCTGATAAATTTTCATTTCAGGCTTTGACTTTATCTTTTGAGACCTAAGCTTGGTTCTGCCTAGATAAAAAATAATTAATATTAAGTTTTTATAATATATATATATATATTTACCAAACCTAATGTAAATATATGTATATAAAATATTGTATGAAAATTGAGATGCAAAGTTTAACAAATCAAATTAAATTCTAAAGGAAATAAAAGAATAAAATCAAATAAACATAAAATTATAATGCAAAATAATAATAATAATTATAATATTAAAAATAATATAAATAATTGGATTAGATTGGGTCGATCGAATCCAAGTAATAAAATTAAAAATAGCTTAGGTTAAAATCAAATCTAAATAAACGAGTTAGGCCGGGCTCAAACTTGTATATTCATTAATATATAGTTTAGGCCTAGCCTGTGGACACCTCTAACAACAACCCACCTCTTTTTTTTTTTTTTGGGTTCACATGGAGGTAAAAAAAAGAAAGGAGAATTCAAACTTGAATCTAATCTTTTTTTTTTGCAATCACAGGTATTCTAATTCATTTTATTATTTGAGATAATCTTGTTCGAGTTAAAAGTGATAAACGGTAAGCCCTCCTAAAGTAACAACTCATATAAAGAGGAATAACAACCACTAAACTAAACTTTGATTTGCAACCCATCTTTTTTGTTATTATTTATTTGTAAAACCCTTTATCTTCATCATAAGATGATTTGATAATTTCATAAATTTCTAGGTAAGAATCAATATATTTTAGATTGCTAATTTGCTATAATAGAAAATATAAAGAAATAAAATCTAGGAAATATATAAAGGAATTAGAATAACCAAGATTAAAAAAATCCAAATTCAAGTAAACATTTAGCTCTAAATCACTCAAATATCCTTCACAAAGAGAAATAATTTCTCATCTTTGCGTGAATGATGAACTTTACATGTGTTTTTTTTTTTGAAAAGCTAATGATTCATTTAAATAACCAGGCAAAAAATCGAAAGCCTGGCACAAAAAAAAGACAAAGTAGAGTCAAAAACAAAACAAGGTTTAGCAAAAAGAGAAAAGAAACGTGTGAGCTGGAACCATCAACTACAATGGACTAACTGAACCAAAACAAAAGAAGAAAATGGGGGAAAACCAGGGGCACAAACAACTCGAATCACAATGCAGAGAGAAGCCCAAGTCACTGATTCGGTTTACATATGTTATTTTAAATATACTTTAGATATACTGCTAATTATTTTTCAAAGAAATAAATTATCGAAGAGTTTATATATATATATATATATATATACACATACACACACGGAATAACTACAAAAGTGTCATACATAAACATAAAAATTTGATAACATAGACGCCAAACTGAAATATATATATATATATATATATTTATGTGTATAACACATGTGTATGTAGCATGGTTCATAAAATAATAGTTAAAAAATATTTACCGTTATATATTTATATATAGTGTTAGGGAAATATAGCATACACATAAAATCATACACATAATTAGATGCATAAAACTATTATCTGTAGATGGATGATGCACAATTAACTACTTTAAAATTGCGAAGAAATTTACACGTACATGATTTGCATAGGGATCAATTTTCTTTTACATCGAAGGCTTTTAACCTAAGGAAAAAAAAAATACAAATATTGAAATTCAAACTTCAAATTATCTACAAAACTTCAATCTCTCACAGCTTAAAGTTGAGAAAATAACAATCTCAGCCAATACTCAAGATCTTGTGATCATTTTGCTACATCAATTACTAAAGATATATTTAGACTTTTAGTTAAATTTAAATAGTGGCTAGGGATCTGATGCTTTAGCTAAAGCTGGGGTTGACAGAATAGAGACAATATTCAAGGCCTGGTGGTAATTTTGATCTTTCATTATCGGTGTCACTGGATTTATCTGGTCTTTATTTTTGAGTATCTTGTTATGGAGATAAAAGGAAACCATCTCATCTTCAGTCGGATAGAACCGAAGTCCTGGCGGCATATACTCCATTTTCACTCTTTGCTTTTCTCTGATAAAATATATTTGCTCAGCTATTTCCTTGACGTAATTTATTATGAATACTTATATAGCTATAAGGCGACAGAGAAGGGTTAATTTCTTCTTTCTTGAGGATTGATTATGGAGAGCGTTAGGCAAGAGAGCAGAAATGGGAGAGAAAGAGAGAGGGCACATGTCGAATCTTCCACGCGCTTGTCTGGAAGAAAATTGTCAATTTCTTAAACATTGTTATTGGAATCAATCAATTTATTCCTATGTACATGGCCCTATGCTCCTTTTTCTGCATCCAGGATTGATTGTTTTCATACTTGGCCACATTAATGGTTAATTTACAGAGGAATGATCCACTTGCATTAATATAAAATTAATTTAAATTTATATATTTTTATATTATTTATATTTTGTTAATTTAATACTTTTAATTTTATATCCTACTTACCTAGATTATGATTGTCAAATTTTAAGTAAATCTTATTTCACAATAATAAAATTTCAACTATTAATATATATAAACAAAAATTTTTCTCCATTAAAATGATAGAAATATCATCATATTAATTCAAAATTTTACATGCATATTAAATATGAGTAGATTGTAAAACCATACAGTTGTTTGTAAAATATTAATTCTACATGAAATCATAAAAAGTGTATAAAACAATTAGTTTTAAATTAATATAAGTAAATCCCTCCTCTAATTTATTATATATATATGTATGTATGTATGTATGATCGGTATGTTAGATATTAAATCTTAGTTATCAAATTATAATACTTTATTAATAGATCACATTATTCTTAATCATCATATATATATATATATATTCACCTTATTAACAACACAAAGTAAATATTAATGAAGCAATCTTATAATAGTAAATTTCTTTTACAAATAATTTGAGTATTAGTTCAATAAATCATACTTTCACCTTTAATTTTAAGATATCAATACTATTCTGCAAATAAAAGATTCCCGTCTTTAACGTCGAATCATTAGATGCAATAAACTATAGGTTGGTACTGTACTACTGTGTTTTAATTTACTCAAACCATGCGTTTTATCGTTGAATTATTTTATTAGAGGTTTATGTTTATTAGAGGTGTAGATAAAAGAGAGACTTGCTTTTTTTTTTGGTACAGGGAGACTCGCTTTTGTATATCATAGCATTTATTTAATTCGATTTCGTCAGGTGAAACTTGAAAGATATTGCTCTACCTTGGGCCAATAAACAATTTTTTTTAATATTCACCTTTGTCCTTAGTGTATTATTTTGTGTTTGATGGTAGGATTTATATGACACGCAATAGCGTATGGTGCTTTCAGGACAAAGTATAAGCCCTGAAAACATGATATTTCCATTAAATCTTGTTTTGATGAGTGCTACACCGTGAGTGGAAGACTTCATTTCTGGGAGAAGATTGTTTCATGTTCCTCCTGTTATTGAGGTTCCTACTAGACAATATCCAGTTACAGTACATTTCTCAAAAAGATCAGAGCTTGTGGATTACATTGGTCATGCCTTCAAAAAGGTCATGTCTATACATAAGAGGTTGCCACAAGGTGGCATACTTGTTTTTGTCACTGGACAAAGAGAAGTAGAATAATTGTGTCAAAAGTTACGCAGGGCTTCTAAGGAGGTGATCACTAGCATTTTTGAAGGGACAAAAGTACTGAAGCCACTCCTCCCACTCAAATCAACTTTGTTGAGGACAATAAGAATGATATTAGTGAAGCATTTGAGATCAATGGAGACTCAACCCACCAGCAGACTGACAGGTTCAGCTCTTATGATGAAGATCAGTATGATTATGATGAGGATGATTCAGATGCTTCTTATGATCTAGAGACAGGGAGTGAACTAGAAATTTTTGGTGATGATGGGAGCACATTAGATAAAAAATCCATGAAAAATGGTGATAAGTTGGTTGAAGTGTTAGGAAGGGATGGCAGCCTATCTTCACTTAAGCCTACTTTTGAAGCTTTGGCTGGGAAAAACGGATTAGATCAACAATTTGAAAGGCTTCGGTCAAAAATGCAGTCCGAAGCCCTCCTAGAGCCCCCAAGAACGTTTTCCCCAGGGAAAGAAGAGAGAGCAAAGGAAAAAAAATAGAGATGTTTATTTGAAAGTAGAGTGAAAAGTACCTCTGTTTTTTTTTTTTCCACATATGGAAGAGCTTAATCTAACTTGTAACAGGGAATGCCTATTTATGTAATTGAATCATTTACAGATGAAGATGGAAAAGGTTGATGACGTCCATATTACTAGTCAGTATTCAGTGAAAGAATCAGTTTTTCATGATAATTTCTTGACTGAAAGTCAGTGGTTTCATTGGGAATGCGGTGTATGGACTCTTGATAAAATAGCTTGAATTTGTCACCTTGTTTTCTTGTTCACCTTTTCTGTTGAGCTTTCTTCAATGTCTCTGTGTGTTCTCTCCTTGCTAGCCCTGAAGACTACTGGTAATAAATGATCTCTGTAATTTTACTGTAACTTATGTTGTTCAGTGTGATCTTTGATGGTTGATTAGTTGTGATGTATGGTCCTTTTGCAAAGGAAAAGAAACAGAAAAATTCTCATTTGTAAATCTGTCTTAATGTATATCTTTGACAAAACAGTTGGTTTACTTTCTGCTTGACCTGATTAGCTCCAAGTACTGCTTTCAGGATGATGTATGCCGGAAACAGAACAATTGAAGCTCACTTATTTACTTATTTTGCCAAACAAACACTGTTAAGGTAAAAGGTGGTAACGTGAGATGGCTCCAGAACTTAACCGGCGAGTAGAACATGTGAGGGAAAGAACATTGTCAAAGAAGATCGGAGTTGATACTTTGAGGCGAGGCAAGAGGGTGCAAGAGCTTATGGGTTCTGTTATAGGGACAAAAAGAATGTTGGGATAGTTTATTATGTCCCTTTCCTCCAAGACTTCTGCTAACATATCTTGGCTTTTCTTGTGTTCCACGCCTTGTTGTATGGCAAGTCACCGTCTTCCCAACTTCTTCTTGTTTGTTTAATGCCAAGTCAACGTCACCTTATACTTAGAATGTCAGACGTCCCAAAGTTAACCTTTGTAAGTAATGTCGCCAGCTGAGAGTGTCTTGGTGGTTAAATGGATACGAGGGTGTTACTGCTAGCCATTGGATCCTTTCTTTTCCCTTTTACATCTATATATATATATATAATATATATATATATATGTGTGTGTGTCTTAGTATTACCTTCAAATGTAAGGCATCTATAGAAAGATTTTAAATATACTCAATTTTTTGTTAATCACACTCCATTTCTTTGTTAAACTCATTGAAGCAATTGGGGCACCGGATATATTTAGAAATTCTTGCATCTATAATCTCAAGCGTCTCAAATCAAGGCCATATACATACATGAATAAGACAAACAAATATAACTTTACTACTGTAATTTTTTTTTCTAATTTTACTGCAGATTGCTTAACATACTCCTCCTTAATGTGTTGCTTCATAACTCCAAAAGCTTCTCTTAACTCTTGAAATTTTGCTATTGATAATGGCTTTGTGAAAATTTTAGCCATTTGCTCTGCAGACATGCAAAACACCCGCTGTACTTGTCCTTCTTCAATTGCTTCTTAAATGAAACGATATTTGATAGCAATATGTTTGGTGTGATTGTGATGAATTTGGATTTTAGCCATTGCTATGGTTGATTTGTTGTCACAATGTATCTCCACAACTTCATCTTGCTTCTCACCTACATCCTTTATGAATCTCTTCAACCAAATTGCTTGTTAAGTTGCCAAGCCCGCTACCACATACTTTGCTTTTGCTGTAAACTGCACCATTGTTTGTTGTTTCTTTGAGCACAATGAAAATACTCCTGAACCAAGAGAACATAGCCTGAAGTACCTTTTTTATCATCAAGATTATCAGCCCAATCATTATTACTATAGCCAAACAACTTAAACTTAGAACTTTTCTCAAATCTAATTCCATAGTTTGTTGTCCCTTTAACATACCTTAGCACTCTTTTGATTGCAACAAGGTGAATGTGGCTGAAATTGCTCATGAACCTAGAGAATAGGCTTGTTGCAAACTTTAAATTAGGCCTTGAATTAGTGAGATAAAGTAGATTTTCAATCAAGCTTCTATATAGACTCTATTCCACATATCTTCCTCCATCTTCTTTCTTTAGTTTTTAATTCAATACTATGGGTATATCAATAGGTTTGCACTCGTCCATGTCAAATTTCTCCAAAATCTTTTCGGCGTACTTTCTTTGACAAATAAACACACCATTATCATATGGATGAATCTCAATACCAAGAAAATGATGTAGCAGCCAACAAAAATACATTTCACATTAGTTTCATCAAGCTTGGTTCTATTCTTCTTGAGAACTTGTGCAAAATACACAACCAAACACTTTCAAGTGCATAATCGATGGCTTTCTCCTATTCCAAGCTTTCATTGGAGTCATATTTCACACAACCTTTGTAGAACATTTATTTAGTAAATATATTGTCGTTTGCACAGCTTCAACCTAAAAATTTCTTAGTAATCTTTTCTCAAACAACATGGATTTGGCCATTTCCATCATAGTTTGATTTTTCCTTTTGGAAACTCCATTTTGCTGTAGTATATAGCTAATAGTGAGTTGCCTTTCCATACCTTCATTTTCACAAAATTCATCAAACTCATTTGAAATATTCTCTACCCCTTTTACTTCTTAACACTTTAATACAATGATCACTATGCTTTTCTACAAGAGCGTTAAACTTCTTAAATATAGTAAAAAATTTCAGATTTTCGCCTCATAAATAAACCCAAGTCATGCATTATAATCATAAATAAACAAGATAAAGTACATATTTTTAGTAGTTGCTGGAGTGTTCATAGGACCACGTACGTTTCAATGCACTAATTCAATGACTTTTTTGACTCTCCATGCTACATTTGAAAATGGCTTGTGATGATGCTTTCCAAGCACACAACCTTCACACATCACTTTTCTCATGAATTATTGGAAGTTCATATGCCATTTTTTTGGAAAAGTAACTTGACACTAATGAAGTTCAAGTGACCAAGCTTTTATGCCATAGCCAGTAGTCATTTACTTGTCTTGCCATCAACTCTTGAACACTCAAAGTGGAGAAGATCTTAGTATTTTCTATGACTGCCACTATAAGATCAAATTTGGCTAGTGTATTAATCAAAACTTTCTCCACAACTTGATCGTCATCAATAGAATCACTATAACTCTTAATTTGATTAATCAACTCTATAAATCTACTAAAGTAATTATTTAAGTTCGCATTCTCCTTCATCTTCATATTTCCTAAATCTCTATTTAAAGATTGAAGTTTATCAGTTTTGATTTTTTCGTCACCTTCAAACTCTTGCTTCAGGATGTCCCAAATCTCCTTTGCTTTCCTTACTCTCATGATTCTTCAGAAAATGGTGGTTGAGACTCCACTTATTCAGCTCATCCTTTTCAGCAACCGTTAACACCATTGTAGAATTCGATTTTATGAACCCATTTTCAACAAACTCCAAAACATCCAAAAAAAGAAACAAAGTCTCTATTTTTACGTACGAAAAATCATAGTTTCCACCATAAAATAAAAGGAACATTATCAGTGTTATATAAAGAGTTTGAACCAACCATGAGTTTTGTCTCTCAAATCTCTCTTTTCTTCAGGTTTCTTCACTGCCTTTGTCTTCTTTGGATTTCCAACTCTAAAACCAGTTGGTTAGTTAGTTTGTGATTACTTATGACACTCAAAAACATCCAAAAATAAAGGTTTAATGAAAGAATGGATGTTGCCATCACATCAGCAAAACAGGGAAAACATGAGCAATGGATAGCAACTTTCTTGTGTTTTCCATTGATTCTTTTTTCTTTTTACATCATCACACACACGTATATATACATCTTAATATTATCTTAAAATGTAGGGCATCTATAATGTCCAAGTGTCTCAAATCAAAAGCCCTTTACATACATGAGTAAAACAAAACAAATATAACTCAACTACCTCGGCACTTTTTCTAATTTTATC
Organism: Heritiera littoralis; assembly: GCA_031772115.1. Classification (NCBI taxonomy): domain Eukaryota; kingdom Viridiplantae; phylum Streptophyta; class Magnoliopsida; order Malvales; family Malvaceae; genus Heritiera; species Heritiera littoralis. The sequence goes on from JAPDPK010000162.1 coordinate 1,016,471, forward strand.
GCACGTTACTTCACCGCCCTAAACTCTTATGTACAGACTGTGTTGACAGCCGTGTGGGCCTTGACCGAGGCCCACTGTGGGCATTCTGGACCTAACAAATTCTTGTTTTATCAAACTTCACTCGGTGCTTAGAGGAAAGAAATCCCTAATTATGATTGATTTGCTGGAACGTGTGGACTGGGCAGAGGAAACCTGTCTTCGTTAGCCAAAAAAAAGAAAAACAGAAAGAAGAGGTGGAGAAGGAATTAGATGAGAGGACAGCTATTTCTTTATTTTAATTGGTTGGGAAAGTGAATTTGTCATCTACAATTCCTTTCATATCATAACGCGACAACGTCTTTTAAACTCTTGTTAGTCTTACCAACCTCTGTAGCTCAACTTTTCATAATGAACTTTTAAATCTCATATATTGCAAGTACACTTTATAAGTAATTAAGCTGAGAGCCTTATGATTGGAGGATTAAAAAAAAGGAAAGAAAGGACTGTTATGTTTAACATTAGACAGTCTTTTTCTATTGGAGAGTTCCCTATGTGGATGTTCTTGCTATTTATTTACTTGGCTCGATTACTTTTGAATTGAATTATTTTTAATTCATTAATTAAATCAAATTTATGAATTTCGAAAATTTAATCAATCAAATTTAATTAATTTAATTTTCGAATTAATGAATAATAAAATTCATTTAAGTTAATTAAATTTTATTTTAACTCTTAATTTCTCATATTTGAAATAAATTAAATAAAATTGTCCAACAAAATATTAAATACAAAAGTATTATGCTAAAAATAAAATGAAAAATTTTACATTAAGGTCGTAATTTATCTTATGCCTATTAACACTAAATTAACATTATTTTCATGTTAATAAGCTTAAACACATAATAACAAGTGTAAAATTAATATCAATATATGTAAACGTAAAAATAGATGCAAATTTAATGTTAATGGGCATAAAATAATTTAAGTTTAATAAGCGAAACACATACCAACAATGGTTGGCGTGGGTGGTAGCGGCTCTTAGGGATGGCAATGGGTACCCTATAAACGGGTACCCGGTGCTACCCGACCCGTTTAAGTAGGATTAGGGTAGTGTATAATCGGGTTCGGGTAGGATTCGGGTAGTGAAATTACTACCCGTCACGGGTTATGGTATGGTTCGGGTAGTTACCTTAGGGTACTCGCTACCCGAACCCGATTATAAATAGTAATTAATTAATACAATACTTATATTTTTTATATATCAATTATTTATTATTAATGTTTTATTTAATTAAATTAAATCATTATATATTAGAATTATGATTTTTAACTTTAATTTATTGTTATGAGTTAAATTAAATTTATTAATATAATGTTTTAAATAAGTTATTCTAAAATTAATTTTAATTTTAAATTTAAAAATCAAACTTTGACTTAATAAACGGGTAGTTAAACGGGTTTGGGTAGTTAAACGGGTATTTATATTTTATAGGGTTAGGTTCGAGTAGCATAAATAAAAATAATCGGTAGTTAATCGGGTTAGGGTATTATTAAAGTTAATCGGGTTCGGGTTCAGTATCCCAAATCTAGCGGGTACCTGACCCGTTTACATCCCTGCCGGCTCTTGCTCCTTAACCAAGTGTCCAAGGTTCGATTCCTGACTTGGATATGGAGCAAACTATGCTGGGAGGGGACTACCCACTTTGTGTGCGCTCAAGATCCCCGACGGAGATTAGTAACTGTTGCCGACGGTGGATACTTCGTACCAATATCATGGTTAATAAAAAAAAAATAATAAGCGAAACACATGAAAATTTGTTTTCATTACAAGTATCAAGTAGTGGGTTATGGCTTCAAATGACAAAATCAGCTTCTCAAACTATGATAGTCATCAAATCAGCTGTCAGAGGAAAATGAAAGTTTGTAGCTGTGGAGGTGTACTTATCGATTTCAGTAGCTGATTTTATTTATTTTCTTGGAGTTCAAGATTACAACATGGCTGGATTGTTTACTTTCAATAGTTTATTGAGATCTTTGCTATTTTTGGGAGCCTTTGAGGGGATGGGGCTGGCCATTAAGTCTGTAGCTAAGATTGCTTTTGACTGGTGTTATTATGCTATGATGGGTGTTGTTTGCATGGGTCTTGATTGCTGGCTGTTAAGAGTCCCAGTTTATGATGTTAGTGATCCTAATCTTCACTTTCCAAACCTGTAATCATCTGCTTAATTTATAATATTATATTGATTTAGAAAAAAAAAACACATTGAAATTTTGATTAATTTACATTTTAAATCAAATTAATCGAAAATTAAAATTTTTTGAAAATAATTTTCAATAACAAATGGAAATTAATTCAATGATTGATTAATTAACCAAATTAATTTGATTTAATTAATTAATTCAGTTAAAACAAAATATAAATATCATTAAATATGGAAAGGATATGATGAAGTTTATCACCGACTCAAAATTGAGATGTCAAGTGGTTAAAAAATGTAATTGAATCTCTGTCTCGTGCTTGCACACCTATATTTTTTTCAAATAAATAAATTAATTAAAGCTATAACTCATAAATGTAAACCTGTAAGTTTATTAAGTTTGCATAGCTCAAATTGCATTTTATCCAATGACAAGTAAGTGCAATGAAAATTAGCTTGTTCAATGAAAATTAGCTTGTTTATATGCTATAAACAGTATATAATTAATCATTACAACTTTTGAACAACACTATATGTATGTTTGATTGATATTCATTCTTACAATCAATATAGTCGTCTATGTACGAGGAGGAAAGCAATGAAAATTTTCCCATTCCTAAAAACTTTTAATTGACTTCTTTTTTCCCTCTCTTTTCATCACTACAGTTTCATGTTTTATGTGGGAGTGGGATATATCTACACAGAAAAGTCTAACAAAGAAAAGTATAATAAATAAGGATTAAGCAAATGTCATCTTGTATATTAAATTCAAGATTCAAATCTCAAAATCAACACTCAAAAAAATTAAATTTTTTGAATGTATCAAATTGACGTGAAGAATGTGCTTTTAAATAGCTCGAGGAAAAATTAATTTTGAAATAAGTGTATATGGGTCCGAATACACCCTGCTTGTAAGAAAAGGAAAACAGCTGATCATTCTTACAGAAAGAAGTATAATAAACAACAAATTAAACAAGTATGGTTTTGTAAATCAAATTCGAAATTCAAGTCTTGAACCAATATTTAAAGAAATTTATTTATTTAAATGTACTAGACCGATATAAAAAGTGCACTTTTGAAATCGCTAAAGAAAAAATTAATTTTGAAGTACACAAAAATGGGTCCCGAGACATCCCGATTGTAAGAAAAAGAAAACAGTTTGATCATTAATTAATGGGTTTAAGGAAAAAGAGAGAGAAAAGGATGGAAAAGTAACGGCGAAAGAAAATGGTTCGGACGCGGGGGATCCGTGCCGCGGTGGGCGTGGGAATAATAGCAGCAGGAGGCAGCTGACGACGGCCATTTCATGTTCACATTGTATACCTGAAATCTAAAGCACCGCAGGTTTTGACCGAATGTGTAGCCGAGGATTTTCCTTCAATTTCCAGTGGGATCAGCGGAGAACATGAGACAGAAAACGTGGACTGACTTTTATCAGAAAATTATAATATTTTAATGGATAATTTTATTTAATGCAAGAGTGGGGGAGTATTGCTAGAAAAGAACAAATTCTGTAGGAGTAAGAAGACTTCAATCAGAACAATGCATGCATTTACCGTTGGAACCAAATCACCCACCAAAGTTAATTAGCACAACAAATAGAGAGAAATCTAACTTTGGATGGATTGAGTCAAAACCCAACAATTTCCATGCCAATGCCGCCACCATCAGCTGAGGAAGACGCCGCCAGGACACTTCGATGTCGCCATTGCCAACTGCTGTTCGTGATGGCCTCTGTGGGGAGAAAATGAGAGGATGATAGTGAGGTGAAGAGGAGGAAATGAGAGAGAGGAGAGACTGTCCCTGTTCATATTTTATGTCAAAATGGTAACAGTGAAATGGGCTACACTGTTATATATATATATATATATATATATATATACATACACCAAGGGCAAGAACCTCTTATACTCTGAATCATATATTAATCCGTCCTATTAAGGATTAATACATGTATAATATAAATATATTATGTATATTTATGGTCACATTTTATACAAAATATACTACTAATTAAATGTTATATGATGTTATTACACTTAATTAGTCCACATTAATGGAGTTAATCCAACATTTACAAGCTTAAAAATTATTTAGTTGTACTAATTATGGATCGATCCCAAGCAAAGAATATTTCTTAAATACAAAAGTAGCTAATGATTCCCTTTGCCAATTGGCAAATATTCACTAGCAGGCTACCTAATTATAGCAATGCTGTTTTTGAATTTTTGCTATCCAAAAAAATACACTCTTATTTAATGATGTTGAGTTTTTGGTTAATGTACTTGTCGAGGAATTTTATAAGATCAAAATTTTTGATCCTATAGTAAGATCAATGTAAACATACATACATATAAATTTAATGTAATAGATATAAAATATTTTTAAAAAATATTGCAAACATATGTGAATAAACATAATATTAGAATCAACAAATGTAAATATATGATAATTTTATTACAAAATGCGCTAATATTTATTTTCATGTGTTTGTGATACTTATAACATATATTATGCCTAATGATATAAAATTTATGCTTAATTTTATGTGTTTACATTGACTTTACAGTAAAATAAAAAATTTTGACTTTATTATAGAATTCTTCTATATTTGTCATGTGTGGAATAGAGGTGAGCAATTTTTCTTTGATCGGTTTGATTTGAAAACAATTAAAAATTGATTACATAAATTTACTTTAAAAGGAAAAATCAAATTGATTTCTGCTGCTCATCTCTTGTTATATGAACGTAACTTAGGTCAATTTATCACATAGATGGTGTTTCGAATGAGCCAAACCAACCCCTAATTTTTGGCTCTAATTAAGCTTACATTTATTTTTTAAAAATAAAATATAATATTTGTGATGACATTAAGACTGTTATAGTTTAGTTAATCAAGGTTGAGTCAAGCAGGGAAATACTAGATAAGATTCATAACGCTATACATAATTATGTAATACATTGATCACAACTACGAAATATAAACTAATGTATATGGATTATTTTTACATTTATTGATAATGAAATTTTTACTTTCACAAACAATATTAAGAGGATAACACATACTTTTAAGAAATAATATTAAAAAAATATAAAAATTAATTTAAAAATGAGTCATGTGACATTTTTTAAATTCATTTTGTAATGTTAAAAAATTTTATTATCGGTGAATAAAATAATAATCTTATAATAATCCTATAGATGTGTGTGCTTCAATTCAGGCTTGAGTTTTGTAAAAATTAACTTTACTCAAGCAGGCTTGGATTTATGCTAGCAAAAGTTTTCAACAATTTGACTTTTTTTTTTTAGTTTTTTTGGTAAATGCACTGAGACTTTTCGACTTGACAATAGCAGAAAAGAACTGTTGAGTGTTTGTCATAGACAGAGAATAGTTACGTGTTAGAATCCAAAATACGTCTTTTTGACTAAGATCAGCTTTGACAGCAATCCTACCGTTGATAGCTTGCCAACACAAGACTTCAACTCCGGGGAGAGCAAGGCCAAATCGTACTGCTTTCCAATTGCCGAAGGGTGAAGTTGCAGGTGAGCGTAAAAACCATTGCAGAAAGATTTTGCAAACAGATTTGATGTTCTGGTAACTTAAAGCATTTGCAAAGAACACCAAGCTTTGCTGCAACTACATGAACAACTTAAAAAACATACCAGAAAGATCAAACAAACACCTTAAACTCACTAAATCTGGACATATCTGACCAAATTAACATCCAAAACCAATATTTCATTTGCTGACCACGTATCTGTGAATTAAACACAAATACTCCAAGTATCAAGACCAGCAGAAATCAAGCAATCCTGGAAAGCAATCAAGAATATGCTCCAAAGAAATCAAAACAAGCCTCCCAATCAAGAATAAACACAATCCTTGAAAGCATTAGCACATAAGTCATAGTCCAATACTCAACAATTCTCATTTCCCTTTGTAACAAAAAAAAAATTACTAAACAATTCTCGCACACTCTTGAAACCAAAAAACCAGAGTAACATTTTGAAATCCAGCGGGCAGACACAAGTTTGCACATCACCAGATCTCAAGAAGGTAGATACAAAAGAAAGGCCAAAAGCGCTATACACCCAAAGAAAGAAACTTCCAATCTGTCCTGAAAAGATCACAAGCTTACAAAACTTAATGTTATTACCACAATCGAGAGAATAATCCAAGTAAGAGAGGATCTTGGTGATGGAAGAAGAGGCAATAGTGAGATTAAACCCATCAATTCTCCTACCATTTTACAAACTAATAGCTCTATCAAACCCCCTTTGATAAGCGTCAAAAGCCCCAGGCCTCTGCGAACATCTCTGACTGTCATAAATGTCAAAAGCCCTAAGTCTCTCACCGAAGATCTACAATCATACCTTATATTTATTTTGCAGGACTCAAAATTATGGATAAACAATATGTAATTTGTATTTATGCAAAATATAACTCAGATATAGCCAAAAACAAATTCACATTATTTATAGGATTCCTACTACTTTTTTCCCTCCATTCATAAGTTCATTAATATCAATTACGTATAATTTCTGAAATTTCAATTTCTTTGTTCTTTCTCTTTTACAATTAGAAGGAGAAAGATCAAGCAAAAAGGATGAAAAAGAAACTTTGCTCTCGAAGTTAATTTGGTATTTAACCAAAAACATCGAAAGCTTATTATTCTTATATATATAATCCTAAAAACTAGGTTAATTGAGGATCTAGCAGGGAAGATTTATAATTCCACCTTGTTATTATGCTTGCACCCCTTGCAAAGTCAGCTTGAGCTTCAAAATTCTGTTTCTTTTACATCATGAAATCCCAGAACCCATCAAGATTGCCGAAAAATTCATCACAGTCAATTAGCATTGCCGATGAGTTGCTGTTTTCCCCAGTTTGAGATGGATTCCCATGATCTCCTGAGGATGAACTCTCGGCCGAAATTTGGGGGCTCTGATAATGAGTTGCTGCTGCTTCAACAGTAGCTTGAACTTGAAGAGGTGATCCTGGCTCACGTAGCTCAACTCCTCCTCCTGCTGGTGGTCGCCTGTCAAATGACCGCATGCATTGCGATTTCTTGTATACCCGGCATAGGCTGAATTCTTCTCTTAACTGTAAATTAAAATGGAGAAGACATGTAAGATTTTGTACTTGTTTATGAATTTTGGCTTTTTCCAAATCTGTAAGCCGCATGATTTTTAGAATCAAGAAAAATAATAAGAATAGGTTTCGTACAGTTGGCGTTGCACCAGATGAAGCCCCTTCTTCAATAGCTTTATATTCGTTCATTGTCCACTCGGTTTTTCTTCCATTAGGAGCTCTTCCTTTATAGAAAACCATCGTTCTTTTTACGCCGATAGGGCGATTACCGGAAGAATAAACAGAACCGGGAGAGCCAGTAGCTTTCCAGTAACCAGTTTTTGTTTGCCTCCTTGGTCTTCCGCCCCGAGCCTCACTCTCTTTCCTTGGTACGAAGAAGAACCACTGTTCAGGGTCCTTATGGCATAGGTGCAACGAGAATTCTGCGTCAAGAAAACTAATCAATTAGGGAAAAATACCCAATTCAAAGCTCAGAAAAATTAAGAACTGATCAGGAATCTTTCTTCTTTTGTTCTTCAGAAGCACAACCACTTTTGGTAATGATGAATGATGCATGAATGAGTTAAGCTAAACATCAAAAATCCTTTTTCAGCGAAAAGGAAAGCTTTATGAACTTTTTATGAACAGACAAAATGCACAAGAAACTGAAATAAAAATAGAAGAAAAACTTGTTAGCTAGGATCAGTAGTAGCTATAATTTGAGCTTAAATTATTAATGCTAGCTAGCTAGGTTGTCATAAATTACGTGGAAGATCCCAAGGATTGAGCTCATAAATGTCGACAACTGGTATAACCCGATCCATAAGACGGTTCAAATCCTCCCTCTTCCTTTCAAGCTTGTGATGTAGATAAAATGAAACCAACTCATCTTCGGTCGGGTAGAACCGAAACCCAGGTGGCATATCCTCCATTTTCACTCTTTCTTTTTCTCCGATCCTCTCCAAATATTCTATACCAACTATATGTGATTACCTTAAGAAATGATTCGCTCAAAGCAATGGCGGTGAGGATTTAACATATGGGAGTGGTCTCTATTTATAAAGATGAGAAGGGAGAAGTCATGAGGATCGATAATGGAAGTTATAAGCCAAGAGAGGAATGGTGAGAGAAACGAGTAGAAAGAGAAAAGCCGAATGCAGCATTCTGCTGGGAAATTTCCACGAGTTGAATGGAAGTGGGAAAGGGAAGGCCGGCCAGCAATCACATCAAGAGAAAGTCTAAGCACACCCACATTTTTGCTGCATACACCCATTTTTATCTGTGATGTGAACAGTGAAATATGAAAGGAATTGGGTGTGCCAAGAAAAAAACTGGGTTTGTATAGAAACTCTCTCACATCAAATGGTCACTTGACATCAAAATCTCAAGAATTAAAAACTATACATGAATATTACATAAACTAGAAAAAAATTATATTTAAAGCATTGATATAAATTTTAACATAAATTTTTATATTTTATAAGATACAAAAACGAATTTACATTAAGCAATTATTAACACAATTTATCTGAAAATCTCTAATCAATATATGATCTGTGCCAAATTATTCCTTAGATTAATGTTAGAATATTGGATTAATAGAATACTTGGGCCTACTGAAAATGTAGTGTATTTGGTCAAAATTTTCTTATTCTGCTACAAAATATTGTTGTTGTTGTTGTTGTTTATTGTTGTTTTGTTGTTGTTGTTGTTGTTGTTATTTTATTATTATTATTATTATTATTATTATTATTATTATTATTATTATTATTATTATTATTATCATCTCTTAAAATTTACTTGAATTTAATTTTTTTTAGATGGTCAATTATGCAACAATTCACAAATAATATATTTTACAATGATTGTTACTAACTAGTTATCTATACCATTCTTAGTCGAAATAATCAAAATCCAAAAGTTGAAATAAAATTACTACTACGTAAAAGAATTCAGTTTTATCCCAAAATTTATCCTTATTGAAAGACAATTAATTTTGATGTCTCTCTTTTTTTTAATAAAAATATGATTTGTTACATAATTATAACAATATGAACAAATTTATATAAAAAAAAATTGGGCGCATATATATATATATATATATATATATATATATATTAGTAATTTTGCATATAAACATAATCTCTTCATTTTAATTTTCAGCTTTCTGAAATTATTTAACTCTTTCATTGATGAAACTGCTATTTATGTTTATATCGCCATATATACATTTCCATGCAAACTTTGCAAAAGCTGACCTTTCTCTGTTGAATTTCCCCATACTTCCTTAATTTTCACTTATCCATGTATGCTTTCTAATTTTCATGAGTGAGTGCAAAAAAGCTGAAAGAAAAAAAAAGTAAGAATTGATTGCTAAAAAAGAAAAAGGTCTGTGACGATTACTAAAAAAAGGATCACAAAATTATTAGATAAATGTGGTTAATCTAGAAAGGACATAAAAATAAAATTTATCGCTAAAAATACATAAGTGTTTATATATTTAGAAACTAGACTTCGTCATCGGCGGGCTCGAGTCAAGCCTGCACTATGTAATATTAATTTATGTAAAAGTTCAAGCTCGACCCGTAAATTTGAATCTGATTTTTTGTCCAAATCCGTTTTTATTTTATAATGCAAAATCCAGATTCGGTCCGACCTGCACAAATATTATTTTATTTATTTGTTTACTTTTTTTATTCTTTTAGTTCATTTCAAATTTAATTTGATTTATCAAAACTTGCATGTCAATTTTCATATTAAATATATATAATTTATTAATCAATAAATGTTTTATATATATAGTTGTATTATACTTAGTAAATAAATGTTTTATATATATTGTCGTAACGGTTTCGCGCTCGACGAATTTGAAAACATTTAAAAACAAAAAGGGAGTCACCACCAATCTTTTTTTGACTAAGTACGATTGGCCACCTAAAATATTTCTCTTTTTAACAAAATCTCAAAATTAATTAAGTTTTATTAAAAAGACAATTTTTGGTCTGCGAAAACAAAATCGAGTCCGGGAGTACGATTACACGTGGGGAAGGATTAGCACCCCCACAACGCCCGTTAAAAAACGGTACCATAGTAATCATATATTATCCTTTTTGTTCTAATAAAAATGGTCTTAATTAAATATTTAAAATTAATTCCTTTTTATTCCATTTTTGAAGCATTTTATTATTTATCAAAATTTATTTTTTCATTTTAAAAAAAATGTTAGATTTTGTTTATCGAAAGCGAGTGTGAACCCTTTTGTATTGAATAATTAAATCGAATACTCCAATACTTTTGACAGCATTTGAAATAATTTTCCTCACCTAGAGATTTCTTAAGAATCACTACTTGTAACTTCTACAGAATCTCATCCTCGGAAGGGCTCACACCCATTTCGAAAATTATTATGAGTGCATATGATGCAAACAAATAATATATGATGCAAATGAATTTTTTAATTTTAAATTTCATTATTTATTTCTTGATTTATTTATATTTCTTTGTTTTTAAAAAAACTTATTCATATTTATTTTTAATAAAAATTTAAATTATTGAAAAAGCGTACTAAATATTCCAATACTTTTGGCAACATTTAGTAGACTCTTCTCACCTAGGGATCAGCTAGGAATCACTATTTGCGACTTCCGTAGCATCCCATCATCGGAAATTCATTTAATTGAATTTATATTTCATTATTTATTTATTTAATTTTCTTTGTTTAAAAAAAAACTTATTTGTTTTCATTTTTAATAAAAATTTAAAATATTGAAAAATCATACTAAATATTCCAATACTTTTGGCAACATTTAGTAGGATTTCTCTCACCTAGGGATCAGTTAGGAATCACTACTTGTGACTTCCGTAACATCCCATCATCAGACATTCACATTAGTTATTTAAATTTTATTATTAATTTTCCTTTTTCTATTTTCTTTTTAAAAAATTATTTATTTTATGTTTAACAAAAAAATTAAATTATTGAAAAATCATACTAAATATTTCAATACTTTTGGCAACATTTAGTACGACTCTTCCCACCTAAGGATCAGTTAGGAATCACTACTTGTGACTTCCGTAACATCCCATCATCAGACATTCACATTAGTTATTTAAATTTTATTATTAATTTTTCTTTTTCTATTTTCTTTTTTAAAAATTATTTATTTTTTATGTTTAACAAAAAAATTAAATTATTGAAAAATCATACTAAATATTCCAATACTTTTGGCAACATTTAGTACGACTCTTCTCACCTAGGGATCACTTAGGAATCACTACTTGTGACTTCCGTAACATCCCATTATCGAAACTTCGTTTATTTAATTTTATTTAATTTATTTGTTTTTTATATTTATTTTATTTCATTTTTTATTTTTTCAATTTTTATTTTTATAACATATATATTTTTTAATAAATGACATGGATAAATAAACAAACAAATAAATAAATAAATAAATAAATAAATAAGTAAGAAGTTAATGAAATTTTACCCCAAATGGATTTGGGCTTGAGCCCAAATAAGCTTTCTAAAACGGCCCAAAAAATCAAAGCCCAGCACCGTTCTGAATTGGGCCGGAAACGCCGGTCAGGAGCGGGTCTCGCGGGTTGGGTCGGCTGAGAGTGCTTTCGGGTCGGGTGCGCGGATCTCGAGTCAGATCCGGGTCTCGCGCGGGTCACTAGCTTTCCTCCTTTTTTTTTTTACACTTTAAAATTCAATCCTTTTTTTTAATTCATTTTTTTCTTTCTTTCACAAAAAAAAAATTCAGAGCTTTCCAAAGCTCTTGGCCAGGCAATTTGCGGCCACCGCTGCCGGCCGCCGTTGTCGGTGGGCCAAAACCAAAAAGCTCACCACTTTCAGAAGCTTCTCCACCTCCTCTCTTCGATTCCGACCTCCTTTTCCTTCAAAAATGCCCCCAAAACACCTAGATCTAAGCCTAAAGCCGCGGCCTTCAAGCCCAGATCTGCCTTCGTCCGTCGCCACCTTCGCCTCCGATCTTCATATCAGCCTTCCTTTCCTCCTTGACGGCTTCCTCTCAAAATATTGTAACCCAAGGCTTCCTAAAACCCCTAAACCGAACCCCTCTTTTCTTTTTTCTTTTTTTTTTATTTTGTTGTTGAGGCTTGTGTTTGGTTGTTGTTTTCTTTTGCAGGTGGTTCTATGGATGTTTTGGGGTTTAGGAGTTGACGGGTAAGGGGTTCGGTGATGATGATGGTTATTGGTGTGGTGAAAATCGGTGGCTACTTTGGGTAGGGGTGGTACAGGGGCTGGTTCACGGTGGTGAGGGGAAAGGGCCGAGAATGGTGGTTGCTGTTTTGGGGTTTAGTGTGGGTTGGCTATTATAGGTTGGGGGCTCGGTGTTGGGGTGTTCGGTGGTGGTGATGAAAATGGTGTTAGAATAGACAAATGGGTCTCGGGTGGCTTGTGGCTGTTCGGGTAGTGATGGTTTAGTGTTTTCGACAGAGGCAAAGGATGGTGATTGAATGGAGGGTCTTAGTTCTGTCGAAAATGGTGACCCGAGGATGGTGAAGCCCCCTCCCCCCCCCCCCTCGAATGTTGGCTGCATATGGGTTTTTAGAGGGAAGTCTGGTATGGGGGTTTGGTGTAGATGGGATGGGCTGACAGAGAGAGGAATGGGGTTGTGTCAGGCAGCAGGAATGGGGAAAAGGAAGTGGCCGGCGGTGATGGGACGACTGGCAGGAGATTGGACAAAAAAATAAAAAACAAAATAAAAATAAAAATAAAAATATAATAATAATAACAGTAATAATATAAATATTATAGCAGTAATAGTAATAGTAATAATAATAATAAATAATAAAAGAGATAATAATAAATAGAATATATAATAATAATAATAACAGATAACATTAATAATAATAATATAAATAATAATAAAATAAATAATAAAAATAAAAACAAATACAAATATATATAAATAATAATAATAATAAGAATGAGACAAAATTAGGTGTCAACATATATAGTTATATTATACTTAGTAAATAAATTTTAAGAATTAAATTTAATTATGTTTTGCCCAATCAGGTTGGGCTCAAGCTTCAAAGGGTCAAGCCTAGGTCCGACCCTATTTTTGATCAGGCCTAAAAATTTTGCTTAAGCTCGTTAATTTCATTTTATATTTTTGTCCATACTTGACCAAATTTCGAGCGAGCCTTTGGGCTTGGGCGAGTAGTCCAATCGTTGAGTAGGTCTATTAGAAACTCTGCTAAGAATAATTTAAAATCAAATCCCAAATAATCAAGTACATGAACATTCTTTAATATCTATTTAAGAGTTGGATCTAAATATTTTTTGTTCTAATATATATATATATATATATATATATATATATATAAAATAATTGGAGGTAAGGAATGAGATTGATTGGATTCAAATTCAAACCTTATAATATATTGCAACTCTTTCTTAACTAACTAGTGAAGAGTTGTTGGCATTTGAATTAGATAACTTGAGTATTGATTTAAATGGTAATATCCTTATATTAAAAATGTAAAAGTTTTGCAGATATATAAGATTTGAGTTTCAACCCATGTATTTTCTCTATTTTCCATATCAAAGATCTTTATTGTAAAAAAAAAGGACTGATGTAAAAGAGAAAGATCTAATGGTTAAGGATGGGCTATATTGAAAAGTATAATGTCTATATTATTACACATATATATGGAGAGTATAAGTTACATATGTGTAAAATAAATTATTTTACATACATTTTATAATTTTATGAAAAATTAATATTTTTAGAAATTAACTGCTAAAATTGATAGTTTACTTGTATATGCACATAAATTTTTAAGTAAATTGAATATCATTTATAACTTCAATCGAGGATAACATGTTTTTAAATATGTATTAATGATTAAAATTATGAACAAATAATTAGCATATTTATTAACTTTAAAATTTGACATACATTATCTATATGAATATAACATAAAATTTAATAATCAGATTAATTAAAAAATATAAATATATATAAAAAAATATATAATAATGCAAAATTAAATTAATTTTACATACATACATACATACGAAAGTACATTGAATTGATCATGCAGACTTGCCCATGGTTTGGATCTAAATTTTAAATACGAGTGAAAAGGAAAAGCCCAGACTGTCAAAGACGCGCTTGCGCTGTTAGCGTTCATTAGTATTTTTAATAGACAAAAGCTTTTTGCTTTCTCTTTGCTTTTCAAAAAGTTTGATTATTAATTCACTTTATTTCTTAATTTCTTCTTCTTGGTAACAATAAAATAATTTAATTAATCTTGGGCATCGAGGCTGATGGTGCTGATATATAAATTAATCAACAATGCTGTGATCAAAAGGAACCCACTCCTACTTTGTTTAATTAAAATATTCATTATAGTCCATTTCCTCGATATATACTTTTTTGTAGTAGATAAGACAAAGATTACACAATTTTAAATAATGATGTGTATATGATATACTGATATTGTATAATATCTATAGGCTGTTAATATACAAAAAATTGACATTTTATCAATAAATAAACTAAAAAAATATTAAGCCCTTATGAGTAAATTGAAAAAAAATTATTTATATTTATTTTTAAAAGCTTAATTTTTTTTAGTTTGTTTATTGATGAGATGTTAACCTCTGCTGTATTAACAATATATAAAAATTATAAATTATCAGTATATTATATATAAACCCTTTAAATAATATCATCAGCTATGTTTTTTTAAGTCTGATAAATTTTATATACGATATGATGATACGGTATGTAAATAATATAAAAAAATACAAAAGTGATATAAATCAAAATTTGATAAAATTTAAAAAATTGTTATGTATTTGATTCATTGATATGAGTTTTGATACCACATTTTTTATGTTTACGTAATATAAATACAATTTAATATAATATGAATATGAAATGTATTACACGAATTAATAAGTTTAACTTTTTTTTTGAATTTATTCTGATACAGCGTATGTGTTCCAATAATTTTTAGCATTACACAAAAATAAAAAGGCAGATGTGGATTAGACCTACTCAAGGGCCGGGCTACCCGCCCAAGCCGAAAGCCCGTTCTAAATTTGGTCGGGCTTGGACAAAAATATTTGATAAAAAAACGGGCTTGGGCAAAATTTTTAGGCCCGTTTAAAAATCGGGCAGAGCCTCGGACTTGCCTTTCAAAGCCCGAGCCCGGCCCGGCCCGAATTATTATTATTTTTTATTTTATATATATCTTTTTTAATATTAATTAAATTTTTTTATATATTTACTAAATATAATATAATTATATGTATATAAAATATTATTGAATAATAAATATGATTATAAATATTTAATATAAAAATTGATATATAAATTTTGACAAATTAAATTAAATTTTAAAGGGTATAAAATAATAAAAAACAAATAAAATTAAAATTAAAATATAAAAAAATTATTTTCTGGTCGGACTCGGACTGTAGTATAAAAATGAAAACCGACTTAGACAAAAAAATCAAGCCAAAATTTCGAATCGAACCGAACTTGAGCGTGTAAAAATCTTATTATTACCTGTCATGGGCCCGACCTGGCCCATGAGCAAGTCTAAATTGTGGATGTAATAATAGTTGACTTGTCAACTCCTTGTCGAATAAAAAATTCTGCCTTTGTTCTATAATTCCATGATAAAAAGCAGACGTGGAGGTAATGATAGTTGACTTATTGACTCGGATGTTCTTGTCGAAAAAACTTTTTATAATTCCAAGACAATGATTTTTTCGCTTGAAAATTACTGCTAGTTCACGACAAAAATTTGTTTAAAAAATTCAAAATCTTACCATGAGCAAGGTCTCTTTCATGATCTCGAGTCAGACCAGTATAAAAAAAAATAAAAATTTTTATTGTAATAATTAATAATTTTATTTTAAAATCTAATGTAAAATTTTAGTCTTAGTTCTTGTATAAATTAATAATTTTATAAAAATACAAAATATTACTATGTTTGAGATTTTTTTTTAAAGAACTAGTAAAGTGTTAAACATATTACATAAGATATATTTGCAATCAGATTTTTAAGCAATTTATCAATTAAAATGATATTTTAAAAAAATTAAATGTTATAAAGTTATTGGATAGTTTTAATGAATGTGAAAATTAAATAGACATATTTTTAAGATAAAATAACAATAATTTACAAACTCTTTAAATTAACTAGTAAGTTACCCCATACTCCGTTATAGGTAGAAAATTTTTAAAAGAGATATAAATTTTTAAATTAATTATTCAATTATTTAAATTTTTTTAAAAGAACACATCTAACTCAATTTCAGATTTTGATTTAATTATTTTATAAAAAATAAATTTATTTTTAAAATATTGATATTCTCTTAAATTATTTTAATTATTTAAAATAAATATTTTTAATAAGATTTATTTTTATATATATTGTAATTATTAAAAAAGTACATTATATTATTTTCTAATTATTATTTGTACTGATATTTTATTTATCTAATAAACTAAAAAAATTTTAATTTTAATAATAAAATTAAATTATTTTTTAATTGGAGTAAATTTTAAAAAATTTCATACACTTTAGTAAAGTTGACTATATGAAACTAAAAAATATTTTTAAATTTGCCATTATAAATTCTAAAATAAGTTTCATGATTCTTTGGAGATTTTTCAAATAATTTTTTTTACTATTTAACTTAAAAGTTAAGAATATATATATATATAAAATATATATATATATATGTAAAAGAAGGAAAAATAAAATTAAACTAATTATATTTTTTTGTTGAACTTATTTACTTAAAATATATTAAAGTAAAAGTGTAAGTACAAAAAATGTGGTACTGAAATACCCTCAACTCAAATATTTATTTTAACTTAACGAAACAAAATTCAGCTCATTTAATAAGCATATTTTCAAAAAAAATTCAATAATTGATTGGATGTATATATATATAAACATTAATCTCAAAAGGAGTTTATATAAATATATATATATATATATGCATATATTTCATTTTAATTAATAAGTATATATATTTTAAATTTTTTTGCTCAAATTTATTTTTTTTTAAAAGGCAATTTCATATACTAAATGTGTACATATCATATTTTTTCCTTAAAATATTCTAAATTATATTATTTTTTTATTTAAAATATTTGTAAATAAAAAATAGATACGTATTACGCCTTCTCATCTATAGTAATAGATGTGTGTGTTTGTGTATGAGATTATATATGATGCACTAACAGTAGATAGCTTCTATACACTTTCAGTTAACCAAAGAATGACACCTCATTAATGAGTAAAATTTAAAAGTGTATATGCCTTTAAAAAAATTTAAAAACTTTATTAACATTTATTTTTAAGGACCTACATATGAATTGTTATCTTATGGTTAACTGACAGTGTATAGAAGTTATACACTGTAATACATCATAAATAAACTCTCTCTCTCTCTTTATATATATATATATATATATTAACAGTTTATTAAGGGATTGATATTAAAATATTAAAATGTGTGTATTATATTGTTATTAATCAAGTATAGGTTCACATCCTTGAAACTACATTAAACTTATATTTGTAATTTTTAACTTACATTAGATAGAACGAAAAAATAAAGTTGGCGCATGATACTCTCATATTTCAATTGTAACACAATTATTCAATTTAAAAGAATATTATTTTTATAATTTAATTTTTAAAAATAATTGTATAATTTATTTTTTCTTAATTTTTTTGAGAAAATTGAAATAAAAACATTTATATTTTAAATAGTATCAAAATTAAAAATAAAACAAGATAATTATTTTTAAAATATTGATTTATTAAAGATAATTTTTAATCTATCAATTAATCATCTTATTTTTTTATTTTTATTTTTTAAAATAAAATCAAATAAAAGTCTAATATGAAGTTAGAAAATAAATAGACAAAAAAAAACTTATAAAATATTTAAATATTTATACAATTTGACTGTAAATTGTTTGTCTCAAGATAAATTCATATTAAACTAATCCCACCACCACTTTTTATTTTTATTTGTTGTAGTCTTTATGTGTTTAATGTTGAAATTATTCATTAATTTATTTATTTATTACTTTATTTTCTCTTTTATATCATTTGATTTTCATATTTAAAGAATTTCTTTAAAAGTTTTTTATTCCTAGATTTATTTTTTTTATAATTTTTTATAATTATTTGTTTTTAAGTTTTAAAACATTATTTTTTGAAATCGTTTGCTTTATACTATAATTTTATCATTTTTTTGAATACTAAAAATATTATTTGTAATATTTTTAGTATTTTATTCAAATTTTTGTGAACCAAATTTTTTAGGTATTTGATTTGAATTTTTAAAAACTTTTAATACGTATTTTGAATATTTGTTTTTTTTTTACATGATACTTGGTTTAGTTCCTTAAAAGAAAATCTTTGAATTTTAAATTTTGTGCTCTTTTTGCATTTCATATCTGTCACTTTTTTATTTTAATTTTGGAAAAATAATAATTATTTATAAAAAAATTGTGAATATTTGATTTAATTTTTTTCAAAAAAATTTTGGAACTTTTTTTGTCTCTCTCTCTTCTCTTTATAGTAAGTTCATTTTTTTGTATATTTAGTATTTTAACATTAAAAAAATTTTAAAAATAGATATTTTTCTTTCAATTGAAAAAAAATCATATATGAAACTAAAAGTTACCACATAATTGAATTTATTTTTAATATTTTAATGTTAAGAAAAAATTAAAACTAATCATGAATTTAAAAAATAAAAAAATTACCAAACCAACTCAAAAAAAATTGCACGCGTCAAATAAAGAACCCCTTAAGAATTCCTTTTATATATAGTTATAGATAACCATTTAAATTAATATTTAATAATGGGTTCCAAAATTATTAATTTAGATGGATTTTATTGTATATACAAACTAATTAAATCTTGATCCGCAAGAAATAACAACATTTTCTCCCACGCCATAAACTCAATAATCACTAATGGAAAATAAGCTCAATAATCACTTTACTTTGACCATTTTTTTTGTAACCACAAGTATTCTATCTGTTTTACGGTCTGAAATTAATCACGTTCAGGCCGTGAGTAGTAAATGGTAATGCTCTATCAATAATAATGACTTCAAGATTCGAATAATGTCCAAATATCTAGAAAAAAAGTCTACTTACTCTTCTTTCAACAATTTGTTGATACTCTACTTTGACTATTAAATGAGTAATAATCTTAACTTCTTGTATGGTTTAAAAAATTATAATGAACTCAATAAAAATAAACCTTTCAACTCATAGAATGCATTTGTGGGTCGGATTCCAACTACCAAATTAACCATAAATTAAGTCACCTGGAAAGTTCTTCAAAAGTTATTTTCACAATGTAAACATGTAGGTAAATATTGTCAAGAGTATATATGTATCATTTCAAAAATTAATGACACCACTTTCCATTATTTCAAAAAAATATTAATTAGAGAGAGATGAGAGAAAGAGATGTAGAGGGAGAGAGAGATTCTTCAAGAAACGTGGTCAAAATCGCAAGTTCCCTCTTGGAATAAACTGCAAAAAAAAAAAATTGCACTAGAACTCTTAATGACTTTCGCCCTATTTCTTTAATTGGAAGTATTTACAAAATTTGTGAAGGTTTTGGCAAACAGATTCAAGAAAGTGATAAGCTATATTATCAATTCCACTTGATCAACTTTTGTAAAAGGGGGACAAGTTATATTTGCAAGAAGATTTTTAAGAAATTTATCAACTAACTTGATATTTTAAGAAAATTAAATTCTAAAGAGTTATTGCATAAGTTTAATGAATATGAAAATTAAACAGACGCATTTTTAAGATAAAATAACAATAATTTACAAAGTAAATCTTTTAAATTAATAACCCATTTAAATTAATATTTAATGATGGATTCCGAACTTATTAACTTAGCCATCCACTATATAGATTATTATCTTATCCACCGTTAGTGAAATTTTTTAGGATGATGACACATATTATATTTTATTTATTTTTATTTTCTCAATATTTTTAAAAGACACGTATTATCTTAATATTTTTGTTTCTTTTTTTTTTTGAGTTAAAAAACTTTACTGACAGTGGATAGTATGATAATTCTTACTGTATATACAAACTAATTAAATCTCGATCCGCAAGATATAACATTTTCTCCCACACCATAAACACAAACCAATAACTAATGAAAATAAATTCAATAATCATTTTACGTTGACTGTTAAATGAGTAATAATCCTTACTTCTTTTATGGTTTTAAAAAATTATAATAAACTCACAAAACATAAACCTTTCAGCTCGAAGAATGTATTTTTGGATCGGATTCCATTTACCAAATTAACCACAAACTAAGTCATTTGGAAAGTGCTCCAAAAGTTCTCGTCACAATGTAAACGTGTTGATAAATATTGTCAAAAGTATATATATTTGTCAAAGAATAAAATACTATATATCATTTTTTCTTTTATTTTCTTCTAAATGATTTGTCTGTATCTCTCTATATATATTATTGAAGAGTCAAACTAAAAGGGTTTCACGGCTAAACTTTCATATCAAACGAAGAAATAAACAACATATGCATGCATGTGTTGGGTTGCTAAATTCAGCGAAGAAAGTCGTTAATTAGTTGGAATGTAGAAGCATGATTTAACAGGCGTCAGCCTCTTCAATAGTGTCCATGTGCAGTATATAGATAGAGCAGGCAGTAGAGGGAAAAGTACATTTAGTAACATTTACATTTATTTAGAGGCGATTCACTAACAAATGCAGTTAATTCCAAGCTTTAAATATTTTCGTGGCGCTTATCAAACATGTGCTGCTAAAATTAAAATAGAAAATTTTAACAATTTAATTGTGTTTATAAACTTCGCTAAATGTTTCAAAATCGACAAATCATTACCAGCTTTGTTAGTATCATTGTTTTGAACCCAATAGGCCCATTGGCCCATCGTTAGTATTATTATCAGAAGGCCCACTTCGCTGAGTTTAATTACGGATGGCCTACTTAATTACACAATTTCGCATCATAACCGATGCTTGCCATAACAGCTCGCCGTTACATAACCGATCATTTATTAATGTAACCGCCCACTTAATACCTAACGGGCATAACCGTCTATAACTTCCATTTAATTACATAAATGAGCATAACCGATCATAGCATCGGTTACATCCTGGATTGCCTATAAAAGGCACGAAGACAAAAGAGACAAGGTATGCAAACACATATTGATCTTCTTTAATCTTCATATTCTCTTAAAGACTTTTCTGACTTAAGCATCAGAGAAAGTCCCACTGGGAACAAACCCAGTGGCCCTTGTTTTGCAAGTTGATCCAAGGAGGAAAAAGCAACAAGCCCAGTAACCTTTTTGGCATCAACATTTTGGCGCCGTTTGTGAAAACTAAAGAAGAAGCCATGTCGAGTTCTCAAACATCCAATTATGAAAATACTCAATCTTCTCAACCACCATTGCAACCAGTGGTAACAACAAACTTTCCATCAATACCTGAAACCACAGCAAACAACACCTACAACCCTTTAACTGAAGCAGTAGCCATTGCCACACTACCACAAAACACTACCTTGCCTCTCGTTGCAGTTCCACTTTCCCAACCTGTAGCAGGAATAACCTATCTACCACCATCATTCCAAATGATAACTACCGACTAGAATAATCAACTGCTCACCCAAAACCAAGCTCTGAACGCCAAATTAGAACATTATGCAAAAATCATTGAAAATCTGACCGACCAACTCCAGACGACCGATCAAAACGATCGCCAACAAACACAAGAGACCGCTCGCCCATCATTTCTACCCAACTCGCCACAACCAAACACAAACTCATACCATCAGCTCGATCCTATTATCAACCACGGTGGTTCTGGGAGAAAAGAGAAAGGGAAGAAAGAAGTATTAATTCCCCAGCAGTACCTACAAAAAGGACCAGAGTGGTCCCAAATCGTTCGAAGCAGACTGTCCACGAGAGGTTAGATGCCATATTCGAGGAGCTGAAGGAGCTAAAGAAGGGAAAACAGGAGATTATCCACTATGCTAGGTGAATCGAGAGTCCCTTCATTGAAAAAATTCAAGAAGAAGTGGTCCCCAACAACTTCAAGATCCCAAAAGAAAAATATGATGGTACGGGCGATCCTCAAGACATATATTATGCTTTGAGGTGACCTTAAACCTCTATGGAACCACTGATGCAGTAAAATGTAAGACTTTCCCAACTACACTCAAAGGATTAGCTAGATCCTGGTTTTATTATTTACTAGCCAATTTAATTACCAGTTTTAATCAGCTCAATAAGTTGTTTGTTTGGCACTTCCTGGCCAATAAGAAATAAAGAAGAACTTCGGCGAGTCTTGTGTCAGTTGTTCAACACCCTAAAGAGAAGCTAAGGGATTACATCCGTAGGTTAACTGCTACCTATGCTGATGTCAAAGATCCCAATGACAGCTTTGTAGTTCAGGCTTTTAGAGAAAGGGTGCTCAACGACCACATCCCTTATTCATTATGTGACGAACAGTTGGTGGCCTTACACGAGGTGTTGCAGAGAGCCAATATGTTGGCTGAAGCAGAGGAGATCAGGGAAAGAAACCTGGAAAGAGCCCATGTAAAACTAGAAATGAGAAACGATCAGCCGAAATTTCGGAGATCAGGAAAAATAAACAATAAATCAAAGGGCAGAGCAAAATCGCCCCAAAGAAGATTTCAATCTTACACTCCTCTAACAACAACTAGAGAAGCAATCTTGAACGTGATTGCATATGAGCTATATGTTAGGTAGGGTTGAGAAAAAAATCGATAAAACCGAAAAATCGACTCGAACCAGGGATTTCGGATCGGTTCGGATTCGGATCATGACATCATTGAACCGAATAAAATTGGTTCGGATTGGATTCGGATACAGATAATATTCAAATACTTTGTTATTTAGTATTTTATAATTTTTACTATTTAAATTAAAAGCTCAAGTTTTATATTTAATTAAAAATCCTAAGAAAAAATTGAAACAAAGTCCAAAAGTGTTCAAATGCCCTAAAAAAATTGAAATAAAATTTAAAATTACATAAACAAAAGAACTGAATGACCGATCCGATCCAATCCGTATAAATTTGGATCGGATCGGATATTTTTTCTATTCGGATTGGATACGGATCACAAAATAAAAAAACCTGCTTAGTTTGGATCGGATTGGATTCAAAAATCCGATCCGATCCGACCGTTATCAGCCCTAATGTTAGGCGTCCACAACCTGGGCGACCCAATCCCAATGCTGATAGATCGAAGTATTGTGCCTTCCATAGGGACCATGGACACATTACTGATAATTGCCAAAGGTTGAAAGATGAGATAGAATTCCTGATTAGGAAAGGACATTTGAGAACTTATGTCAATGACCAGGGGAACAATTGGTGGTATGAAGACAAGGCAGCTAATAAATGCCCAGTTACAGGAGTAATAACGACAATAGTTGGCATCAAAGATGAATGGGCGGCCTCCGAAAACAAAAGAAGAGCTCATCTGAGGAGTGTTATGTCCATTGATGTGCTGCCAAAGAAACCTAGATCCGAATGTAGCTGGCAAATCAACTTCTCAGAGGAAGATGTGGACATTTTGCTTGACAATGGTAACAACCCAATTGTGATCTCAGCTATAATCGAAAACTATCAAGTAGAAAGAATTCTCATCGATGATGGCAGTGTTGTCAAAATATTATCTTGGAGTGCATTTTTGAAGATGGGACTAGATTAGAATCAAATGAAACAAGCAGGACTGATTTATGGGTTCGCCAATCAGCCAATAAAAGTTAAATGGGTAATAAGTCTACCGGTGACATTGGGGCAAGGAGAACATACTCTAAATTTTATGGCGAACTTCCTTGTGGTAGATCAACCGTCGGCTTACAATGCTATTTTTGGGCGACCAATCATGAAGCAAACCAGCATGGTTACGGCTGTTTATTGTCTAACCATAAAGTTTCCAACTCCAATCGGAATAGGCTATGTGAAAGCCAAATGGCTAGAAGATGTCATCTTCGCTCTATTCAGCTAACCACTGAGGGAGAGCCGTCCACTTCTAGAGACATTCTTGCCATACAGTAGCAAAACCATGAACCATTACCTCCAGAAGACCTTGATCCAGAGAGCAGGAACAATACCAGCCTTTAGAAGACACAAAGGAAGTAATTATTAGAGGCGAACAAGACTATACAACTTGAGTGGGGAGTTGATTGCCAGAAAAATAGAAGGAGACATTAAAATCATTGCTCTAGAAAAAAGTTGATATATTTGCCTGGTCAGCAGCTAAAATGCTAGGAATTGATCCATCTGTTATTTGTCAAAGCCTGAACGTAGATCCAACAGTAAAACCAATCAGACAAAAGAAAAGGAAGTCTTTAACTGACAGGATTGAAGCTGCACGGGAAGAAACTCAGAAACTGTTAAAAGCAGGCTACATCAGAGAGGTCAATTACCCGGACTGGTTCTCTAACGTTGTCATGGTACGAAAAGCTAATACGAAATGGAGGATGTGTGTGGATTTCACCGATCTAAACAAGGCATGCCCAAAAGACAGTTTCCCATTGCCTTCAATTGATAGATTATTAGATGCTTCTGCAGAACATAAGGTGCTAAGATTCATGGATGCCTTCTCGGGTTATAACCAAATACCGATGAACCCTAGCGATCAGGAGAAAACGGCGTTCATCACGGAGGACGATATCTATTGTTATAAGGTAGTGCCTTTTAGGCTAAAGAACACAGGTGCAACATATCAAAGGCTGGTAAATAAAGTGTTCACCGATCAGATTGTGAGATCAATGTAGGTATATGTTGATGACATGTTAGTGAAAAGCTCAAATTTGAAGCAACATATGAAAGATCTGGAGAAAGCATTTTCCATATTAAAAAGATACAAAATGAAGTTAAATCCTACAAAATGCATATTTGCCGTTGAGGCTAGGAAATTCCTAGGTCTATGGTCTCCAAGAGAGGGATAGAGGCAAACCCAGAGAAGATCCAGACGATCCTAAACATGAAGGCCCTAAGCTCGCCAAAAGAGGTTTAAACCCTAAACGATCGGGTAAATGCGTTGGGCAGGTTTGTTTCAAAATCTGTCGAAAGATGTTTGCCTTTCTTCAGAATTCTTAGAGGTACCTTTAGATTTAGATGGGGTGAAGACTGTCAGAAGGCTTTTGAAGAGTTGAAACAGTATATGAGCTCGCCACCTCTCCTCGCCAATCCAGAGCCTGGGGAGGATCTTTTCCTGTATATAAATGCATCAGTAGAAACTGTTGCAGCTGTATTAGTAAGGGAGAAGAAGGAACTCAGTTACCTGTATTCTATGTTAGTAGGACTTTGAAAGGTGGTGAACCAAATTATAGCCATGTTGAGAAAATTGTCTACGCAGTAATAGTTGCTGCTCGAAAACTAAGGCCTTACTTTCAAAGTCATCATATTGTTGTAATGACTAATCACCCTTTGAGAGATGTTTTACAGAAATTAAATTCCTCGGGAAAAATGGTGAAATGGAGTATTGAACTAAGTAAATTCAGCATAGAATATTGACCCTGGAAAACAATCAAAGCCCAGGCTTTAGTGGATTTCGTGGCAGAATGCACATTCACTATTGGTACTACAGAAACTAGCAATGAGAAAACAAGCAAAGGTGATTCGGCAAGCCAACAATGGGAGCTATATGTTAATGGCTCATCAAGCAGAGAAAGTGCTGGTGCCGGGATAATTCTTATCGGACCAGAGAAAGAAGAATTTCAGTACTGTATCCGATTCGGATTCCTAGTTACCAACAATGCTGTCGAATATAAAGCACTGCTGGCAGGAATGGAGCTCGCCAAAAAAATAAAGGTACCTCATTTATTGATATTCATAGACTCACAGTTAGTTGCAAACCAGGTTCTTGGAGAATACGAGGTAAAAGATACTACTTTACAACAGTATCATAAAATGGTCGCCGATCTCTGGAGACAGTTTGAATCCGTGCAGTTGTTAAGAATTCCCAGATGTGAGAATTTCAGGGCGGACAAGTTGTCTCGAATGATTTTAGATGATAGCCCTGCAGTGGATGGAGCGATGATAGAATATCGGCATGCTCCTAAAATATCAAGTTCCCAGCAAGTTCTTGAGCTTCAGAAGATGATTGGCGATCGCCAATCCTACAATATTTGGAGAACGAACCAACTAATTTGAGCCGAGTAGAAGAAGCCAAAATTCGGAAGCAAGCCACTATATTTGTTATAATCGATGGTGAGCTGTACAAGAAATCTTTTTCATTACCCTATCTAAAGTGCTTAGGTCCAGGGGAGGCAGAATATGCTCTCAAAGAAATCCATGAAGGTATATGTGGACAACACCTAGGAGGCAGAGCCCTAGCCCATAAAGCGTTGAGACATGGAATTTACTGGCCAACATTAAAGAAAGACGCTGTTAACATGGTGAGGAGATGTGATGCATGCCAAAGATTCACCCAAGTCAATAGGCGACCGCCTGAGAACTTAATTCAATAACAGCACCTTGGCCGTTCACCCAATAGGGATTAGACATATTAGGTCTCTTCCCGATCACCAAAGCCAGAAAAAGATATGTACTAGTTGCCAGTTAGATGACATGGCTAACGACTGGGTAGAAGAATTGCCAGGGATACTTTGGGCGATCCGAACCACAGCTCACTCGGCTACAGGAGAGTCTCCTTTCTACCTCGCCTTTGAAACAGAAGTAGTAATCCCAATAGAAATTGGGGTCCATACACTAAGGACTTCCAATATAATTACTGAAGAAAATGAAGCATAGTTGAGGGGAAACTTAGATTTATTAGAAGAAGTCAGGGAAGAAGCCAGGGTTAGGACATCAGCCAGACAGCAAAAGGTCACCCAATACTATAATAGAAGAGTCGACAATAGGACATACAAAGTAAATTACTTGGTCCTATGCAACTGTGAGGAGAGCAAACCTGCGCCCGAAAGGAATAAGCTCTCTCCCCATTGGGAAGGTCCATATCGAATTCTAAAAGCGCTTGGCCAGGGGGCATATAAGCTTGCCCATCTTAATGGCGATGAGGTTCCAAGAACTTGGAATGCACAACACTTAAAGAAGTATTATGTCTAAGTCCACAGTTCAGAAAATGCTATTGTAACCCCACAAATAGGCGATCATTCTTTTGCTTAAGTCCCTGGTTCAGGAAACGCTGTTGTAACCCCATGAATGGGCGATCATTCTTTAGCTTAAATCCTCAGTTCGATAAATGCTGTTGTAACCTCACAAATGGGCCATAATTCATTTGCTTAAGTCCCCGGTTCGGGAAATGCTGTTGTAACCCTAAGAATGGGCGATCATTCATTTGCTTAAGTCCCCGGTTCAGGAAATGCTATTGTAACCCTAAGAATAGGCGATCATTCATTTGCTTAAGTCCTCGGTTCGGGAATTGCTGTTGTAACCCAACGCTTAGGTTCATCCCCAGTTCGGGAAATACAAATTCCATGTTTTGACTCATTACTTTACTTAAATCCCAGAATGGGAAGTGACCCCATAATGGGCAATAATTCATTTGCCTAAGTCCCCAGTTCGGGAAAACTGTTGCGACTCCACTTTTGGGCGATCGAAGTCATTCGATCGCCAAAGTTCACTAAAATCTTGGGCATTTGTTCATCTTCAATAACATTTTTGGGCTCTTACTCGCCCTCCACTTTTGGGCGATTGAAGTTATTCGATCGCCAAAATTCACTAAAATCTTGGGCACTTGTTTATTTTTGGGCTCTTACTCACCCATTTTTCAAGTTTTCACTCACTCTTGGCCCCAGCTGCCTTCACCAGTGACTTTCTCACCCATGTCCTTAGAAAATTATCAATAAAAGGTCTATGGCGAATACCGATTGACAGAGAATATAGAATTCAAAGCCTATGAAAGAAATAAAATGTCTATGGCGAATACCGATCACTTTGTAATTGTCATTGGCCAGAGGGGCATAATGTTAGTATCATTGTTTGGAACCCAATAGGCCCATTGGCCCATTTTTAGTATCATTATCAGAAGGCCCACTTCGTTGAGTTTAATTACGCATGGCCCACTTAATTACACAATTACGCATCATAACTGATGCTCGCCATAACAGCTTGCCGTTATAACTACTGCTCGCCATAAACGGCTCGCCGTTACATAACCGATCATTTATAAAGGTAACCGCCCACTTAATACCCAACGGGCATAACCACTCATAACTCACATTTAATTACATAAATGAGCATAACCGATCATAGCATCTGTTACATTTTGGATTGCCTATAAAAGGCACGAAGACAGAAGAGACAAGGTATGCAAACACATATTGATCTTCTTTAATCTTCATATTCTCTTAAAGACTTTTCTGACTTAAGCATCGGAGAAAGTCCCACTAGGAACAAACTCAGTGGCCCTTGTTTTGTAGGTTGATCCAAAGGGAAAAGAGCAGCAAGCCCAGCAACATTTTTGGCATCAACAAGCTTAACTACAATTTTTTTTTTGGAAGACTTCACTATTTTTTACACATAATTATTATCGGCATTTTGAGCTGTGTTTTCACTATATGCCACAAGTTTTTTATAAACATTCTTAAATGATAAAAAATGTCGTAAAAAGTTCGATTTATTGTAATTAGGATTGATTTAGATTCCGTTGGCATCTTTAATAATTTATCGCAAACTTGATTTGTTTATTTTGTTTAATTAATTTAAAATCATTCTTAAAATATTAACAAATCATAATGATATTGTACAATTAAAATTAAGTAATTATTTTCATGAATTTCATCTAATCTGAGCTAAAATTTAAAAAAAAAAAAAAAACTCAAAACTTACTCGAGTCACGTATCTGTGGATGCATCTATTTTTAAAATAGAAGATGTTTCGAATTCTTGCTTTCGTAATTTCATTGAATTATAGGTATTAGTAAGATTCTCCGTCATTCTTACATCACCACATACGAATAATTTTAGTCAAGAGAAGGTTCTCTTAATCCAAGAGCAAGACTTATAATTTTGATTTTTAGTGGCATTTAAATCACGCTGGGAGAGAGATAATTAGACAATAGATAATTATTTTATTTTAAATTGCTTAAAAATTAACTTAAATATTTAATAAGATGATAAGAGTTACTATTTATTTGGTTAATCCAAATTATTTTTTTCTTTACCTACTTTTTTTTTTCTTTTAAAATATACAAGGAAGATATAAGGGGAAAAATCTTGAATCTAATTTTCCATTTGGTGTAATCACAGGTATGCTCATCTGTTTTACAGTCTGAGACAAATTTTGTTCGGGTTAGAAGTGAAAAACGGTAAAACCCTCCCAACAATGACAACTCTAAAATTCGAACTACGTCCAAATGCTTCAAAAAAAAAGTTTACTTTCACTTCTTTCAACTTCTTGTTAGTTGAACACTTGAACCTAATTTTCTTAAAGACAGGTAATAATCACTATGCAAAGTCGTCTTCTTCTTTTTCATTCTTTCTCTTTCTTTTTTTTCCCTATTGAGAAAAAAAAAGATAAGATAAGAATTCTTTTTCTTGAAAAATCACGGTACTTTTTTTAAAACAATCAACTTAGTTTGTTTGAAAAATCTACTTTTATAAAATAAACATATTTAAGTCATAAAAAATATTTTAAATTTAAAAAAAATAAAAAACAGAAAAAGAAAAAATAGAGAAAAAATAAAGAAATATTTTTAATAAAAATAATTTTTTAACAAATTAAATTTTTACAAACATTTAATGTTTTAAAACAATAAACTTTTATTGAAATATCAACTTTTTTTTAAAAAAAATTAACATTTAACTCTAAAAATTTCAATAATATGTATTTTTAGTTAAAAACTCTTTGAATTATGTTTATAAGAAAAAAATGTAAATTTAGATTATATTAATTTAACGAAGACTACTTTTAATCAACAAAAAAAATCATTTTATCTTATTCTTAACTTTATACATAACAAATATTATTGGCTTACTAAAGGGCCGAAAAGGAGGGTGAATCAGTCTAGACTTTCTATTGCTCAACTATTACTTAACTTTCTAATTTATGTCTTCTTTAGTATAATTTTTTATTACAGTCTTCTTTAGTATAATAAGCCTAAGTTAATAAACATAAGCAATAAATGCAACAAACAATAAATGAGTATAGGGAAGAGAGAATGTACGCTTTCGAGTTATAAAGGTTTGGCCTCCTACCTACATCCTCTACCTTGATTACCTCTCAAGAATTTTAACCAAATTTACTTCATGTAAATTTAACTACAAACTTCCTTCTTTTGTGGCTCAAGAATAATCTCTTACACTTTTCCTTTTTACTTAGACTCAAGGATAACCTCTTATACTCGTTTCCCTTTAAGGTTTAAGGAGAAACTTTACAAACTGTCTCTTACAAAGACCGACTGTCTCTCCCTCACTCTTTATTGCAAACATTTAAGCAATCGATAATAGTGAGAAGTAAAAGAAGAAATTATGCAAGAGGTACAAAATAAATTTACAGTAGATGTATCACAGAATTTTGGAAGAATGCTTTTCTCAATGAATGCTTTGAATTTTCTGATTATTCTTCCTTATTGTCTCTCTCTTGCTAATGCCTAAATATATATATATATATATATATATATATATATATATATATATATATATATATATATATATATATAAATATATATATATATATATATATATATGTATGTGTGTGTGTCTTCCATTTGAATTAGTTAGGTGGGTGAGCAGTTAGGTGGGTGAGCATTAAATGCTAAATTTACCATTGAAGCTTTCAAAAAAAATAGCCGTTGGTCTTAGTTCAAACATTGATGTATTGATACCTCAAATTACCATGTAGGTACTTCAAGAATTGTTGTTGCACAAAATAACAATGAGTAATTACTGACGTCAGTATTTGTCTTTTCCTCCACGCGTCTTCTAAAAGCTTCTGCAAAATAATCAAAGTCAGAGAAACGCATGGGATGGTTCCCTGCGTAGGCACTCCGATGCTTAAGTCAGCCAAAATTTCTTAAGTATTGGGAAACGTAAAAGCCAAAAGTAAAAAAATAGAAAATAAAATAATATCTGTGGCCTATTTATAGCGAGTAAATTACCATTACTGCAGAGTAATTACGTTGAGGGCAATTTCATCCTTTTAGAATAGTTTGTTCCCAGTACGACACTAACATCATCAATCTGAGGCGACAGAGATCTGTCACTCGACGGGAGGCCACAAATGTAGGCCACACACATTCGATGGCAAGCCACAAACGCGGGTGGTCATCCGAGACCTGTCGCACGTGACAAGTTCCCTTCCGCTAGCGGGAGGAGTCTCCCGCACATGTTGCCACCATCCTTATGATGTCTCTCGCCTGATGCCACATGGTCCAATGGTTTTACACCATGTGGCGACATCTGTTGTCTTTTGGGCCTCAACCCAGTGGATATGGGCTTTGCCATATCAAGAATTAACTTGCAAAACATCTTAGAGAAGTATCGATACAATTACAAAACAATTGATTCTATTTGAAAGGAAGATTCTAGTATTGAAACCTTACCAATCCTTTTTCTGAGAAATATAAAGCAGTATCGATACTTGTTGAAGGTGTACCAATACAGAAATTAAGGTAGCTATACCTATTAAAGGTGTATCGATACAGAGAACATATATGGCAAAATCTTCCTTTTATTCATAGCAGTTGGTCTTATTAACCCTATAGATTTCAAATGATCTCAACAGAAGATTTAGTTCTTCTTAGTTCCAACAGTCATATCAAAATCTTTTCTTAATTCTAAATCCAACATTCTCTCCCTTTTTGATATGACATAACTTACAAAGAGTTGCACACAGGTAGGCATAAGACACATCTCAATCAACAATGAGAATCAATACTCCTCCTGAATTTAACATTCTCCTAATGAGAGTATATGCAACAAGCTTGTTTAATGTCCATTTAAAACTCGTTTGTTTAATGAATCATTTAGTTTTATTTTAGTGTTTGACAATTAATAAACTTTTCAATTACATATTTACTTATAGATTATTTTAATATGTAATTATTAAAATGACATATTTATGTAGATTTTTTAGTTTGACATCATATATATTATGGTGAATACAATTTTTTTGTATAAATTTTTTTGTTTAGTGTTCACAAACCTGTTTGTTTAATGTTCATGAACACGTGTTTGTGAACATGTTCATTTAATATTCACAAACACATATTTGTGAACATGTTTGTTAATGTTCATGAACAAGTTTAATGAACATGAACACAAATATAAACAGACTTAAAAAATAAATGAACGAATACGAGCATAATAACGTTCGTTTATGTTCGATTTATTTACACCCCTATTTGCCCTCTCTACTGTGTTTGTGTGACACTCTCACTATATTTTTGCTCTTTACTTTCTATGTATCTTGGTTGCTAGGTTTGCTAACAACTTTTCTTGCAAAGTAGGACTGATAATGATAACTTTCTAAAACCTAAAAAAAAAGTTCCATTTTCACTCTCTATTAATTTTTTCAAAATTTTCTTTCTGTGGCGATTTCACCAATTGCTCTTAATCTTTTCATGTGTGTTTATTGTGTGCTTGTGAGGTGTTTATATAAACCTAGGGTTGCTTGTCCATGGAAGTTCTTGCAATGCAGGAATTAAACTTATTTTGGGAAGTATTAATGTTCAAGAATCGGATTGGCCTTAAGCAGCCTAATCTTTGACTTTTAAGTTACAGATCTTATTAGATTTTTCTTTTAATTTTCCTCTGATTTTTTGCTTGATCAGAATCAGCAACAGCCTTAGTCATGATTTGGCTTGGCTTTCTATCTCTTGGATTTTCGGTTATTTCCAACGGATTTTCAAAGATTTTCCAAAAATAAATCAATCATCAATAATAATAATAATAATAATAATAATAATAATAATAATAATAATAATAATAATAATAATGGAATATTAAATAAGATAATGATATAACATGTCATAGCTTAATCTTAGAGGTGTCGGGTTTGGGCTATATATAAGCCCGAAGCTGGCCCAACCCGATTATTGAGGCTCGAATTTCAACCTAGACCCATCTATATAATTCATTGTCCAAGCTTGATTCTAGCCCAACTTTTTTTTTTTGCATTTTAATTATTTTGATTTTTTGTTTCTTTAAATTTTTATTATTTTATTCCATTTAAAATTTAATTTGGTTTGTCAAACTTGGCATGTTGATTTTCATATTAAATATATATAATGTTTATTAATAAACAATGTTTTAAATACATATAATTACTTTTATATTTAATAAAATATATAAAAAAAATTTAATATTTCTAATGTTTGGGTTAGGTCGGGCTAAGCCTAGGTTTGCATGGGTAAAGCCTGAGCTTGGCCTAAAAATTCATCGAGCCCATTTCTTTTGTCCAAGCTCATTCATTGGGCCTTTTTTTGTCCAAACTCACTAAAAAAAGGCTAAATTTCGAACTTTAACAGGCTATCCCGCCCATGGATAGGTCTACTTAATGCCCATTAAAAAAAATTAGGCCTTTCACCATAAAATTTAGGCCTTTCATCGTAGGGCCAACACATCAATGATTTTTACTTGTTTAATTTAAAAGCCATAGCCTTAGCAACCCAATTATGAGCCCAGACAAAAATGATTTTACAATGATGTAATTGCTTAAGTCCAAAAATATTTTAGGAGATTGTTTTCACATGGCATTGTCCTAGCCATCTCTTCCAATGTTATGTACTACCCATTCTTTTGTGGAATCCTAGGTGTCGATTTTGGTATGCAATAAGGATTTGTCTCTATGTACTATGCCACCAATTTTGGTATGCAACATGGGTTTGTCAAATAATCCTAAGATATAATGAAGCCATCATTTAAAATCACATTGCACTTGTAAAAGCAAACCACTAAGCACCATTAACAAGTACAAGGGTATCTTGTCTTAACCATTTTTTTCCTGTGGTAAACAATGTCTAAAATACTTATTTCTTCTTTAAGAATAAGAGGGAAGAGAGACAATATCACAAATTTGATATTCTTTTGTGTTTTTCAAGTACATTTAAGTATATCTCAACATAAACTTCAACATTTCTATTTATAGAGATCCAATCCAAGAGTTTGTGTCCTTACAATCAAATTTTGTGATCTTTCAATTGTGTTGTTTGATTCAACAAACACAATTACTTAATATAATCACTGCTTTTGGAATCAAATAATTATGTTTTTCAACCATTCACAAGTAAAAGAACAACTCTTCAAAGAATATACAACTCTTTGAAAAAGAAACTATTTATTGAATAATTGTATCTAGTTTCTTACTTTCTTATTCCATTGACTAAACATAATTTTTAGGGTAAATTTCACGAGGTCCTCAAGGTTTTGGCATAATTCAAATTCTAGTCCATTAGTTTTGAAGATAGAAACTTTGATCCAAAATCACAAATAATGTTAACATATATTATTCAATTACTAAACTTAAATTAATAATATTACATTCCTAAGTATCAATAATGAATTTTATTACTATTTATTATTTTTTAGTATTTTTTAAAAAATTATTTTATGTAAGATTTTTATTTTTTAATACCAAAGAGAGGCATTGTGCATATTTCATGAGTAACAAATGATTGGGTTATTAGATTTTTTTTTTTAATTGTAATTTAATAAAAGGATCTTTTATACTATCAAATTGATAATTTTGGATCAAATCCATTTCTCAAACTAATGGACTAATTTTAAATTAATGTTTAAACTGAATGACCTAGATGGAATTTATCCTCATTTTTAATCAATCATTCTTTCACTATTTTGAAAATTTTTAACACGTTGTCGGGATGAAAATCCTTCTCCGGACGTGACCATACTCCGAAACCCTATGATTTTTTAACGTAAATTGATGCATTATCCTTATATATGAGTAGGTGACCAATCATTCCATAAGTTATAATGATTGATGGGGACTCCTTGAATTTAAGTCTAACGAGTTAGGATTTAATTCTTAGCACGTTATGATAGTTGTTTTTTGTCAAATATGTTCCTTATGTTTTCTATCAAGTTTGGTGGCTTTCACAGCTCTTGCTATGATGTCTATTAAGTATTGCCCTATACTATTGAGTAATCTCAATGAATAAAATCTTTTGCTTAGTAAAAAAAAAAAACATTGATTAGTTGGTTACATTTAGGGATGTAAATGGGTATCCTATAAATAGGTTTCCTGTACTACCCAACCCACATAAGTAGGGTTAAGGTATTTAGTAATTGAGTTCGACTAGGGTTCGAGTAGTAGTTTTACTACCCATCACAGATTCGGGTAGTGATCTTAGGGTACTCTACTTCCTGAACTCGATTATAAATAATATTTTTAAATATTATTATACACATTTTTATTTATAAATTATTTATTTTTAATATAATACGTAATTAAATTAACTCATTAAGCATTTTATTTATGATTTTTAACATTAATTTATTTTTATACATTCATTTAAATTTATTAATTTAATTTTTCCTAATAATATGCATTTAAAAATTTAAATTTAAAAGTCAAACTTTGACTTAATAAATGGGTATTTAATCGCATCAGATAGTTAACAGATATTTCTTATATTAAATGGGTAGGGTTTGAGTAGTAAAAATCAAAATATTCGGATAGTTAATCGAGTTCAAATATTTAAAATATAATCGGATTCGGGTACCTCAAAATTAACGGGTACCTTAAAATTAGCCGGTACCTGCCCCATTGACATCCCTAGTTACATTCACATATCATCAAGATCATCATTATCAAAGTTTATATCCCAACATTGAGGTAGGTTCAATTACATTAACACACATTAAAAAAATAAGGCTTAATAGCTAAAAAACCCTTAATGTTTAGGGTCAAATGGAATTTAGCCCCTAACGTTTTATTGCATTGAATTCAGTCCAAATTGTTCTATTTCCATGTAAATTAAATCAAAACATGTCAAACTCATTGAATTCAGTATATTACCGTTAACGTCTGTTATTTTTGTACAGCTGGACACTGATGTGGCGCTTACATGGATGAACGTGATGATGTGGCATTTGACTTGATTGACGTGACACTTTGAAAGATAAAAACACATTTTTTAAAATGCATAAAACATTAAAAGAGAAATTTTTTTTAACTCATTATCAAAATCATATCAGTTTTTTAAACTTAAAAAACACTTTCTAAGCATTTTAACCACAAACAACATCAAAGTACAGAAATTTTTAACCCACTGTCCAAATCGTATCAATTTTTTAACCCATTTTAAAACTTAAAAACACATTTTTTTAACCCATTTTAACCACAAACAACATCAAAGCAATATCAAAATAGAAGTCAGAACAAAAATTAAAATAGATCAAATAACTAAGAGGCTAGAATCAATATGAATATTTCATTGGAATCAAGAGTTTAACATTATCAAATCTGGAACCATAAACTGGAAATTAGCCATAAACACAAAAACCCATAAGTTGCAACAAACTAGAATTAAGCCTAAAACTAAATATCAAAAGACAATTAAGCCTACAATATATCTGTCGTAGCCAGATAACAAGTTTTACACTTCATGAAAGTTTCAATTTTAACAAAGAGTTCCACTTCAACAAAAAATCATCATGGACTCCCACTTCAACAAAAAATCACCATGGTCCCAGTTCTGATTCCTTCGTCAGTTGATGTCCCAAGCTATCAAGAGTAAAATATATATACACATCAATTCTTTTGAAAGAAGACAAAAGTATTCGGCAAAATTCAAAATATTCAGTATGCTCACCTATATTTACAAGATATGAGATCATTTTTTCCTTTCCTTTCCTTTCCATCTTACATGCATTGTTTCTTATTGTGTTGGAGTCTGAGATACATCTTGCATAATCTTCATCAATATAAACAAATTATAAATAAGAAACACTTCCAGAACAACAAAAAACACAGCATAATTAATAGTAATCTTCAACACTGCCTAAAAATGAAAAAAAAAAACAAAAATTAAAACAAAAACATTTCATCCTCTTAAATTAGTTACTGCAATCAGTAACTTTAAAAACCACTAAACAGAATACAAAGAAAAAAAGTAAAATCTGAAGACATAATAATCATTACAGGAACCTAACTACAAACCTAAAAGAAGCTATGAGAGGGTAGCAAAGCTTGAAGTAGAACCCAACAATGACTCTACCCACACTATGCAAAACAACTAAAGGATTCAACACCATCAAAGCAGCAACAAATTGCAAACAGCAGCAATAAACTACTCTAGTAAGCTCAAGATAGCCAAATTTAAACAACATTAAATAATACTAGAACAAAATCTCTCATTGAGCTAATAATCAATAAAATACCTAAACAATCATTAACCAATACTACATCAGTTCAGCCCACACCAAAATCATCAAAAGTATATCCTTTTAAGTTGTACTCCCATTTTAATCATTCTACAAGAGAGCAAGCCATGTAAAATACAACATCTAGATTGGAAGAAAGAATTTTACCTCTCCTGAAATAGGATTTGCAGAACTTTCTCCCAAACCAGCAATGGTAGTTTCTCTGCCTGAAGCATGCCTTCCTCTTCCTTTTCCTCTTGCCCTTCCTCTTCCTCTTCCAGCAGCTTCTGTGCTTGAAGCAGTAGCAGTTTCTGTTGGTCCCGTGCCCCTACCATTTCCCCTGCCTCTTCCTTTTGTTGATTCAATAGAACCAATTATCTGCTATGGAACCTACAAACAAGTTAAAAAAACAATGGCACATCCAAAGTTAGAAAACAACTTAAGTAAGGCAAATGAAAAATTAGAAATTATTTTAGAAGACACTTACAGAGCTAGATGGACCAACCAAGTTGCTTCTTTGAGGGCAGCCAGCTTTGTTGTGTCCTGGTTGTTTGCAAAGACGACAAGTCATGGTCATTCCTTTTCTAGACATCTTACACATATTCTTAGGCTCACCATGCTCTAGAATTCTTTTTCTCTTGGGCCTGCCTGGCATTCTTCTTATCAAAGGAGGCTTTATTTCTTCTAACCCAGATTTTGGCCATTCATTCTCACCATTAATGGGTTGTAAAGTGTGCTCATAAGTCAGCAAATATCTTTGCTTTGAGTAGCACTCATGAATGTAATTTTCAGGTTGACCACCATCATAAAAAATGGCACAAATAGCATGGCAGCATGGGATACCAGTTAGATCCCATGATCTGCAAGAACATGCTTTCTTGGCAATATTCACTGTGAACTGCTTCCGTCCACACTTAACCTCATACACATCACTTCCATTAAAAACAACACGCCATTGAGTTGCTTCATGCAGATTCTTGGTCAGCTTTTCCATCACTAATGGACCATAATTCCCCACCCATTTTGCTACATACTTCCTTTTTTCAGCTATCCTAACCATCATAGCTACTCTAATCTCCTCAAGCATAGTGATAATGGGCTTATGTCTAGCTTTGACTAGAGTGCCATTAAATGTCTCACAAAGGTTATTGTGACAGACATCACACTTGACGTCTGTTCTGAAGAAAGCCTTGGACCAATATCTTGGGGGATATCTCAACAGGTCTTCTTTTGCAAATCCATAATTATCTTTCTTGTGCAGCAACTCCATCAAATCTTCAAACTGTCTTTCAGTTGTAGCATTGGCACACATCCGTAAATGTTTTTTCATTATTTTTCCCTGATGGCTCTTGCTCTAGTTTGCATGGATATGCCTAGCACACCTCTTGTGCTCAGCATCGGGGAACAATTCTTTTATAACATTAATAAGTCCCTACAAAACAGAAAAAAAAAGTTAGAATTAGTGCTAATCTAGTATAATTAACATAACATAAATTCAATAAATTAAGAAAAATAAACATACCTTTTGCTGATCGCTAATTATAGTCCAAGGAGCACTGTTGATTATATCAAGATCTGATTTAAGGAGATTTAGAAACCATGTCCAAGAATCTGTGTTCTCATTCTCTACAACAGCCCAAGCAATAGGATACATCTGATTATTGGCATCCCTCCCAACAGCAGAAAGTATTTCTCCTTTTATTGGACCCTTAAGGAAACAACCATCTAAACCAATTATTTTCCTACAGCCAGCTTTAAATCCTTCCTTAAGGGCAGCAAAACAGATGTAAATCCTTTGGAAATATGGAAGAGAGGTGGGAACAGTCCTCTCTGTCTTTATAACAACACTGCTACCAGGATTTTGGCTCAGGGCTCATCAGCATAGTCCCTTAGCTTAGAGAACTCCATGCTGAAGGCATCTTGCATGCCTGCCAATATAATCAGCTTGGCCCTCCTAACTTTATCAGGAGAGACAAATACCTTCAACTCTGACTCCATATGAGCACGTAACTCAGTTTGCTTCAAGTATGGCTCTATCCTGATCTTCTCTTCAAATTTATGAGCCAACCATTTTGCAAAAGAATCAGTAACTTATACTTGCTGTTACATTTGTGCACACTATGCAAAACCTTCACTTGAAAACATTTCAACTTATCATCATGGCTAGCTGTGCACTGAAAAGGGCATGTATTGCCACACAAAACCCTCACTCTCCTAGGCTCATTCTTAACAAACCGAACATCTCTCTTACTGTAAACAGCATAATCAACAATAGCCTTTTTAAACTGACTCCCATCTTCAAACAGCATGCCTAACTCAAGATCAGGCACAAGGGAACTTGGATCATATGAAGGAAAATTACTCTTCCTCCTTGGCACCATTTCAACTTCCTCTCCATCATCATCTTTCTTGAACTCATAACTAAGAGGCTCGGAAGAATCATAACACTCCCTAGAAGATCCACCATGATCACTTTCAACATTAGAAGGTGGAACTGGCCTCCTTGCACTCTTTCTAAACTTACTTGTTTCACCTACACTTGACCTACTTTTTTTCACAGTAGTAGGTTCGGGCTCATCTATTTGTTGCTCACTAGATGACTCTGTTTCATGATCATTTTCTCCTTCCTCTTGATGCTTCTTACCACACCATTGCTTAATAGTTTCCCTTGCTTTTCTAGCCTCATTATCATCTTCAAAAAAGCAAGTTACATCATACAAGAAATCACTGTCACTTCCTCCACCATCCTCTCCAAAATCAAGATCATCAATTACTGTCTCTGCCTCTCCTTTGTTGCCATCCTCAGCCAACCCTACCCCTATCCCTGTCCCTGCCCCCACCCCATTATTTGGCTCACCTTACCCCACTATTAGGCTCAACAGCCTCTACCTCATTGTTAGGCTCACCTACATTTACCCCACTATTAGGCTCAACAGCCTCTACCTCATTGTTAGGCTCACCTACACCAGCCCCTACTATATTTGGCTCAGGTCCAGGGGTGCATCTAATAAGATAGCCTCATCCACCCCATGATCCACATAAATATCACAACCACCCCACTTAATACATACAACAATTAGATCAATTGCTGAAGTGTCATCACACAATAACTTCAACCCATTCTCCAAATCCTCATCAGGAGCCTTATAAAAAATCCTACCAATATTCGAATAATTTCCTATTCTAATTAACTTAACTAAGTGAGGATAAGATATTAAATCGGGACCATATTCAATTTCATCTACCTCATAATTGACATACTTTAGAACAGGATCACGCACAAATGTCCCTCCATGGTGGATTCTTAAATTGACAATCCTCCACATCCTGCCAAAACAGATAAAGTCAACATTAGTGACTAAGATAAAAAAATGTTCAAAAATCAATTACTTTTTAAAAAAATGCATTCCAAGTTGGGTACATTATGGACCACGTTGGACATTAATAAAAAAACATATCAGACAAAGCATGTGGGACCAGTCAAAGTTCTAAAGGAATCTAATAGCACTTGGACCACTCAACATTCAGAAAAAGTTGAGGAATCTAACTGTATATTGGACCATACAGCAACCAAAAGTTCCAAAAGTCTACAAGAGCATCCTAAGAAGATTTGATTTTAGCCTATAACAGCATCCTTGCCTTTCTATGAGTCTCCAACAAACTTATCTCCTCCTCTATCTCCAGATATCACTCAGCTTTTCTCCACGAAGGCCTAAATCAATCGATCCTTTTGTTGATAAACCCAGAATCACTGTAATCCTAACTCCACATACCCTAGCTCGCCAAAATCCCCTTTTCAAAACCCTAATCTATAGTTCCTTAAACCCAAAATCTCTTATTCGAAAATCCCTAACCGAACCTTGAACTTTGAACACCTTGAATCCCAAAACCCTAAATCTTGCTAACCCAAAGTACCCTAAACCCAGAAACCCTAATTCGAAAATCCCAACTCCAACTTCAAACACCTTGAGTCTTAAATCGAGAAAACCTTGCTTCAAAAAAACCCCTAATTTCTTTTTCCCCAACTTCTAAAACCTAATTTTTGAAAACCTTAACTCCATGAATCACGAAACCATCCCGATCCCATTTCTCTGATTTCGATCCAAAACCCAACTCCAATATCATCCCGATCCTATTTCCCTAATTTCGATCAAATCCCTAACTCCAAATCAACCCGATAATATTTCCCCAAATCGAAAACACTAACTTTGAGACTCAAACGCAAACTCACCTTGATTTGAGTTTCCCCAGTCGAAATCCCACGCGGAAACTAACCCAGATTTGCCCAGAAAAATCGAAAGCCCTGCTTGAAAACTGGATTTTGACCTAACCCCAGAAAAATGAAAGCCTTTTTTTTTTCACCCGAAAGGAATGAATCTCGATTCTAATCCCCAGTTTGTTTTCTATTTTTAGTGTTTATTTTGATCAGAATTTACTTAATTTTGTGTTGTTTCAAAAGAAAGAATTTGTGTTTTCTGTATACGTGGATAATTTTATCCACATCATGCATGTTATATATTACACATGTTATAAAAAAGCCACGTCATCTTTGTCCACCAAAATGCTCGTCAGCTTTATATCAAAAAGCCACATCAAATGCTACATCATCACATTAATACACGTAAATGCCACATCAGCGTCCAATTGTACAAAAATAACAGACATTATCTTGAGTTAATGGAAATATACTGAATTCAATGAGTTTGAAATGTTTTGATTCAATTTACATGAAAATAGAACAATTTGGACTGAATTCAATGCAATAAAACATTATGGGCTAAATTCCATTTGACCCTAAACGTTGAGGGGTTTTTTGGCTATTAAGCCAAAAAATAACAAACTATCATCTTCAAACAAAAAGAAAAACTATCAATTTGACTTCAATTTCCAAAACCAAATTTGCTTATTAGTTTTACTTTATATGGTGTGAAACGTGACGGTATTCCAAATTTGTCGTGGTTGTCACAGCGAAAGACTCATAAGAAAGAGATGTTCCAACTATAAAGATAATACTCGAAAGAAAGAGTACAATTTTTTGGTGCACTCAATCAAAGGAAAGCTGGTCAAAATATTTGTTATATATATTCACATTGCTCTCATAGATTTTTTTACTTTAAGAGAGTGGCATGTAGAAGGGAAAGAATCCATTCATTCAATTTTTTAAAACTTTTCCTATGACAATTATAAACAATTAATTTAATATTTGTTTTGTCTATTTCCTGGCCATTG
This sequence comes from Heritiera littoralis, assembly GCA_031772115.1. Taxonomy (NCBI): domain Eukaryota; kingdom Viridiplantae; phylum Streptophyta; class Magnoliopsida; order Malvales; family Malvaceae; genus Heritiera; species Heritiera littoralis. The sequence continues at coordinate 1,059,328 of JAPDPK010000162.1, forward strand.
ACAACCATGCAAAAATTTTGTTTTTTTGTAATTACAAGTATTCTTATCCGTTTTACGATCTAAAATTAATCATATTTGAGCCATTAAAGCTCTTCTAACAATAATAACTTCAAGATTCAAACCATGTTCAAATACTTGAGAAAGAAATCAACTTCTACTTCTTCAACCACTTGTTGGGGACAACTAAGCAAACTTTAATACTATAATACCAAACATTGATGTCGGTGATAATGACTAACGATGTCAATTCGTCGTCTGCAACGGTAATATATCGACCGCCATGCAAGAAGAAGATCGTGACAAAAAAAATAAAAGAAGATTTATCAAACGAAATTTCCATGTCTTAGGCCCTGCCCATCCCTGTCTTGCTGCGGCTATGACCAGTCATGCTTTGGAGTTTCGACCATTGTCATTCCATGAAAACAATACTTAGGAACCAGCACCGATAGAACAGGCAATTGTCTGTTCCTATTAGGGTAAGAACTAACCGCAAACTTATAAGGTTGGTCAATTGGATTTTTAGACCATGGACTAACCCGTTAATGTGCCTTTTATATATATATATATATATATATATATATATATATATATATATATATATATATATAAATATTGTTTGTGTTCGAATTCAATGCTTATAGCACGTCACAATTTTTCTTAAATCACTCGATCAAGTAGTTGTTAGCTTGTACGTTCCGTGCACGCATATATATAATATGAATAAGAGGCGTAGCCAAAACAAAATTCAGTGTGATCACATATGTGTGCTAATCCATATTATATAAACATTTTTATATTGTATTAAAAAATAGTTTTTTGACTCCACATACGGGGTTAGGACGAGACACATGTCTTTTAAAAATATTAAAAATAAAATAATATACGTGTCATCATCCTAACTTCACTTGTGAAGTCAAAAAAACTTTACTGATAGTGTATATAATAATTATCCAATTATTATATGAAGTAATCATTTTTAAATATATAAATTAAGTTGAAAATTGTTTGATTAGTGATTTTATTATTTATATTTTAATTTGCAAAAGATATCCTTAGACATATAGAATTTTTTTAATAAAAAAGAAATAAAAATTAACATTATATTTATATATAATAAAATGAATGATTTTACTTTTATATAGAATATTTATACATAAATATATCTTTATGAGAAATTATATACATCACATTTTATTTTTTAATACTTATTAATATATGATTATATTTAGAGAAATTACCAAATATACTATTAATAGAGTTTTTAAACTTCATAAACGTAGTTAATAAAATGATACATATCCCTTAAGGAATAGTAAAAAAATAAAAAAAAAAAACTTTTTAGAAAATAATGTAGGATGCCTGATAGTTTTTGAACCATGATTGTGAAATTAAAAATTTTCATTGTCAATTATCAAAAACTAACCTTTATAATTTTATCAAAATATAAAGATTTTTTAAAATTTTCTTTGCAACCTAAATATTAATATTATCATTATAAAAATAAATAAAAATTTTATTTTTGATCATTTACTTTATATTTTTATGAAATTTATTGGCTTCAATATAAAAAATAAAAATTTTAATATTTTCTACATGTATAAATATAACTTGACTAAAATTCACCCCACATTTTGTACGTGGCTACGCCACTGATATGAGTCCACTTAAACTACTGTAAAACAAATTATTTTATATACTTTTATATTTTCATGTAGGAATAGCTTTTTTTTTCTTTTTGAAAACAAATCGTTAAATTTAATAATCTACTCACGTTTGTTATGTACGTAAATTTTTAAATCAATCCGATATTTCTACCATTTCAATTAAGAATGATATTTTTTTCAATATATATTAACAATTGATATTTTATTATTATCAAACAAATTGTTAGACATTTTCAATTAACTTGAAATTTAACGTGCATAATTTATGTGAATAGAGTATAAAATTTATTGATCAGGTTAAAAAGATATAAAATATTATAAAATTGATCTAGTTTTACACATGTGACATGTGTAAGTAGATATCATGAGTGTGTATAATATATATATATATATATATATATATATATATATTTGTATGCACATGCAAAATGGGTTTTTGATTCTTTTAGAGATATGATAAAATGATGATATGACATATAAAAATGCAACGTATTAAAACATTAATAGAGCAAAGATAACATATTAATCAAAATCTGTTACCACTGGATCAAAGAGTGTTTTATTATTGAAGACCTCGTTAGGATGGATTCTAACGATTTTTCATATAATTAATGAAAGCTGAGTTTTTTTTTTCAAAAAATCAACAAGAAGTTAAATTAAACCATAAAAAAGCTTATTAACGTAATCTTAATCAAGTCCATAAATAGAAAATTCCTAGTTAATTAATCCATATCACAAGTTTCATTCAAAATATTGAATTCCAACAGCTAGGACGAAAGTTTACTTGTCCTTTTAATTAGTCAAATTAATTGGATGCTTAAATTGAAATTGCAATATTATGTATTAAATTTAAGATGAGATCGATCGTAATGGTTTGAAGCTGTAAATACCTTGACTTGTGCTTATTGAATCGCTTTCTCGAGTATTCACAAGTTTTGTCTTTGTAAACCAAACACAGATTAATTAATTAGTTTATACGCGTTGTCCGCACCGCCAGTTTCTCAGCACATCGGGGGTTTTGTTCACGGAATCGTGTGCCGTTGGCTCGTTTTTTGGACTTTTTTTTTATATGAATTTCTTTAATTTTTAATGGAAGGACTCATTGCACATATGTATTGCACTGCATACTTGGTAAACCGACTCTCCAAATTACTCTTAAAAATCAATTTAAAGACTGCTGGACGATGTAATCTGAAAAATAGAATTACATGAATTAATATTCAGACACCAAAAACTAGTGACCAACTCTAATAATATTGCAATTCCAATAAATCTAATCGTGTTATTTTTCATAAAAAAAAAAATTAAAAGTGCAGAGATTTGTATAGTAAATTTATAAAAAAATATATTTTTTAATTACATGAATCAATTAAATTAATAAAATTTGAATTAGGCATTCAAATATGGTATTCGAATCCTAAAATTATTATTATCGAAAGAATTTTACTGTTTATAACTTTTAATCTAAATAAGATTAATTTCATATATAAAACGGATAAAAATGTATTGATTATACCAAAAAAATAAAATTCTGAAATTATTATAATTTGATTTTTTAAATGTAAATTAACGTCGTATCGAAATCAGTCTACGGTCGTGGTTCTTGTCGACAGGGACAGTAACTAACCGCGAAATGGTCACTTTGACCATCAATTCATGCGAAGAAGGTTCGACGGAAACTTCCGCTTGTTAAGACCGTGTGTGAATTGCCCTCCTGCCTCGGGCAAACCTAAAGTATTAAGGGATGGATAGATTTTGTGAAATAGAAAAAAAAATGAAAATCACAAATGAAAAAAAATTAAAATCATGGCTGAAAATTAGGGCGTTGTTAAGAACTAATAATGTAATTTAGTCTCTTATTTCCTATCGACTTAGACCTCCAAGGATTATATTGACTTTGAATAAGGGGTAATATTTCAATAAACCATTTTTTTATAGCCTAAAATTAAAGGTTGAAAATTATTATTATTGCCCACAATTGTTTGACGGATGGTTAAATCAATATTTAGACGTGTTGTAAAATTTGAATTTGAATTTAAATAATTTTAATTTTTATATTTTAATTATCAAAAATAAAATAAAAAATACTAGTGTAATACCTAGAATATCGTATTAAAAGGTTGGAAGAAGGAAGTCAGAATGAAGTCAACAAAAAATTGACAATCATGTTTTGGGTTGTAGGCTTGTAGCGAAGACGCGCCATTTGGAGGAAAGACCAAATATATATTCATATGCCTAAGAGTTAGGGCTCTTACCTTGGTTGATATTTGATAATAATTATAAACCATAAATAAGACATTATTTTTTGTTTCTACGAAATAAACGTGGGATCGATCACTAAGATATTCATCACTAAAGTGTAAACACTAGGAAAATCTTAGTTAAGGAAACGCCATCTTAGGGTCAGAGAGTCAATATAATATCTATATTTATTATAATATATGTCTTTTCGTCAAGAATTAACAAAAAATAATAATAAATTGGCCAAATGACGTGGGCTTGCGAGATGTATGACGCAAATAATATTCATTAATCTATAACTCAATAGTAAATTGTGAATTTAAACTCTTATGATTATAAGTGTGATCCTCGGGTTGATTCAAACAAAAGCAAAAAATAAAAATTTTTCAATTTTTCACTAAATCGGTTCATAAACCGAGTCGAGCTTAGGACAACTATTAAAGAAGTGAATATGAGTTCAAGCTCAGCACGTCCGTCTTTCAAGTCTAATTTTTTGTGTAAGTTTGTTTTACAAATAATGTCCAAACTTGCTCAAAGATTATTAATTTTTAAAAAAAAATTAATAAAATATTTAAAAAATTAAAACATATAATATTTAATAAGTACAATACAAAAAGTTTGAATAAATTTTTACAAAAATGTTACAAGAAACATGAAATTTAAATGAGTTTATATATAATGCACTGTCAATATATAACTTCTATACACTATTAGTCAATCATGTGATGACACCTCATATAGAGGTCCTTAAAAATAAATATCAACAAAGTTTTTAAATTTATTTTAAGGGCCTGTACACTTTTAGATTTTGCTCATTAATGAGGTGTCATCTTATGATTAATTAATAGTGTATAAAAGCTATACACTGTCAGTGCATCATTTATAAACTCAATTTAAATTAAAATATAAAAAAATACAAACTCAAAATAAATTGCACAAAAAAAGCAAAAATAATTTAAAATATATTAATATAAAATAATAATTATTATAGTAAAACAGGCTGGGCCAGGCTTAGACTTGAAAAAATGAACCAAAGTAGGTCCATTTTTAACGGGCCTAGATTTCAAATCCAATCTCATTTAATGAGCTTAATATTTTTTTCCAAGCCTACTAAATAAATGGGCAAACCTTTGAGTTTGGGTAGGTAACCTTAAGAGTGTAAACGAATAGAACGTTCGACGAACCGTTCGTGAATCTTTTCGGTTTCTATTCATTTATATTTGTTTATTAAGCTTAACGAACGAATTCGAACAACATTTTAGTGTTTGTTTATTAAACAAACCGAACATGAGCAGAGGTGCGGTTTGTTCATTTTTGTTCACGAACAAACTCGTTTATATTCGTTTATTTTTTTGGTGTAGATCACAGGTATCCTCATTCGGTTTAACGGTCTAAAACTAATCATGTTTGGGGTTTAGTCACAGTTAAGGCTCTTCACCCTCCCCAAAATGTGTTTATGTTCGTTTATTATTCATTCATTTAAAGTGTCATTTGTTATTTGTTTGTTTGTTGTTCGTTCGTTTATGTTCGTTTATAACTCGTTCATTTAAAGTATTATTTGTTATTCGTTTGTTGTTCGTTTATTGTTTGTTTGTTATTAATTAAACAACTAAAATTACTTTTATATAAGTTATATAATTATACCCTATTTTTTAATACCTAATTCTTAAACATATTTATAGAATACAACTTTGTTGGCTTAAAAAAATTAATAAAATATAATAATAAAATAATTATAAAATTGAATTAGTTAATTATGCTTAAAATAATTATTTTTTAAAAAAAATTTAAACATAATGTACTGAAATTAAATTAATAAAAGTTTCATAATAAGTTAAGATTTCATTTTTATTCATTGACAATTTATATATACATTACACATATGTGTGTGTACACACATATAGATGATACTTTAATATATGTATACCAATATATGTATATGTGTATGATACAAATTATACTTAATTGTAATTATTAATTTTAATAAAACATTGCTGACTTAAGTTGTGTTGTATTTAAGTTTTGGTGTTAGATAATTTCAATTTGCATGTGGAATTTAATTTTTATGTATGATTTTTAAAATTTAATATTTAGTTTGTTCTCATGAATACTTGTTCATGAACATGTGTTTGCGAATGCATTTGTTTACATGTTCGTTTATATGTTCGCGAACGCGTTCGTTTACATGTTCGCGAACTATTCATGAACATTAACGAACAATCCATACCAAACAAATGAACAAACACGAACGTATTCCTGAATGAATACGAACGAACACAAACAGTACTAAAAAACAAACGAACGAACAGAGACATCAGTTCGTTCATTCGTAACGAACACGTTCGTTTACATGTTCGCGAACATTAACGAACAATCTATGCCAAACAAATGAACGAATACGAACGAATACAAACGGTACTAAAAAATAAATGAAAAAACAGAGATATCAATTCGTTTATTTGTGTTCGATTTACTTATAGCCCTAGGTAACTCAACGCTTGAACAAGTTCATTTTTCACCATCTATAATTTTTTTATTATAGAGAATGGTTAAGAGAATTTTCTTTCTTATCTCTTCCTATTTCTGTCTAAGCAAATGGTTAAGAGAATTTTCTTTCTTTTCTCTTCCTATTTCTGTCTAAGCAAAATCTTGTTTTTCTCAACTTTTTCCTTTTTAATGCCGCGTGCTTGTGAGCATTAAGAGAGAATTATCAGTTATCATTATTTTACATGGATTAAGGTCCAATTAATCATTATTATCTTTAAATTCTAATTAACTTTTTTGGCACACATGAGTACATTCACCAAAGAGAAAAAAAAAGTCTAACGAATAGACGTGAGAAGTGGGAAATTTAAAGGAAATGAGAACTTTTACCTGAAAGGAAGAAAATGAAGAAGGGAGCAAGGCTACGGTCAAAGGGAGTTTTCTTTTCTTAATTAATCCCAAAGACTAAAAAATTATGGCCGCAAATAAGAGAAACGTGACGTGAGTGCATAGGGAACTACTTCAATCTAAAACGTTTTGTCTATGCTAAAATAAAAATCTAATACGTTTTGTACATCCAAACTTGTCAAAGAAGGTTAAATAAATGTGTTATTTTAATGTGTTGAAAACATGTCGGTTAATGGACTCTATTCTAAATTTTAATAATTATATTTGATAATTAATATGAAAAAATAAAAAGGTACATATATTTGTGCAAAATATGAACTAATTCTAACTATAAAAACTAATATAGAGTTGATTAAGTTGTTAGCAATCTCTTGATTAACTATGAATAAAAAAATTATGATTGTAAAAATTGAATTCGATCTCAAACAAGTCTAATCACTATTCTCTAATTATAGAAAAAAATTAATTCAATTCAAACTCCATGAGTAATCTTTCATCAATGGCGTAGTCACATGGAATTGAGTGGGATCAATTAACCCACTCAACTTTTGAAAATTACATAAATTAATTGATTCATATGTATATTTAGCTAAAAAAAATATAGTATTTTTCCCAAGTTAATACCACTAAAATTTGTTTAAATTAGTTATTAGAGGGGTCAAAAAATAAATTACATTCACATTTACATTTATTTAAATTTAAAAAATTTAGCATTTTTATTTCATTACAAATACAAGTTTAACTCGTGAGATATAAAAAAACTTTAGCAATTAACATGTATTTTTATTTTTTTCTAACATATTTTTAGTCTCATTTTAATTTTGATTTATTACTTGTTTTTTATTAAAATTCTCTCTTCACTTTGTTATGAGTACACTTTCGCACTATACCTTTTTTCTAAATTACCTCTATAATACATAACATATATTAGTTTAATCCAATGTATAAATGATTAGTTTGTTACACTTGATGTAGTAATTCTTTTATATGTAATTAGTTATTCAATAGTATAATTATAATCTCAATACAAAAGAAAAAATATTATATTATAATTATAAGATCAAACCGAGTTTGGGCTTGAAATGGTGAACTCAAGTCCAATCTAATTTTTTATCGAATCTTTATTTTCAAGCACAAACCCGTTTAACGGACTTAATATTTTTTTCCATACCTATTTAAATTTTGATGGAGGAAGGCTAGGGAAGAGGGGCTTCAAGCTTGGGTGAATAATCCATCCCTTGAACAGGCCTATATTGATTCCGCTGACACAAATTTCTGGCTATGCCATTGCCTTTCATTAATATTAGTTGTAAATGTACAACCCTTGTAAATGCGCATGTGTATATATATATTATATTAATTTATCTCACTTATTGAAATATACACCTATTTTTATGTTAAATGAATATGTTGCGAGTATTTTTTTTATAAGTTAATAAAATTTTTATTTCACTGGCAGAATTAGAACGTTTATATTTTTAATTATCATAGTAATTTATTAATTGATTTAAATATATCTTAATAGGATATGCAGTAATCTTATAATTTGGTTAATAAAATTTAAAAATTTTATTTAAGTGTTTGAGATAATTTCTTTAAAATTAAACTCTCCGCCGCTCTCTGTACCTGTGTGTTTATTAAAAAAAACTTTTTTTCCAGTACAATCAATGATATTTTTAAATTTTACTTTTCCGTACTATCTTAAAAAGACAAATTAAACTATTTTATAAAGTGTCTCATTCACTCGGCCTTGCCTAGTTGCTCAGAAACATTCAAGAAAAGCAATACTGCATGCATTTTGGTCCAATGCGGTAAAGGCGACTGCACAGAAAAAAAAAATCATAAATTCGTTAGCTGTCTCTCATTCATGATTAAGGTCCTTAGACTTCTCCCATTTACGGTTCAAAATGAAATTCCATTATTGTTGCACTGAAACCTTTTTAGGGCCAAAATCTCATTGGAATTTCCACGCACGGGAAGTTTCACCGAACAACATCTGATTGACCTTTTTTTTATTATAATTATATGTATTTTTATTTATTTTATTATCTGAAATTAATATTATTTGAATTGAAACTGATAAATGATAAAAAAATTTTAATAATTACGATTTTAGAATTCAAATTATGTTTAAATATTTGAAAAAAATTTATTTTCATTTTTTTCAACAATTTGTTTGTGACTAACAATATTGATAATTATAGGACTGTAATGATATATGAACTCACCTCGTTCATATGTATTCTCAAAAATGTTAAGGACAATGATTTTTACAATTATATTTCAACAATTTTAATTTTATTGGACAATGTAATTTTTTAGTTTTACATAAAAATTTATTAAAATTTATTACTTATTATTACAAATTACTTGAAAAATATTTTTACCATCTATATATTTTAGCTTTTCAACATCTCACATCAATAACTGATTTTTACATAAAACTAAAAAATGATGTAATATAATAAAATTAAAAATATTAAAATATGATTATTAAAATGACTGCCTAACATTCCCTTTATGAACTTTCAGCCCATGTTCACCGCAGCAAGTACAGTACACATGCAGCATGTATTAGTTGCATCATAGTAAATTTCGTGCCCAATAATTGTCCTTTAAGGACAAGAAAGTGCCGGAACTCTATGAAAAAGCACGCATGAGAAATTCTCATGCGTGTCATTGGTGTAACCTAACAGTCTTAACAACCAAGAAAAATTTCGAGCGTCCAGCTAGAACTAGGGGAGGACGAGCCCTTAGTCAGTGTTAGAGTTGTTCAAGAGTCGAATCCAAATGGAATTTAAATTAGATTTTAGAATATTAATAATGAGTCTAAATTCGATTTGATTTTACGAATCTAACTTTTTTATTTAAATTTATAAAATAAGTTTAAATTGTCTAAATATTATTAATTTTTTAAAAAATATATAATAAAATGTACAAAATATTAAACACATAATAATTAATAAATATAACATAATAAGTTAAAATAGATTTTTACAAAAAATAAAAAATTTAAATTAGTCTAATAAATAATACAAATTTAAATTAAATTGTATAAAAAATCAAAAATAATTAGACAATGAATTATTATCGAACTGGTCAGACTTTTGGAATAGGTGAACTCAAACCCAACTTTTTTTTAACGAGAGCCTTGATTTTTAAGATCAAACCCATTTAACAAATTTAATATTTTGTTCAAGCCTAACTCATTTTTTAACAGGTCTTGATTTTTAAGTCCAAATCAATTTAACGGATTTAATATTTTTGTCTAACCTCGATTAAAAGTTAAATAGACATTTGAATTTGAGTGGATAATTCAACTTTTAAAAAGGTCTAGTCGATACGTAATCCCACCACAGCTAACCGCTTCACATCGTTGCCTTATGCCTGGCTCTTCTCATTCAACTCCTTAACCAGCTTCAATGTCATCTGCGGCCATTGTTGAAAGCTCTCATGGGTAAAATGCTGTATTGCATTGTAACCAAAAAAAAAAAGCTGTATTGCAGTATAAAATAGATAAATAGATAGATATAAATATAAAATAGATAAATAGATAGATGCTTTGTAATTCTCTCGTTTATCACATGATAAAAAATTTCTAAGATGCATATCTTAATATGGAGAAATTTGTATAATCTAAATAATTGAAACGTTAAATAGGAAAAGCATGAATATCATTTGTCCAGAAAACTACACATTTTTCTTAATTTCAATTAAACATATGTATAAATAATTTTTGTAAAATAAACTGAAAAATTAGACCTTGATTTATAGTGAATGAGATAAAAAATAATCATTTGAACATTTTAGAAAAAAAGGTCAATCATAATTTTCTAAAATTATTGTAGATTTTGAAGTAAATATTTTGGTATATATTTACTCTTTATTTCAGCAAGTTTTATAATTTTATAAAGACAATGAGAAAAATGAATAAACTAAAAAAGTAAAAATACTAAAAATTATATATGGAGAACTATTCTAAAAAATAATTTTTTGATTAAATTTTAATTTTAATTTGATCTTTAAAGAATTTTCATTATAGGTCTATATCAAAGCACATAACTTAATTGGTTTACAAAAATAACCAAACTTGATTCAATAAAACAACAATTAGATCTGTTCACACGCAGAGCGACCCATTAACGTTCAAAAGTTCGTTCAATTTTTTAACGAATTTGGACAAAAAAGTTAAGTGCACTAAATGGGCTTGGATAAAAAAAAATTAGGCTCGATAAATTTTTATGTCGGGCTTTGGTTTTGCCTAGGTCTAAAATAATTAATATTAAGTTTTTATATATATTTACCAAATATAATGTAAATATATGTATATAAAATATTGTATAAAAATTAAGATGCAAATTTTGACAAACCAAATTAAATTTTAAAGAAAATAAAAGAATAAAATTAAATAAACATAAAAATTAAAATGCAAAATAATAATTATAATATTAAAGATAATAATAATTGGACTAGACCGGATCAATCGAATCCAAGTTTGTATAATAAAATTAAAAATAGACTTGGGTTAAAAATCAAACCCGAATAAACGGATTAGGCCGGGCTCAAACTTGTAAACAATTCATTAATATGTGGATTAGGCCCAACCTATGGACACCTCTAACAGCAACCTACCTCTCTTTTTTCTTTTTTTGGTTCACATGGGGGTAAAAAAAAAGGAAGGAGAATTCAATCTTAGACTTAATCTCTTTTTTTTTGTGTAATTACAAGTATTCTCATCTGTTTTATTTTTTTTAAGTTAAAATTTATTGAATCAAAAGGATTACAACCAAGCCAATAAATCTGGATTGCGATTAACGCCAGATTTGGCTAAAAAGTTTGCAAAAAAATTAGCGACTCTAAAAGTGTGAACAAAAACAACCCTTCCCAAGTACATAGTCAAATTACAAAGCTTGTTAATCAGATTATTATATTCCCATGGCTTTCAATGATTTTGTTGATCCATGAAGTGACCACCTTTGAGTCGCTTTTGATAATGAGATCTGGCTTTGGATTAATATCTGTATTTGCAACAATTGAGAGAGCTTCAACAACTGTAAAAAGTTCAGCTAGATTGGAATCTGCCACTCTGATGTTCTTGGAGAAAATCATACGGACGTTCCCATTGTGATCCCGAATCAGACCTTTGATGCCAGTCGGACCTGGTTTATAATATGAGATAATCTTGTTCAAGCTGGGAGTGGTAAACGGTAAGCCCTTCTAACAGTAACGACTCTTATAAAGAGAAATAACAATCACTAGAATAATCTTTAATTTGCAACCCATCTTTTTTATTATTTGTTTGTTTAAAATTTTTTAACCCTAAATACCAAAAGGCCCTTAAAACCCTTTATCTTCTCATCATAAGATGATTTGATAAGTTCATAAATTTCTAGGTAAGAATCAATGTATTTTAGATTGCTAATTTGCTATAATACAAAATATAAAGAAATAAAATCTAGGAAATATATAAAAGAATTAGAATAACCAAGATTAAAAAAATCCAAATTCAACTAAACATTTAGCTCTAAATCACTCAAATATCCTTCACAAATGAAATAATTTCTCATCTTTGTGTGAATAATGAATTTTACCTATTTTACTTTAAATCGACTTTAGATAAACTGCTAATCATTTTTCAAAGAAAGAAATTATAGAAGAGTTTATATATATATATATATATATATATATATATATATATATATATATATATATATATATATAAAAACTGTATTCACGGAATAACTACAAAAGTGTCATACATACACATAAAAATTTGATAACATAGACACTAAACTGAAATATATATATATATATATATTTATATAAATATTTATGTGTATAAAACATGTGTATGTAGCATGGTTCATAAAATAATAATTCAAAAATATTTACCATTACATATATCTATATAGTATTAGGGAAATGTAGTATACACATAAAATCATACACATAATTAGATACATAAAACTATTATCCGTAGATGGATGATGCAGAATTAACTACTTTAAAATAGCGAAGAAATTTACACATACATGATTTGCACAGGGATCAATTTCTTTTACATCGAAGGCCTTTAACCTAGGAGAAAAAAGAATGCAGTTACTGGAATTCGAACTTCAAATTATCTGCAAAACTTCAATCTCTCACACCTTTTTTTTTGAAAAGTTAATTTTTATTGAATGGACTAGCATCAGAGTCCACAATCTCTCATACCTTAAAGTTGAGAAAATAACGATCTCAGCCAATACTCAAGATCTTGTGATCATTTTGCTACATCAATTACTAAAGATATATTTAGACTTTTACTTAAATTTAAATAGTAGCTAGGGATCTAATGCTTTAGCTAAAGCTGGGATTGACAGAATAGAGAAATATTCACGGCCTGGTAGTAATTTTGATCTTTCATTATCGGTGTCACTGGGTTTATTTGGTCTTTATTTCTGAATATCTTTTTAAAAGTTAGTATGAAACCACTGGTTAAGCCTGCGTTTGCTGTGTTCATACTGCTGTAACTCAACCAAATCATCAATAAACCATTGGCTTAGCTAAAAAGAAAGCTTGATATATATAAGAGATTAAAGAGTGACTACTAAACACAAATTAAAGCTTGGGTTTTTCACCAACTTAAACACATAGCCAGGAAAATTATTCTTGTTCAATACTAGGTTACTAATTTAATTAGTTTCATGCAGATTGTGGTTGCAGCATAACCATCCATGCAAACTTGAACTGACCTCTTCAAGTTCTCCCTCTGAAATTATTACTGATTGACAGGATCCCAGAATCCATCAAGATCCCAGAAGGGATATTCATCATCAACTGCCATTTTTGTGCTGCTGCTTTCCCCAGCTTGAGTGGGCCGCTTGGCATGATGACCTCCTGAAGATGAACTCTCTGCCTCTGGTGAGCTTGTGGTCCATCTATCAGTTATTTGAGTGCTCTGACGAGATTTTTCTACCCCGAAAGCAATCCCATGCTGAGGGACTGGCTCGCCTATCTGCACTATTCCTGGTGGTGGTCGCCTATCAAATGACCTCAAGCACTTTGATTTCTTGTATACCCGGCACAAGCTGAATTCTTGTCTTAGCTATAAATTAAAGAAGAAGACATGGGGAAAATTAATTACATAAATATAACATAGTAGAATAGAAGTTTTAGATGAATTTATAATCAACAGAAAGAACAAACAACAAAAGCTACACTTAGATCATGTTCAAATTTTCAACCATAAAAAAAGTATCTATGGAGATTAATATTAGTATTTTTTGTTACTTAAAAGATTATTGAAACCATATAATGAATGATCATGTAAATCGTTCGTATTAGTTATAAAGAAGCTAATTATGATGAAGAGATCAGCTAAAGAACTGTTATTACAGCTGGAGGTGCACCATTAGCTGGGGATGCTTCTCCGTCAATAGCTTTGTATTCATTCATCTTCCACTCGGTTTTTTTCCCGCTTGGAGCCCTTCCATTGTAGAAAACCATGGTCCTCTTTACACCGATAGGGCGACTGTTAAGAGAGTAAACATAACCAGGTGAACCCGTGGCTTTCCAGTACCCAGAAGTTGTTAGCCGCTTTGGCCTCCCTCCTCGAGCTTCGCTCTCTTGCCTTGGAATGAAGAAAAACCATTGTTCTGGGTCCTTGTGGCACAGTTGAACTGAGAATTCTGCATAAACAAATTTACTATTACATGAGGAAAATACGTAAAAAAAAAAAACTAGAGTAACACAAAACGATAGCCCTCTGAAACTTCTGCTAGTTTTTGTTTTCAAGAGAATCAAAAGAGATTCAAAATTATATGCGAGAAAAGGGAAGGAAAGACTCCACTATCATGAAATCACACTGCAAAACTTTCTATTCTTTGGGCAAAATCAAGGGAAAGATAATTATCTTTCTGCTCAAAAGGCAATATTGAGCTCAAGAACAACTGTAGCCCAAGCTTCATGACAAGGCAGGCAAGCAAATATTTAAGAACTACCGATTAAAATTAAGCAATCTTAGTCACTGAAGATCCAAGTATAGCTTTTCGGAAACCCAAAAGAAAAAAAGAAAGGGTGGAGTAAGGTCAGATATAAAGGAGAAGATCATATATATTTACGTGGAAGCTCCCATGGATTGAACTCATAAATGTCGACAACCGGTATAACTCGGTTCATAAGGTGGTTGAGGTCCTCTCTCTTTCCTTCTAGCTTGTTATGGAGATAAAAGGAAACCAACTCATCTTCAGTCGGATAGAACCGAAATCCTGGCGGCATATCCTCCATTTTCACTCTTTGCTTTTCTCTGATAAAATATATTTGCTCAGCTATTTCCTTAACGTAATTTATTATGAATACTTATAGCTATAAGGCGACAGAGAAGGGTTAATTTCTTCTGTCTTGAGGATTGATTATGGAGATTGTTAGGCAAGAGAGCAGAAATGGCAGGGAAAGAGAGAGGGCACATGACGAATCTTCCACGCGCTTGTCTGGAAGAAAATTGTCAATTTCTTAAACATTATTATTGGAATCAGTCAATTTATTCCTATGTACATGGCCCTCTGCTCCTTTTTCTGCATCCAGGATTGATTGTTTTCATACTAGGCCACATTAATGGTTAATTACAAGGGAATCATCCACTTGCATTAATATAAAATTAATTTATCTTTCAAAAAAATATAAAATTAATTTAAATTTTTATATTTTTATATTATTTACATTTGGTTAATTCAATAATTAAATTTTATATCCTATTTACCTATATTATGATTGTCAAATTTTAAGTTAATCTTGTTTGACAATAATAAAATTTCAACCATTAATATATATTAACAAAAATTTTTATCTATTAAAATGATAGAAATATCGTCATATTAATTCAAAATTTTACATGCATATTAAATAGGAGTAAATTGTAAAATCATACAGTCGTTTATAAAAATATTAATTTTACATAAAATCGTAAAAAATGTATAACAATTAGTTTTATATTAATATAAGTAGATCTCTCCTCTAATTTATATATATGTTTGGTATGTTAGATATTGAATCTTAGTTATTAAAATTCTAATACTTTATTAATAGATCACATTACTGTTAATCATCAAATATTTTTTCACCTTATTAACAACATAAAATAAATATTAATGAACCAATCTTATAATAGTAAATTTCTTTTATAAATAATTTTGAGTAATAGTTCAATAAATCATACTTTCACCTTTAATTTTAAGATATAAGTACTATTCTACAAATAAAAGATTCCCTCTTTAATGTCGAATCATTAGATGCAATAAACTATAGGTTAGTACTGTACTACTGTGTTTTAATTTATTCAAACCATGCGTTTTATCGTTGAATTATTTTATTAGAGGTTTGTTAGAGGTGCAGAGAAAAGAGACTCGCTTTCGTATATCATAGCATTTATTTAATTTTCTTTTCTATTTTTGTTTTGAATAAATAAAGGCAAACACTTTTCCCTTTGACCTTTGAAACACAATACTTCACTTTTCATTCATTTTAAGAGAAACAATCAAACAAAAGTAAACTATTATTAAGGATAATTATTTCATATATCATCGGTAGAATTTTTTTATTTCATAAACAAAATTAAGATCATGACATAAGTTTTATTATACTTATTTTTTATTTTTTATATTTTTATAAGATATATATTATGATCTTAATACCATTTATGGAATAAAATTTTTTTTACCAAAGGTGTATAAAATAATTATCTTTAATATTAAAGCAGAATATAATTATTTAATTAATAATCTTTGATTTGATTGCATCATGTGCGTGTAGGATTTTAATTTTATCTTATTTTTTTAGGTTGCCATTCCTACTTGAATTTCTTGGGATTCTTTCATACATGCCTGCTTTTTTTTTCTTTAATAAAACTCTATTGTCTTGCAGTAGAGTCGTAAAGGAAAGAAACAGTTAACATTAGCTTGACTCTTTTTAATTGACTAATTGGTTAAAAAATAATTATAGCATGTTGAAGGTTTGAATTCGATTTTAATTAACTTTAATTTTTTACTCTGCAATTTATATACATTTTTTATTTTACAACCGATTTCATAACTTTAATTTATGAGGTATGATTTCGGATTTTCCATTTCACTGCACATGACCATAAATTTAAAAAAATAAAAATTTTCTAAACACATTAAGCCTCAATATAAAGTCAATCTGGACCAAAGTACAAGACAATACCACTTGGGCAAGTCAAGCTGACGAATCGGTTATGTATCTTCCTCGTCATTCCTGTCTTCCAATCGTCTGCATCCTCTTTGACATCTGATCACTTTAAGAATTGGAACAACAGAAGGCTAATATTTTATGTCGACTGTTTTTTGTATTTAGTTTTTTTAATAGCGTTCGAAAGATTTTATAAGAATCCCTATTTGTAAACTTGAATTGAATTCATATTTATAAGTCGTTCCATATGCCGGTTCAACCATTAATCAGATAGTACTTAAGTATAATAAGAACTTTGTGATTAATATATTTTTTTTGAATTAGACGAAAATTAATAATGTATTATTGAAGAAATATTCTTTCTTATTTACTAAAGTTACGTGTAAAAGTAAAACCATGCATGTGTCAATATAGGACAATTGGTTTACAGCTCTAAATACGAAGAAAGCCTCAGCAGTGACTCAAATTCCATATGTACCACAAAATTTAAAAGTTGGCTAAAAAATTTAATAGTGGACCGACTTAATTTAGTTACTTTCATATTTATGAGAAGAAAAAAATTCAAAGAAGACCTTGATTTGATTGACTCTGCGGTATGAATTGAAGATTTTTTCTTATAAACTTCAATACTTAAATTAAAACTTTCGGCAAAGGTACGTGTTATAATATTTGTTCAATATTACTTTTAATATAATATTATGTAAATATTATTTTTTTTACAAGATAAATATTAAATAACTGAAGAAGAGAATGTTTGTATTCAAACTCAAGACTTACAATATGCCACAACTCATCCTTAATCACTAGACCAAGAGGTTGAGAATGTAAAAAATTACGATAATATAATTAAGGTACGTATTATAATATTTGTTGAATATTACTGTTAACATAATATTATGTAAATATATCATATGAGAGAATCTATAAGATTATGATAGTATAATTAAAAAGTCTTTAAGATTACGAAATGATTATGATATCGTGTAAGTCTAACATGATCTATTATGCACTAAAAATGAACAATACATAACATATAAAAAATACAGAATTAGATACAAATCTCTAGCCATTAACGTTAACAATTTCGAGTAATGATAATATTTCATTTGGATAATTATCTTATCCACTATCAATGAAGTTTTTTGACTTCACAAGTGAAGTTAAGATAATAACACATATCTTTTTAAAAAATTAAAAAATAAAAAATAAAAATAAATAAAAAGTAATATGTGTCATCATTTTGTATGCTTATATGATCTTCTAACTTCAAATAATCTCACATTAATAGTGTTTATCTTGCAGAATGCTCAAATTAAAAACTAATACCGAGTATTATATATGGATGGTTATCATTCTTTCATGGGTTAGTGATAAAGGATGTCAGTGGAATTAACCTCCTATCAATAGAGATTAGTGGTATTAACCTCTAGTTGAGAGAGATTAGTGGGATTAACTTGAGGTCTCGAAAATAAGATCCCACAATCACATCATCCACGTTCCTCAACATACAATATCAACATAATTACAGATTAATTTTCTTTTTAATTGTTTGAATTTTTTTGTATACAAATAAGATATTTTATAATTCTCAATCAAGTCAAAGAATAGAAAATTTTTATTTTTAACAATTAGAATTTGTAAGGAAGAGATTGACTAAAGTTTTTATATGTTTAGCAAAGAATATATGTTATTGAACTTAATTATTTTCTTCTAACAATTAGAATTTGTAAGGATGAGATTGACTAAAGTGTTTCCTGTTTAGCAAAAAATACACATAACTAAATGCGCAATTGTTGATTTTTATTTTTACAATCATATTCTGATGGGAATTAGGGCAGGAAGCAAATTAGTAAATTCACATTGCTTTTATTGGAAAGTTTGGGAGTGGAATCCGCAAGGAGAAGGATCTATTGGTGGAGTCTTTGATAATTTAATAAAAACTTTCAACTAGTCACCCATGGGTTGTTGCTCAGTTGACAATGCAAGTTCAGCTTGTGGGAAGAGCTTTCAGGTTCAACTCTCACTAAACACATCTTTAAGGAGAGGTGATGAGGTTTAACTGTGACGAAGCTCTAAGTAAAATTAGTCTCAAACTGTTAAAACGGACTGTTTACTCTTATAATTCTAAATACCATTCGTCATTTAAAATAATTTTCAATCTCTAAATTATATTTTACTTGCAGGGCAAAAAACTTTTATTGAAAAGTTTTTTATTTTAAAAAATATTTATTTATTTTTACATATTTTAGTTGATATAATTGATTAGAATATTTCAAGAATTCATTTTAATAAAATAAAATGTAAGGTAAAAGATGAAATTTTAGTACTTAAATATTTTATTTAATGATAAGTATACATGTGATCCTATAAAAAAAATTAGTTTGAACTCTTCATCCTTCAAAATTTATATTTATAAAATAAGGTTAAGGATGAATATGATTTTCATGCATTACATCGTTTCTTATAAAATAAGTATGTTAACTGTTGAGTATAAAATAAGAGAAATAAATAAAAATTTCAAATGCTTAACTTAATTTAACTTCAGTAAGTATATTATTTTTATGCTTTTATTTTTTTGAAGTTATAAATATGTTTATAAATTAGGTCGAGCATCAGTTCAAGCCAATCTTTATTATATTGTCACTAATTTTTATTTGTTTTAAAAGAAAAATTAATTAAAAATAACTAAAAATATAACTTTTTTAGGGTGATCAACTTGAATCAAATCCTATTTGAATTTAAAAATTTGCCTACGCTCAAAAAGAATAGAACCTACGATATGAAAAAAAATCGTTCCTAAAATGTTTATATTTTTAATCATATTAAAATATTCGCCGATTATTCAGATGGTTGGGAATTCCAATTCTACTCAAGCATGGGCCCCAGCGGTGCTTTTCTGCGCTGGGGGCACGTACGTGTGAAAAGGTTGGAGAGAAAATGGAAGAATGAAGTCAGAGGAAGTCAACCTAAACTTGACAAAAGTGTCGGTCTTTGGTCAGTGGGACCGGGTCATGTAATTTTAATCCCAAGCCACGCCGGACCCCGACGCCAACGCGCTGTTGTTGGAACTTTTGAAGAGCGTGTTGAAGCCGGTGTCGGTGTGCCTGTTAATTACGGCGAAAGACCTTGAATATGAATTCAAGTTCTTCGGGCGGAAGCATAGTTTTTTTTATTAAGAGGTACAACCAGGAAGGAGAATCGAAACTTTTCAGGTAATTTCCCGTAAAAGAGTGTAACAATTATTACTTTTTTTTTAAATACGATGTGTTTTCACATTATATTTGATATAAGATTAATTTTCATTTGCAATATATGGTTGACGATGATTCAAAAAATTTTAACCTTACGATGATTTGAACACAAAACCTAAAAAATTAAGTGGAACTGAAAAAAACATATGCATTTGCACAAAACAATTTTCATTGCAAATTTGCAATAAACTATCTTTATTTTGAAGGAAAGAATTTGGGCTTTCTTAGGTGTTGTTACGGAATTTTTTTTTTCATTAAAATCAATTAATTGAATATTAAATTTTCAGAATCCAATAAAAAATTAATAATACATAGAAATATTAAGAATGACATTTACAGACAAATTGTAATCAGTATTTATGAAATTGTGTTCGTATGTATTTTCCTTTTCCACACGCTCTTATCTAAGATCATGTGTTCATCTAATTCTAAAATCTCTATATCTTTTCAATTTACTTCCTTCCAAGTCTTTTTTGGTATTTTCTAATCTTAATCTTTCTCTCAACATTTATAGCATCTATTCTCCTAACTGGAGCATCTATTGTTTATTTAAGTAATATTGAAACAAAAATTATTTTATATACTATTAGTAAAATTTTTAAACTATATTGACAAAATTAATGGGATGACATATCTCTTATGATATATTAAAAAAAATAATAACTAAGGAATTAAAGCATATAGCAACCTTGGAATAAAAAAATTTACTGTCAATTTATCAGAAACAAATTTTTAAATTTGTACGAAATTTTGTAAACAAAATCTTCCAATTTACTGAGTTGAACTTTTAAAATTTAATTTTTACTTGTCTTTTTTAGCCAAGAATCTCATTGAATTTCACCTAAAAAATCTTACCTAAATCTCGTGCGTGCAACAATCTAAGCTAAAGAATCAAAGAGTCGTTTTTTTTTTACTTTGATGTATATCATCAATGTTGTTACCATATAACAAGAAATGATCAAAAGTAAACTCAAAGAATATGAAGTGATTAATAGTTCAACCATACTACATTTTATGATATTCTCAATAAAGTTTGATCTATTAATAGGTTCCACAAACTAAATTGTTTCTAAAAATGTAAAAATAAACCAATATTGCTCAAAAAACAATGATAATAAATCTATCTTTCTGGAAGAAATGAATTTGTAAAAATACAAGAATAGAAAAAAAAAGTACTAATAATTGCCTTAATTTGATCATATAATTAAATTTAAGTATAGATTTACTTATAGAAATTAAAACTCCAAAACAAGATGTTTGTTTGAGATTCGTCGAATAAAAATAAAATTACTATTTTGACTATTTACCATAATGGGTTAGTAATTAATTATATTTGTTTGCCGGTGAAAAGTAGGTTAATTTGTAGTGTTAATTCAATAAGAATGTGGATACTATATTGATATTTTTGTCTCATTTTTTTAATGCCCAATGAACTTTAATTACTTGTGTCTCTTGAACTTTTAGTACCTTTTCAGTTTGGACTTTGAAATTGTTTTTCTTATTTGGGCTTGCAATTAGACTTGACTTTTGCTTAGATTTCCAAAAACCAGGCTTTAAGTCCTTTTTTTTCTTTTTTTAATTTCCCTATATGTTATTATTGTTAGCTCTTGCCTTTTTATGTTTAGAAAAATAATAAAATAAAAGAAAATAGAAACAGAAGGAATAATAAAGCTTAATAGTCAAATGTACTCTCAATTTTTTACACAAAATAAACTTAAAATCAGTTCATAAACTATTATTTTACTGTAAATAAACGTTCAATATTTCAAAATCATAAAATTAAAGTCAAATCTGTTAAATGGTACTAACTTTTATTAGTATTACACACATGATACACGTGGCATTCCACGTAACAACCAACTAAATTATCCACGTCAACCTCCATGAAGAATATTCTAACAGTAGTTAGTGTCATTTAACAGATTTTGACTTAATTGCATGATTTTGAAAGATTAAAGATTTATTTACAGTAAAATACTAGTTTATGGATTGATTTTCACGCGATAAAACATTTATGGCTTAATTCAATTTTATGTAAAAGATTGAAGGTATATTTGGTTATTAAACTAAATAATAAAAACAAAAAGGTTTTTTTTTGTTTGAAAAAAATCTTTGGAAAAAGGGGAAAGAAACTGGAACAAAATCGGGACAGGAACTGGAAATCAAGAAGACTAATAGCAAAGTCAGAACTTATGTTGAGTAATTTTGAAAACAAATTGAGGAAAAAATCAAAACTTGGGAATCTAGGAATCAAAATCTGACCTTGCTTTCAATGAATTTTTTTTAAAAAAATTTCTCTACACACTATAAACGAAGACACAAAATCAAACAACAAAAACTCAGAAAATTCGTCCACCACCGAATCCCACGAAACACCCAACAAAAAACCCAAACCAGCCCTCTCAATTGAAAGTACACCTAAAAACCAACTTCAAACAGAATCAAACACAAGAATTCCTCCACACAACAAGCAAGACAATTCACACAGAAGACATCAAACACGACCAAACAAAATAACACAATCAAGCATGCAAGAAACGGTACAAATAGTAAGCACATAGAGTAAAAATAAATCACAACTAAAAGTTTTTTTTTTTGTCAATATATGTTTTGTCTCTTTTGGGTTTGAAAGTGGGGAAGGTAATTAATGTTTTTTTCCCTCTCAAGAAGCAAGGTCAAGTTTCCCTACCTCCAAAATAGAAAAAAATAAAAAATTTTGATTGTAGCCTTATTGGAATTTGGAAACGTTGATATCTAATATATATTATATTACAAACTACATAATAAATTTGATAAGATGCTTACATAGACGTTTACATAGACAACTCTTTGAATGACTCGTAAGCATCATTAATTTCATTTCCACTTAAGTCAAAAGGAATAATAAGTATTAAATTATTACTTTTTTATTTTTCTAAAATTTCTCTAATCCCTAAAATTTCTCAATCTTTTAAAAAAATGTCTTAAATTAATTTTAAATAGTTTCTAATCCAAAAATATTTAAAAACATATAATTTTAATAAAATCTAATTGGAAATTTAAATAAAATATTAATTGATATCTATATATAATATAAAATAAATAATTTTAATTTATTTAAAAAATATTTTTTGTCTCAACTTAAAAATATAAAAATATGCCATCAACATCATGTATACTATTTAAATATTTAAAATTATTATTTTTCTAAAAAAAATCTTATCTAATTATACATATTAAATTACAAGGTACATAACAAATTTGGTAAAATGCCTACACATATGCTTACATGGATAGTCTATGTGAATGACATGTAAGCATCATTAATTTCATGTCCACCTAAGTCAAAAAGAATAATAAATATTTTTTTATGAAAGAATAATAAGTATTAACTTCTCTACTTCTCCACTTTCTTAAAATTTATTTAATCCCTGGAATTTTTGAATATTTAAAAAAAAAGAATATATTAAATTAATTCTAAATACTATCTAATCCAAAAATATTTAAAAACAAACATAATTTTAATATTATCTATTTGAAAATTTATATAAAATATTAATTGATAGCTATTTATATTATAAAATAAATAATTTTAATTTATTTAAAAAATATTTTATTTTCTAAATTGAAAAGTATAAAACTAAGTCATCAATATCATGTATATTATTTAAATATTTAAAATTGTTATTTTTCTAAATAAATAAAATTATGCATAAAACATATAAATTTATACATATATATGTTACATATATATTTAAATAAATAAGATTAATTTGTGCATTATACAAGTTATTATGCTTTCATATATAAATATAAATACTTTTATGTTATAATTATAGATATATAAATAAAAGAATACATATTTATATCATATGTATGTAAAAAAGCATATTTATAATTATGATTATTTAGGTCAATAATTATAATATGCCTAAAAATGTTACTATAACACTTGAAATTGTTAAAATATACTATTAAGTTTTATTTTAACATTTTGTGATGTGCTCAATAATATTATTTATGATATGTTTTTATTTTTTTATTCTTCTTAATATTTGTTTATCTTATGTTTTGAATTTTATAATTTTAATTAAATATTTAATTCTTTTATAATTGGATATCTTGATTATATTAGACATATTTTATCTATACTTTAAACAAATAAACTAAAAAACATTATTTTATATATATTTATAAATTTAAATAATTACAATTATTTCGTGTGTTGCACGAGTAAAAACTAGTGTATAATATATTTTTATACACTAGGGTTATCATGTTGAAAATATTGCGACCAATATATTAAATTTGTAGAAGCAGCGGTCAATGTGAGTTTTAGGATCTGTTTGATTTAGTTAGAGTTGTTTTAAAAAGTATTATTCAAATAAAATTTTTTAAAAGAATTGTTAAAGAAAAGTTAAATTAATATTTGATAAATTTAATATAGAAGTGTTATAAAATGTTCAAAATTATTTAGCAGAAATTTTGTATATTTTTAATGATTAAAAAAATAATAAACTATATTAAATCAAATCATAGGTTTTTAAATGAAAGAATTAAATAAAGACAAAAAAATTTAATTAAAATAAAATAAATGAAATAAATATAAAAATGACACAAAATAAATAAATTATTGTGAACTAGAATTAATCATCTTTTATAGATTTGTAAATTATTAGAAAAACAAAGTGAAAATTTAAAAAATTTTATTAAATACATGTTATTAAAATTAGTATTTTTGAAAAATTTTAATTTACAATTTCATTAAAAAAACTCAAATCTACTTTTTGCATAAATTAAAATTTTAAAAATCAAACATCTACTTATAAAATAAATAAACTTTTCAATAAGTTAAGCAAAATATGTACTTATCTGTTCTAATTTTCTCAAAACACAATGACGTTATTTCAACTTTTTTTTTTACTTTTGATTATCGATTTTTTTTGGTGCATTTGAAAAAAAAACAGTAGTCACGTCATTTCCCGTATATATTTCAAACGACAATCGTGTCAAACAAGGTAATTAATGATCGTAACTTTAAGGAGGCCATGGAGTGAAGTCTATTGCCAAATGTCTTGCTGTGGAGGGACGCATAATGTTGGTTCGTGGTATTTGCATTATTGCTTTGAGAAATGAATGACAGTGTTGTTGAAAAAGCAGCCATACCATGTTGTTAACTGTGTAATCGTGTCCAACTCATGATTTAACGTCTGTTTCATTATTATTCAATTAGATTATTTAAAAAATTAAAGTTTAAAGTTAAATTCCAGTTCAGTTACGTTTTATTTTTCAGTTCAAACTTGATAAAAAAAATTATTTGAATCGTACGAATTCGATTTTATAAATTTGATTTTGATTTAATAAATTTTATTTATCATATTTCAATAATAAATTATAGGAGTGAAAGATATATTAATAATCAACTAGTAAAAATATATATTAAAAAAATTTATTTAAATATTAAAATACTCAAATTCTATTTGATTTTATTTATTATTTAAATAACTCAAATTCAATTCAAAAATAAACAAATCTAATTTAAATAATTATTTAATCGAAGTCAAATAACTTCATTAATTATTATACGTCCAAACCTAGATGAGACCTTTTCTTTTTTTTCCAAGAGGCCTTACACTTGAACCAAAATTCTTTGAATCTTTATTCCATCCACTTTTATCGCTGAGTTTAACCGGTAGGCCTATTCTTATCGTTCTTGGAAGCAATTAAATTATTGGAACTTTGAGGGCATGAAAGTAAGACAATGACGCCGACTATATCATCTTTGGTCTATCAACCGAGAAAGAAATTCGCATGCATTTTCTCAACTTGTTGCATGTTCTTCAGCTTAGAAGGACAAAATTTAAGCGGGAATTTAGCAAGCACGTTTTCTTCTAGATGTAAGCTTTTACCGTCTAGTTTCAATCAAATTCTTTCTTTTTGGTGCTGAGTCTCAATCAAATTCTATACAGAGACGGCACTGTCCGCTCATATTATAGTAAATTGCTAAGAGAGAAAGGGAATGCAAATTGCAATACTCACCGTTCATTTTCTTTCTTCTTTTCTTGTTTTCACTCTCAGCCTTCGAAATATTAGCCATACCTTTGCTTTCTAGTTTTCACGGAGTCAATTCATTTTTATTTTTCTCCTTCTTGAATGAACAATAAATCAACACATAAGAATATATATAATTCGTATTCATATTATGAAAAGTATGAACATTTCATTTTCATGCTTAATCTTCAAACAACATTTTCATCCACACAAAGCCTATTTTCATCGAGCCCAACCGGCAAGCTGCCTCTTCATTCCTTTCTCACAGAGCCCAAGCAGCTCAGCAGTAGGCCTAAATCTCACAGCCCAATATCTTCACGAAATAAGTTAAGAAACAGAAAATGGCTATCAATAAATGAAAAAAACAAAAAAAGAAAATGGCTATCAAGACATCCTTCCTTTCCATGGCTGTTTCAACGATGAATTAGGGTTTCGTCTCCATTTTCTCCGTTCTCACATTTCTTAGTAAGAATTTGCTTTTTCAATTTCGTCTTTCTATTTTGCAATCTTGATAAGTTAAAGCGCGGCCCTTAAGATCGCCTTCCTTTTGAAAACCCTGGAAGCGTTTCGAGTCATAGCTGCACAACAATAACGTTTTTTTTTTTCCAGGGTTTCTCTTGAGGGTTTTCCTCTTGAGATTTCCCTTTTTCCCTCCTGGGTTTTTGTTCTTGAGGCATTTCTTGTGTATGGGTTTGTAGCTTTTTTCTCATGTTTAGGGAATCCCACTTTGTGGTTTAATCAGATATGGGAAAAAGTTCAAATTCCAATTCACAGATGTCTCAGCTACTTCAGGTGGGAGACAATCTGATAAAATTGAAGTGATTGATTTGATTTTTTTTTTTTAATTTGGTTTGAAAAAGGCAGAAAACTGGAATGGTACGAGTGATGAATCAATTAGATGTGTGAATGGAAATTTTTTTTTTTTTTTCCATTTTGAACTCAAACTTTTGAGGCATTATTATAATTTGTCTGACTTGCCATCGTTATTTCATTTCGAAATTCTTATGGTATCAAGAGAGACGAAAAAAATTGAACGTAAATAATCGAATCTGAAATGGAGTATGAGAATCGAGTTCGTTGTTTATTTGTTTAAAGAAATTTTTTAATTTGATTCTTCATTATGTGAGGGATTTTCTTCGTCACTTTCTGTTTTATAAGGCCCAAGTCATATTGAATAATGAATACTGTAACTTTCCACCCAAAAAAAATGAATACTGTAACTTAGTAATCTGAACACCGAGCTTTGAACAATTTAAGAGCCTAAGGGCTAGTTTGATTGGCCGATTGGCCCCACTGCGGGCCAGTCGGCCAAAAAAAACAAAAAACAAGGAGAAAATTATTTTTTTATTCTTATTTTTAATTTTTTAATTATTTTATTAAAAAAATATAGGCTTAATAACTAAATAAGTCTTCAATTTTTAGCTTAAAATAAAATTCAGCTCTTAACGTTTTATCGCATGAAATTCAATCATAAACTTTTATTTTAGTGAAAATAAACCAAATCTGTTAAATAAATTAACTGCTGTTAGTTTTACATACGTGGCATGCAACGTGACAGCTAATTAAGCTATCAACGTCAGTTGTCACGTATGCAAAACTAACAGCGGTTAGTGTCATTTAACAGATTTTGACTTAATTGCATAATTGTAAAAGGTTGAGGGTTTATTTCCATTAAAATAAAAATTTATGGAGTAAATTTCATGCGATAAAACGTTGTGAGTTGAATTTTATTTTGGAATAAAAATTGAAGATTTATTTGATTATTAAATTAAAAAATATATCTAAAAACATTTTTTTATTGTTTTTAATCTCGCTGAAACCGGCATCCAAACTTGTCCTAAAACAATTTATCTACTCATGGCCTAAACCTGTAAAGCTGAACCTCGATTAATGAACAAAAAAAAAAGTCTAAATTTGTAAAGCTGAACCTGAATAAATCAAAATTAAAATTTTATAGATTTTCATCAGTGTGTATGAATGAATCAAGAAAATGAATTCTTATCCAATTCATTGTTTTTTAATTCTACAGATGAGTTAAGATATTAACACCAATTTTACTTGAAATATTAACATCTTTTCGTATAACAAAAAATATTTGGTTTAAGAGTTATTATTTTTCTTTCTATTCTCCTTTTTCTTCATACTCTCTTGTAAAAATATTATTTATTTACATAAAAAGAGAAGTGTATGAACAGCTATTTTTATACTTGGATATTTCTTTCATTAAAATCATATGATATATTCACATTTTTTTTCAAGATATCAATAAATAATTATAAAAATAATTAACGAGTCTATTAAAATAAATATATATTATTTAATTATTGCATATGATTTCCAATAAAGATTTATTTTTATAATGTAATTATCCGACATAATTTGAATAAAAAATATCAATTAATAATTATAAAAATAGTTAACGAGTCTATTAAAATAAATATATATTATTTAATTATTGCATATGATTTCCAATAAAGATTTATTTTTATAATGTAATTATCTTACATAATTTGAATAAAAATAATATACGTTAATATGAAATATTTTTTATACGATTTTTTTTCTTTGTTTACTTTATTGATCTGAGATTTTTTATAGCTTAAACCTATCTTCACATCCAAAAGCTTTTCATTTTCATGTCTTCAATACTTCAAATTGATCAAAGTATTACAGAAGATAAGAATCTATTCCACAGAAAACAACAAAAAACAAAAGAACAAAGATAAAAACGCACGGCTGAGTGCTGACCAAATAGCAATATGTTGTGGCCATTGTTTAAACAACAATAACACATTCTCAAGTTTAGTTTTGCAAAATTTCTATCCTGGTGTCCATGTCAAAAAAAAAAAAAAACAAAAGTTAACCAAAAGAAAAAAACAAAAAACAAAATATTTAAAATTAGGAAAGCAAATTCGTTTTGCACCACATAATTAATAAAATTTAACCATCAAACGTTAGAGGACTTTGAATTTCAGTTTCCACCACACAAGTAACCTTCAATGT
Source organism: Heritiera littoralis (assembly GCA_031772115.1). Classification (NCBI taxonomy): domain Eukaryota; kingdom Viridiplantae; phylum Streptophyta; class Magnoliopsida; order Malvales; family Malvaceae; genus Heritiera; species Heritiera littoralis. Next base: position 1,088,594 of record JAPDPK010000162.1, read on the forward strand.
AGAAATATTATAAAATTTTAAACTAACTTAATTGCCAATATGTGCTTTCTGAAATAAAAAGTCACATTTTAATTTTTCACCTGTCACAATTCATTTTAACATACTAAATACAAAAAATTTTCAATCTATGTCAAATTTATATAAATTTTATCAAAATTTTAATTTGTATAATTTTTGTGCATTTTTTGTATTATTTTTATGTTGTGCCACCATGTAGTGCATAAAATTATCATATCTATTTTTTTTGATCTTATAATTAGGATATTTTTTAATCAATTTGCACGTACATTGAGACTAATATTTCATTAGACAATTTTAAGGGCGCAACCTCCACATTGACCACTTGCTTATTAGTAAATCCAACCATTGGGGTTAATTATCATATCTATTTTATATATTATAAAAGTAAGGATCAACTTATATTAATATAAAATTAATTTATATTTACACTATGTCAAATCTTTTATACAAGTTATATTTTTTAATCTAAGGTGTCGTTTAGTTCACGGAATTTAGGATTACCTTTGGAAATCATTTGACGGAAAATTATTTTACTTGACGGATTCCTGAGAATATTAGATTCCTGTGTTTGGTTGTATTGGTGAGAATCTAAGATTTTTGTGTTTGGTTCAAAAAATTTAAAATTACTAAATGGTAAATTTCACTATACTACCCTTTTGTATTAAAGTAAATAAATAGTTGATTTAAAATGAATAACATATAGACACCCTATTTTGTCCGGGGTCTTAATTTGTATAAATAATTAATTGGATTGGATGACATTGTATTTTAATTTAACAATTTAGAATTAGGCTAGAATTAAATTAGAATTTTTAGATTTAGAATTAAATTAATTAGGAAATTAAAGTTAAAATAGGATTTAGGAATAAAAAAAGAGAGAGAGAGAAAAGATAAAAAGAAATAAAAATAAAATTAATTTTAGGATAGGATAATTAGATTTTTTAGGATAATTATTTAGATTAATATTAAATTTGGTAGAGTTAGATTGGGATTAACATAAGAATTAAATAGATAAAGTATTAAAAATAAGAGATAATTATTAGAATAAGTATAGTTGTATTAAGACTTTAATAAATTTATGACTATAAAAAAAGATTAAATCTCATGATTTCGGGGACACAATCAAGCACTCAACTTTGACAGAAATTTTTACTTTGTTTTCCATCACTAAACCAAGCATCATCAGCCGATCGCTACTAGCCATTGCAACCTCAGTTTTGCTTTAGCATTACACCGATTGCTGAGAAACGAAAAAAACCTGAAGCCGAACCAATTGTCCCCTACTTTTTGCCGCTGCCTGCTGCCACAAATCAGAAAACCATCGCTACTCATCTTCATCTCCACTGCTAGGATCATCATCAAATTTGAGTGCCACAATAGCCACTTCCTTGCATTAAAACACGGGTTGGTATACAAGAAAAGGGGGCCACGTTGGAACAAAGTGAAGGAAATAATAAAAGAGGTCAGAACAAGGTAAAAGCAAAAACTTATCTTTGTTTTATTGATTATATAAGGCTTAATAGCCAAATAAGCCCTCAACCTTTAGCCCAAAATGGAATTCAGCCCTCAATGTTTTATTGCATGAAATTCAGTCCATAAACTTTTATTTCAGTAGAAATAAACCCTCAACATTTTACAATTATGCAATTAAGTCAAAATCTGTTAAATGACACTAACTGCCGTTAGTTTTGCATACGTGGCAGCTGACGTGGATAGCTTAGTTAGCTGCCACGTGGCATGCCACGTATGCAAAACTAACGGCAGTTAGTTTATTTAACAGATTTGGTCTATTTCCACTGAAATAAAAGTTTATGGACTGAATTTCATGCAATAAAAAGTTGAGAGCTGAATTCCATTTTGGGCTAAAGGTTGAGGGTTTATTTGGCTATTAAGCCATTATATAATAGTTAGTTGATAAATTAGAATAACGTTAATGGGTGATATGCAATTAAATAAACCAAGATTTAAAGTAACATGATTTAATAATTGGATTTAATTTGTAAATAGATACCTTGTATTAGGATTGATTAATTTGATTAACATAATTTAATAATGTAATTAATATAACATGACAATTTAATAATTTAACATGAATTAATTTACATGAATTTATTTGCATGACTTGTATAATATTGTTTGAGTGATTTTGTATGATTTAATTAATTTGGTAATATTTGACTAATGTATACATATTGAATAAATAATTTGTATGTGTATATGATTTGTTTAGTTTAATTTGCATGATATATTTTATATTTTATATGTTTAGTATGATAGATATTAGATAAATAAAATAATAAAAAATAAATAAATTAAATTAGAGGAAAAAATGCGAATAAGAATAAAATAGAATAAAGATTGAATAAGGAAATAATAAAATTAGTTATCAAAGATGAATATGAATTATGCTGAGGATGAAACTCCAAGAAAGTCAATTGTACACCTTGGATTTTCTAGGTGAGAGGATTCTTCTTGAGTTGAGCCAGATTGATGGAATACTTGAGAAGAATTTTCAAGAAAACATAATTCATGTTCATTTTACAGATATAATAATAATAATAATAATAATAATAATAATAATAATAATAATAATAATAAAACAATAATAATAAAGAATATGAAATAACATGACAATAAGGTAATAGGATAATAATATGCTTTAAATAAAGGAAGTAAGTATGACATATGCCGATGATGAAATTTTAAGAAAGTCAATTGGTACTCCTTGAAATTTCTAGGTGAGAGGATTCTTCTTGGGTTGAGCCAGATTAATGGGATACTTAAGAAGAATTATCAATAACTCATATGTCATGTTTTTTTTCGAAATATAAAATAATAAAATAAGAAATAAGAAATAAAAGATAGGAATTTTAAGAATAAGATCAGAAAATATTTAAAGATAAGAATTTCATAATATACTTAATCAATCCGACGATGGAGTTCAAGAAAGTCGATTGGTACTCCTTGAACATCTTGAGGTGAGGGAGGTTTCTAATATTGGAGCCAGATTGATAGAATAGTCTTAGAAACTTTCTCAATATTTAATTATTGAAACTAATGCAAACATAAAGGCAAATTTAGACTAAACTTAAAACTAAGTGGTACCATTTTAGGATGGGCGTTGTGGGGGTGCTAATCCTTCCCACACGTAACCGTACTCCCGAACATTAGATTCTTTGAACGTAGACCATGCCTTATCCTTAGACAAGAATAGGTGATCAATCACACCTTAGGTTTAAATGGTTGGTGGCTACTCCTAGAATTTTAAACTCTAGCGGTTAGGTTCACGGACCTAGACGTTATGACATAACACATTGATAGAAGTTATTTTAACATATTTATTTATTAAGTTTATTCATTTGGGGAATATTAATTAATTTCTTTAACACAAGTTAATTAATTATTCCATTTGTTTATAGGATATTGAATAAGTAAATTATTTCATGATAATACCTTCCTTTTTAATGGATTGCTTTCTTAAATCTTTCATTCTTCATATTTGAATTAATGTTGGGTTTGATAACTTGAATTAAAAGAAAAAGATTTAGATACTCATTTATTTATTTATATTTAAATTAATTACTTATTTATTTAAGATACTCATTTATTTATTTATTTATTTTGTCCCTTTTTTATAAGGTTTTTGTTATGTAAATTATTTTGATTTAACAAACTATTACTATATTAAATTGATTTTGATTAATGAAAAATCATAGGGTCCATCTTATTATTGGTCCATTTGATTTTAAATTCATTTTTCTCTTCATCAAAATAAGAAAAAAACATGGTTGTAATATTAGATAGATTTAGGGGTAAAATAGAAACAAAATATATTTATTGAAGGGTAAAATTGGCAAAAAAAATTGGATTTCCCCCCGAAAAAAAATACCTCGAGATGAGGGGGGAATCATTTTCCCCCCATTTTTGCACTGTTTTGCACTGTTGGTAAAAAAAATTACTGGCCGGAATCCTATTCCGCGAACCAAACATGATAATCATTTGACGGAAAAAAAAAGTTCTCCCTAGTAATCTAAAATTCCCCCAACCAAACAGCACCTAATAGTTGAATTTTATATTTTTTTTATGTAGATTATCATATCAGGTGAATTGAAAATATCTAACTATTAGTTTTATAACAATAAAATTTTAACTGTTAATATTTATTCTAAAACATGTTATTATAGATCAAAATGATAAAATTATCGAATTAATTTAAACTTTTATGTGCATGATAAATACAAATAAATTATTAAATCTAGGCTTAATAGCCAAATAAACCCTCAACCTTTAGCCCAAAATGGAATTCAGCCCTCAACGTTTTATTGCATGAAATTCAGTTCATAAACTTTTATTTCAGTGGAAATAGACCAAATCTGTTAAATAAACTAACTGCCGTTAGTTTTGCATACGTGGCATGCCACGTGGCAGCTAACTAAGCTATCCACGTCAGCTGCCACGTATGCAAAACTAACGGCAGTTAGTGTCATTTAACAGATTTTGACTTAATTGCATAATTGTAAAATGTTGAGGGTTTATTTTTGAAAAATAAAAGTTTATGGACTGAATTTCATGCAATAAAACATTGAGGGCTGAATTCCATTTTGGGCTAAAAGTTGAGGGCTTATTTGGCTATTAAGCCTTAAATCTAACAATTGATTTTTAAAAATATTAATCATTCATGAAATTATAAAATGATATAAAATAATTTATTTTACGGTAATGTAATTTGATAGTTCATTTATATTATATTTGAATGTCATAAATCCAATCCAGTTCAACGATTCCATGATCAAGAGCAGAATCAAACAAAAATCTACAAAATTCAGTTATATTTCACATCACCGTCCAACTTCACTGAATTTAGAACAATAAAATTTAGGAAAAATTCCAAGGACATGCTGTCAAGCAGTAATATTTCTTTAAAGAAACTAACGGAAATTGTATTTCTCAAAAAGAAAACGAGACCTTTTTAAATTACCAAGAAAGAAATGAAAATAATTATTATACCCTTAATGAGTTATTGAAAAAAAATCAATTTTTTCTGTCACTCGAAAAATTATAATTGAGAATTTCAATACCTAAGATAATGTATTCAAATACCTATTGATATAAAGTTTTATAAAATTTGTATATTTATGATAACTATATGTGCATAATGATAAAAACACATGTATGATTGTTTCTAAAGATAGGTATTCGAATATATGAATTCGAATACTTAGACTACTTTATTCCTTTGAACTAAGGTACAACAATCGTGTTTGTGTGTGTATATATATATATATATATATATATATATCATAATGTCCATATAATTTTTATAAAATGTGCATATCTATGTATTTGCATACCTTAGATATTCGAATACCTACAAATGATTTTTGAATTTTGCTCATTATCAAAGCCACTACCTTGTATCTCTGCAAAACTAAAAAGCCTCTCACTTTCCTCTGTTCCTCTCTGTTTTCTTTTTTTTTTTTGTTTTTTTGAAACAACACAGAAATCTTTGGTCCATAAATATAGCAAGATTTGAAGAATACAAGCAACGCTCCCCTGCCATCAGATGCAATCGAAGCAATCGCTTGCAATGGATTGCACAAATCCTGCAAAACTCTCCCTCTGCAACTTTCAATCTCCACCACTTGTTTGATTCTCGCCAGATTTTTACTGCAAACCCTTACAAAGTTCAAGACATGCTCAGGACCCACTTCTTCAACGAAAGCAAAAAACCTTTGTCGAGCTTTTCCAAAATACTCGGCTTTGTTATTTTAAAAAAAGGCAAGTTTATTCGCATTGATATGGATAAGGAAAGAGAAGAAGTTTTATGAAATTATAGCATTGAAGAAATTGGTTGGCTCTCTTCCCCTTTTGAATCCAAGCTTGATTTGTTGATTGGAACGTGCTAGTGTAATTGGACATGTCCAATTGGCCAAAAAATTTGATTTAAAGATGCATCGAGCCCTTGGGTTCATTTTGATGGAATTTTTCAAAGAATAGGTTCCGGGCTTGATTGACTTTGCTGCATTTCTTGATTGTTCCTATGTATTAAAATATAAGCGTGATGATATGACGAAGATGGAAGAGCAATAAGTAGTATTAGAATGCCCTTTTATATATATTTATATATATCTTATGAGAATTACATGGACAAAATAATATAAACACATATTAGTATGTTGTACCATTGTTCAAAGGGATAAATTAATCATGGGTATACGAATACATATAAATATGATATTCGAATACATGCTTGTTTTTTGAAACAATCAGGTATGTATTTATGTTATGATATACATATAATTATCATAAATATATCATAGATATACATATTTTATAAAGTTTTATATCTATAAATATTCGAATATCTTATTTTAAGTATTAGAATTCTCAATTGTGTAATTTTCTAAATGTAAAAACTTGATTTTTTTCCCAATAACTCATAAAGGGTATAATAGTTATTTTTATTTCTTTCTTGGTAATTTAAAAAGATATCATTTCTTTCTTGAGAAATACAATTTTTATTAGTCTCTTTAAAGAAATGTTACTATTTCACAGTCTGTCCTTGGATTTCCCCTAAAATCTAATGACGTGAAAGGAAAAGGAAGGTCTTGAGACTTTAAGCTAACGTCGTAAATTTTGTACCGAAAAACGTTTGTTTATATTTTTTTAGAATGAAATATATCAATTTCGGGTGTTTTGCTATATTATTTTGGATTTTTTATTTAATTTAAAAATATTTATAAATTTTGTATACATATAATATTGTTAATAATAAGTAAAATAAATATAAAAAATATTTAACATTAATAATGATAAGTATAAATTTAATAAAATTAATTATACAATAAATAAAAATTATCGTTAAATTTGTTTATACATTTGCTTAATTCATTATTTGTGTATTTATTAGTTTTAATTCAATATTAAAACAAATTATAAAACAAAAAAATCAAATATTTTTTCACATAAAAAAATCAATTTTATTTTAATTTTTGCATATTAATCGAAACAATAAATTTTTTCAAAATTGATTGAAATTATCGAAACTCACAAACCAACCAATATTACTCAGTATCAAAATTGATATCAAAAATCAACTAGAGTCTAAAATGTACTAAATTTTATCAAAATTGACGCATACCACTACGACCAAAATTGAAACAAGATTAATAACATTGCTTTAAGACTCCAAGTTTATAAAATGTGAGATTAAGTTTAATTTATTATTATTATTTGTAATTTATTGTTTTTATTTATATTTATCAATATTTATTAAATGTATCATGCTGATTAAAATTATATCGTTAAACGAAATTATATTATTAAAAAAAATCCACTGACGTTGATCAGGAAATATAAAACACTCCTTTATTAAAACCCAGAACAGAAGCCAATAATTAAAAAGAAACCAGTAAAAATTAATCGAGAAACCCAGTTTTACGCCAAATTGCATTTCTGACCTGCCTAAGATCCCTTCCTTTCAAAGTCCTCCCTACTCCTTCAAGCACCGAGAAAGTCGTTTTCGGCAGCACTCCAGAACCTCTGTCGACGATTTCATGCGGTGGCAACATCTCCTGCTCCACGTCCTCGTCGTAATAATCAACTTCCAGGAACTTCTTATTCCTTTCTCTCGCCACCGCCAAAGATAACCGGGACACGTTCACTGGCGCCGACTGTTGCTGCTGGAACTTCCTAGAGTGTTCCCTTTCATCCGGCGTTGGCCAAGGAATCATTGCTCCCACCCTGATGGCTGATGACGACGAAGGAATTACCGATTTTCGGTAAAGAATTTCATACTGCGTTGGTTCCACTAACGCAGCGAGGAGTCCAGAACTCTGCGAAAAAGAGGAGCGGCGGTTATAGGAATTGTTTGTGGCAGTGGAAGGCGGTTGGCGATGGTTTTGTTCAGTGAAGTCAGTGGTGGTACAGAAAATATCATCTTCGGTAAGTTCGACAGCATCGTCGGTGGCGGAGGACGCGGAGGTGACACCGAGGAAGCGGTCCATCGTTGCAGCATCAGCAAGCCAGGTGTCAAAAATTGGCGGAGAGCGGAGGAGGCAAAACAATGGAGAGCGGTGTTTTCGGCTAGGGGTTGGGTTGGATTAAGTGGGCGTCAGGCCCATCGGGTCGTTTTAAACTGGTGACGTGGCCGATGGTATTTTTTTTGGACCCACCTAGAAATTAAGTCCAATTATCAACGTACGGTTGGATCCTTTCCTTTGTGGTCCACTTATTCTTGCCCATCCCTTTCAGCTGCTCAAGCTTATTCCTTTTTCCTTCTTATACGGATAACTACTCCTAATAAAAGAACAAAAAATGAAAAAAAATTCCAATATAACAATAAAAAAAACACTAATGCAATGCAACTAGGGAAAGTAGAGTTTTTTTTTTATTGATTTGACCGGAAAAAAGAAAAACCAAATTATTTGATTTATTTTAAAAAACAATCGAATTGATTGATTTATTTTTATTAATCGAAAAAAGCAAATTATAATAGTCGGTTCGATTGAAAACCGATTTTTTTATCATTATAATTTGTTTTTTCAGCTTTTATAAAAAAATTTCACAATTTTTCACAGTTAGATTTCAAGTATTATTTAATTTAGTTTAAGACTTTTTAGTTTTAAATTTTAGATATATTTAATTATTTTTATTGTACATATTATATTTAGATTTTTATTAAAAAGACATCAATTAAAATTAGTCGGTTCGATTGATAATTTTAGATGAAAAAAATCGATCGAATTAATTGATTAATTCCAGGGACGTAGCCAGAAACAAAATTTGGTGGGGTCATATATGTGTGCTAATCCATATTATATAAATATTTTTATATTGTATTAAAAATAGTTTTTTGACTCCACATACGGGTTAGAATGAGACACATGTCTTTTAAAAATATTAAAAATAAAATAATACACGTGTCATCATCCTAACTTCACTTGTGGAGTCAAAAAAACTTTACTGATAGTGTATATAATAATTATCCAATTATTATATGAAGTAATCATTTTTAAATATATAAATTAAGTTGAAAATTGCTTGATTAGTGACTTTATTATTTATATTTTAATTTGCAAAAGATATCCTTAGACATATAGAATTTTTTTAATAAAAAAGAAATAAAAATTAACATTATATTTATATATAATAAAATGTATGATTTTACTTTTATATAGAACATTTATACATAAATATATCTTTATGAGAAATTATATACATCATATTTTTTTTTAATACTTATTAACATATGATTATATTTAGAGAAATTACCAAATATACTATTAATAGATTTTTTAAACTTCATAAACATAGTTAATAAGATGATACATATCCCTTAAAGAATAGTAAAAGAATAGTAAAAAAATAAAAAAAAACTAATTAGAAAATAATGTAGGATGCGTGATAGTTTTTTAACCATGATTGTGAAATTTAAAATTTTCATTGTCAATGTATCAAAAACTAATCTTTATAATTTTACCAAAATATAAAGATTTTTTAAAATTTTCTTTGCAACCTAAATATTAATATTATCATTATAAAAATAAATAAAAATTTTATTTTTGATCATTTACTTTATATTTTTATGAAATTTATTGGCTTCAATATAAAAAATAAAAATTTTAATATTTTTTACATGTATAAATATAACTTGACTAAAATTCAATGGGGTCAATTGACCTCACATTTTGTTCGTGGCTACACCACTGATTAATTCAATATAATTAATTGATTTCAATCAAATTTAAACTAATTAAATTTAAAATTTGAATTCAATCAATTTCGATCGATTAAATAGATCTGGATAAACTTTTGCCGACCTTTGAATGAAACTATATTTTGAGTTTTCCTAGTTCCAACTCTAAATGGCTTTTAGCGAATATGGGGATATTTCCTTTGTGAGTTGTAAAGCAACCAATTCGATTCGAAGCTATCATGTTCCTCGTTATATATGATATTTTTTTTGGCCAATTAAAGGATATATGACAATTAAAGCTAAATATTATTTATTACATTTACATTTTAATTCTTTTTATTCTTAGTTTGATATAGAAGACTATTGACTTTCATTGTTCTATTATTATTGTAATAAATTAATAAAGAAAGATATTATATGTGCAAGTTTTAATCTCACGAATTTGGTTTCATGAGAATTATTACAAAACTTTAATGTGATTTAATCACATCTATAAATTTTTAATTCCTAATGTATAAATAAAAAATTATTTTAAATAATTTAATTTGGTAATCCAACTTTTTACTTGATAAAATTTCATTTTGTTAAGTTTAATGTTAAAAAAAGTTTATAACCCAACAACCACGAGGAAATTAAAAAAAAAAAGGAAAGAAAAAAGATTATTTTGATCATTTCTACGTCGCTATGGCTTCTATTTACAAAATCGAATGTGGTTCAAAGTTGAGCCTACTTTGGTACCATCTGTACCCTATAGCCACCCTGAACTTTTTGGTTTGTGATTTTTGAAGCAAGGAAAAAAAAAACATAGTTATTAACATCTGTTAAATCGAGTGGAATGAGTTTGATATCTCTTAAGTAATATCTCAAGTTCGAGTCTTGTGAATGAAGAAAATAGCGTTGGGAGAACTTTCCCTATTCAGGATCCGATAGTAGTTTGTTAGCTTTAAATTGACAAGTATTTTGAAATGATAAAATTCAAGTAAACTTAAAAATGATTTTTCTACAAAGTAAATTTGCTTTGAATGAACTCAATGATAGAAAATATTTTAAACAAGCTTAGGATTGTGATTTCAATTGAAAAAGTCAGTAAATACTCTTAGAAAAGTGTTAGAAGCTTTTTGAACTGACTTAGAATCACAAAAAACCATAAACTGTCTCAAATTGCATTTAAAGACGTGCAGGAAATCATTCTGGTTAAAAGGGATCGATCCCTACTGTAGAAGGATCGATCCCATTTTGGCAGAAAGTTGGAGAAGCATCTTGGAATAGGTTGGAATGCATTCTGGAGAAAAGGGATTGATCCGTTTGGTAAAGGGATCGATCCGTTTGTACGAAACCTGATCCCAACGACTAGTTTTTGAGGGTTTCAACGGGAGGAATTGCATTAAATGCTTCACCAACCGTCCAATCGGTTGGTGGGTTATAAATAGAGGCATTTATGAAGTTTGGAGGTAGAACAAGCACTGAAGAAACTCTCATACATTCAAGAAAGAAATCCTAGCAGAAATATTTACTCTTTGTACTCCATTTGTTGGAAATTTCTTTGTTCTTCACCTACTCACTCAAATTGTTGATTCTCAAAGGTGTGAGCAAACCTTGTGAGGTTATTATTGTAAGAGTGAGGGTAGCATTGTAAGGAGATAGACTTAGAAGGTTGTTTCTAAGCCATCAAGAGAAAGTGTAAGAGGTATCACCACACCTTGAAGTGGTTTGTAAGAGTTCCAAAGGAAGAGTGGAATCAATCCCTTAACAAGATGATCAAGGAGAGAGGACGTAGGCAAAGAGATTGGCCGAACCTCTATAAAATCTGTGTTTGCTTCTCTATCCTTCTTTACTTATTGCATTTATTTCATTATTGCTTTATCTGTTGCATTTGTGAATTAAATCCTTAGAAAAGCCAAAATTTAGTATAAAAACCGATTCACCCCCCTCTCGGTAGAGCCAACATAGTTCAACTTCAAATTTGTCAGAGCCTAAAATGACTTTCGGATACCGAGGAGTTTAGACAAAAAAATATGGTTAATTTTTTTAGAATGTTAATTTTTGTTCAGCTCTTTGGGGATTTGGTTTAATTTTTGTGGTTATAGGTTGTAAATCATTTATTGTGATTAATTTAATTCTTATAAATTTTTATCAAGCAAAAAATAACGTTGAATTTTTTTAGTAAGTCTATAATAAAATATAAATTTATCCAATTAAATTATTTAAAATCATTTTAATAATTAATTAGAAATTAAAACTTCGTATTTGTAATTAAATTATGTTAAAATTTTGTGATCATTGTTATGTAATCAATTTGGTTAAACTCAAAACCCTTACATGCATATTAGCGTGTATAAATGAGATATTAGTGTTGCAAACACTCAAGTTTGTTTATAGAGCAAGTCAGATTTGAATATCTTAATATCTAACTTAAGTAACTTGTCAGTTTAATTAAAATTTTAAATATATTTTTATTATTGGTTCACAATTTTATCTTTAATATTTGTATGATATTTATAAAAAATAAGGATTTATATATGATGCACTGACAGTGTATAATTTTTATACACTGTCAATGCACCAGAGGTTGACACCTCATCAATAGGTCCTTATATGTAAATATAAATAAATTTTTTTAATTTGCCCATAAGGACCTGTTGATGAGGTGTCAACTTATGATGCATTGACAGTGCATAAAAACTATACACTGTCAATGCATCATATACAAACTCAAAAATTAAATTCAAGAACAAACACAAATAATTGAGCTTAAAGTTGATTATAAGATTCAAATTCTTTTTTATTTAATAAACGAGTTAAATTGAACTGATTCGAATGGTTAAATTCTATCACAAGTCGAGTTTGAATTAAAAATATAAAATTTGATACGTTTGAATTAAAATTCAAACTTTGAATCGGGAATGAAACTCAATTTTGAAATTTTTTATTATATCAGTTCAACTTGTCTTGTGTTAATCTCAATAAAAAAACCTCATTAAATTAAGATATATTTTTATTATAAATAATTAATTATTAAGAATTAGTATAGTACCAATGTGAGTGAAGTTATTTAATTTGATAAGTAGAGTTAAAAAAAGTGCCACAACTATTTTTGTAATTTTTAAATATATTTTAAAAAATATATGTTAATTTATTATTCATCGATAAAATTTAAAAATTTTAATGATAATATTTATAGTTTTCTCATTCTTGTGAATTCAATTTATTCAAAATGGCTTTAAATTTTAGGCTAAATTGGCTTTATATTGTTTCTTATACATAAAAAAAACTTCACCATGTGGCTGCAAGTAAAATCAGCCGAATAATTTTGTGTAAAATCAATTTTAATTTTTAAGTAAAACTAAACACTATTTTTTATAAAAATAAAAATAGCAAAAATATATTGAGAAATGCTAAGAACAATTATTTTTTACAATTGCTTTTAATACTCTTATTTTTATTGATTACATTATTTTTTAGTTTCACGTAAATGCCGATCATTTATAATTACAAGTTATTTAAAAAGTATTTCTTAACATTTACATACTTTAATTTTTTTTCTTATCACATAAATCATAAATAAATCATTTTTAAATAAAATTAAAAAATAATGTAATTTAATTAAAAAATATTAAAAAAATCTATCAGATTAACTGAGATTAACATTCCTCAAATATATTTATCCCAAAAAAGGATAAAAAGTTAAAAAAATTGCGGATGAGCATGGCTTGCACGGATCACCCGAGCTCGTGTCGTCCGAACCTCTGTCTCGTGTCGAGCCAGGCTATCAGATGACGTGTTAACTGTTGACGGAGGACTCAATTGTCCCTTTCTCTTCACGCATCTGAATTCTCAGCTCGTCAATCACCGCGGAAAAAAAAAAAAAAAAACCTCGTCTCTGCATTTACCGGGCTCGACAATTCCGAAATAAACCATGATTACTACGGTAATTACAACTCTGCCACTACTACTTTCTTTTTCCTTTGGTTTTTGCCTTTTCGGTTATTGTTATTAATCTTTCTTTTGGTTGTGTGAAAAATGGAGCAGCAAAGAAGCTTATCGGGGTCGTCGCAGAGCCCTAGATCTCCATCGTCGCAGCCGTTTTTATCAGTTTCCGTTACGGATCCCGTTAAATTAGGCAATGGCGTCCAAGCTTACATATCCTATCGCGTCATCACCAAGGTAATCGTTGCTAGTAATTAAAATGATTTATCCTTTATTTCTTGTTATTTTTTTAATATACTGATTAAATTTTTGGATTTTTTGGGGGGATACTCTACTGTTTGGACAGACCAATTTCCATGAATACCAAGGCCCGGAAAAGATTGTTATTAGGCGTTACAGTGACTTCGTTTGGTTACGTGATCGCCTTTTTGAGAAATACAAAGGCATTTTCATTCCTCCTCTTCCTGAGAAGAGTGCTGTAGGTAAAGAAATTAAAAGTTTTCGGCCTTAATTTTTATTTTTTTTATAGCATTAAGTTAATGAACAATTTTTTTTTTAATTGTAATATTGCTTCTTTAGGAGTAATTGTTAATGTTTCTTTGTGATTAAATGCCTGAGCTTGTGTATGAACTATGAAGTAATCTAAGTTCTCTTGTCGCTGTTGCAGAGAAGTTTCGATTTAGTGCTGAATTTATCGAGATGAGACGTCAAGCATTGGATGTATTTGTTAATCGGATTGCTTCACATAGTGAGCTTCAACAGAGTGAGGATCTTAGAACCCTTTTGCAGGCAGATGAAGAGGTGATGCTTTTAGGGTTTGTTGCGTCAAATGGTTCTGTGTAGTTTTTTCCTGTGCGTGTTCAAATGATAACCATCAGATCATCCCATAGCGATTCCGATGTTGAGTGTTGTAGCCAATTGTGACTTTGCATTGAAGTTTCATGAGCTCATTTTTAAATAAGATGGAAACTAGAGTTCTAAAATTTGATGACTAAAAGGAATATTTTATAGTTATAATACAAAATTGTCTTGATAAATTATACATTTTTATCAACTTTTTTGAAGGGTGATAAGCAGTTTGTTCACCTTTGTCTTCACTATAATGTTCAGCTTTTCGATTGCTTTAGACACTGTGACTATGGCGCCCTTTACATTTCTAAATGAACTGTTATCCAAGAAAGCAGCACCATTGCTCCATTCAGGACTGTGCTGGTATTAGTGATTCTATTGGCAATATATGTTGATGAGGAAGCATTATGATTTTTGTTACTTGAGCAAGCACCTGTCTACCTGTTCATACTGGAACTTTGTCATGCTTATAACTTAAGATTATCTTGTTCTCTGGACAATTGCTGACAAATTTCTGAACACTTTGATGTTCCTATTTTCTGTATTTGATGCTTTTTTTTAAGAATAAAATGTTTATGTTAACATTTTGGCTACTTTTCAGACAATGGAGAGACTGAGATCTCAAGAGACTGGTATTTTTAGGAAGAAGCCAGCTGATTTGATGCAAATGTTGAAGGTAAATAAGTTATTTATGACATAGGATGTTAGTGGAATGACCGTATAGTAGACAGAGGCAAATAAATGTCTACCGACTGATGAGACGTTCAGAAACTTTAATCTGAACATTTATTCCCTAGTAGATAATTTGATTGGTGAATAAGTATTAAAAAATTATTGCCATAAAGATAAATTCACTCTACAAATTTAACCTGGTGGTAACAGAACCCATAAATCTGTCATATATAATAACTTATTGCTTCCTATCTGAAGCTCACAGCGATTTAACTACTTGCTTTCTGTAATACCTTGGTATCCCTTTTTTACTTCTTTAATGTATATGTTTGTCATTTTAGGTTTCATTCAATTGAAGCGGGTTTCTCAGGCTTGAATCTGAAATTTATTGAAATTTTATGTTATTAGTCTTGCACTAACTTGTCTGGAAATTTATCAGGATGTACAGTCTAAGGTGAGTGATGTTGTTCTTGGAAAGGAAAAACCTGTTGAAGAATCAAATCCTGAATATGAGAAGCTTAAACACTATGTTTTTGAGCTTGAAGATCATTTGGCTGAGGCTCAAAAGCATGCATATCGACTTGTTAAGAGACACAGAGGTAATTAGGATTTTGAGCCCTGAATGCTTTATGCTTATTGTTTATATCTTTCTCAAGCGTTTATCTCCTTGTGGTTTGAATAAAATTTGAACCACTTTTTGTTGTTTCTGTTCTATTATCAGAGTTGGGGCAAGCATTATCTGATTTTGGTAAGGCAGCCAAGCTTCTTGGTGCTTGTGAAGGAGAAGCCCTTGGGAAGGCATTTTCTGAACTAGGGGCTAAATCTGAGACACTATCAGTTAAGCTGCAGAAGGAGGTAGGCTGTCTTTGAAGGCTGAGCCTTTTACCTTTGGTAGTTTGTCTTGCAGCCTTGAGGGCATGCATAATATTACGCTCAAACTTTTCCATATTAAGTGGTTCATATGGGTAACATTACATGTTCACAATCTTTGAATTGACTACAGGCCCATCAACTCTTGATAAATTTTGAAGAACCTTTGAAGGATTATGTTCGTGCTGTCCAGTCCATAAAGGTGAATTGGGCTAATGTCTTTTGTAATGTTTGATGACTGACATATTTTTTGCAAGCATAGCTTTCCTTGAAGAAAGTGTTTAGGTCCTATGTTTTTTTTTTACATACAGTACTGAAAATAGTTAACTGGGAAAGTAATGGTGTTCTGATATCATTGATGGAGCATATCTTCCTACCTGAGCTCTCTTTTCTTCTTATGTGCTGATAAAATTGGAGTGGAAGGTTTGTGACAATTTCATAGCTGATCCTCTTGCATTTCTCTTTCATAACAGGCCACAATAGGAGAGAGAGCTAATGCATTCAGGCAACAGTGTGAACTGGCTGAAACAATGAAGTTGAAGGAGATAAATCTGTATGCCTCTGATCGTCCATATTTCATGCCTTTTTTCCCCTTTGTGTTTTAGCAATCTACTGTTCCTATTAGCAATGGCCTCTTTACATGATGCTTTAATATTGCAACAAGCAGCATAGTTTGACCATCTTTAGTAGTTTTATTTCTTAATTCTTATTTTGGTTTGTAATTTGAGCATTTTATTGTTTGCAGTGACAAGCTCATGCTAACACGCTCTGATAGGGTGGGAGAAGCTGAGCATGAGTACAAGGAGGCAAGTCATTTTATCCTAGCTTTCACTAATATATTGCTATTGAGGCCTTATGTTTTTGCCTCTGCTAGCATGTGTGATTGCAGTTGAAAGCAGAGAGTGAGGAGGCCACAAGAAGATTTGAGACAATTGTGCGACTGATGAATGAGGAGATTGTACGTTTTCAGGAACAGAAAACGCAAGACATGGGGATTGCTTTTCATGAATTCGCAAAAGGACAGGCTCGACTGGCAAATAGCATTGCTGATGCCTGGCGAAGTCTCCTTCCTAAGCTAGAAGCTTGCTCTGCTTAGTGAAAGGAGGAGTAGTGATCATCATCAAACATATTGCTCACCCGGGTGGTCCAAAGATTTGAGGAATGGCAACGTAGTTCTTGGTTTGGAAAAACTTGACTATCAGGAGCTAGATCTGCCATTATATGTTGTGTGCCAGTTATGGTTCTTGTCGACACTTTGAATCGGTTCTGCTTGTACACATTTTAAACTGAGTGAATAGTTGAGTCAGTGATCAACCCATTTACAGAGCAGAACTGAGAAAAAGAAAAAGAAAAAAATCCCTCACGTGTGTTTCATCCTTCAATTTATAGTTATAGATAGATTTACAGTGGAAAGTAATTGTGGGATTCAGGCATTTATTTCAAAATCTGTTTCCCGATTCATGTTTTTCATCCTTTTTCTGATATGGAATTGGATGGATTTCTCTTCATTGTGAATGAGATTGTGCTTGCAAAGAATAGAGGAAGAGAGATGCCTTCAGTGCCAGTAAATAGAAAAAGAGGAAATGGATAATTGTAATGTTATGCTGACAACTTAAATGCATAATTCCTATCCGAAAATCTATTTGGCAGTCCTCTTTCCAGTCTTCTCTCGTGGCCAGCGCTTTGAGGCAGCCTCTCCGCATGCGGGCGCCTTTCTGCTAGTGCAACTCTCTTTCCCGAGGGCTACGGGTGGTATTTCTCAAGAACAAAAGGCAAGGGTTGTCTGTCGAATCTGGGTGGATATTGGGTCAACGAAAGCTGATTGTGAAGTTCGTGAGCAAGGTCTTCGAGGATCGCTTGGTAAGTCAGGGATACTGGATTCCTACGCCTGCTGCAACAAAAGGGCTGGAATAGCTCAGTTGGTTAGAGCGTGTGGCTGTTAACCACAAGGTCGGAGGTTCAAGCCCTCCTTCTAGCGTTTATCAACTTTTTGGCCCATGGATTTCTCATTTCCTCTTGTTAAAAATAATTATTAAAAAATTCATTAGATGATCGGTATTCTTTTTCCCGTGGATATCTTCTCGTTAAAAAAATAATTAAAAAATTCCTTAATAATCGGTATTCTTTCCCATGGATTTCAGATTT
This sequence comes from Heritiera littoralis, assembly GCA_031772115.1. NCBI lineage: Eukaryota > Viridiplantae > Streptophyta > Magnoliopsida > Malvales > Malvaceae > Heritiera > Heritiera littoralis. The sequence continues at coordinate 1,106,775 of JAPDPK010000162.1, forward strand.
CTTATTGTTAAAAATAATAATTTAAAAACTCCTTTGGCGATCGACGCATTACATTCTTGTTAAAAATAATAATTAAAAACTCCTTTGACGTTTGAATAATGAATGAATGAAGGAGTTACGTGTTGACTTAGGCAACGCTATTACCAAAAAAAAAATGTAGCCAGCGCTTACTTATCTATATCCTTGCTCTTCCTGATTTGAGGTATGTTTGGCTTAGTTGAAGTTATTATACAAAATATTTTTTGAATAGAGTTTTTTTAAAAGTGTTATTAGAAAAAATTAAATTAGTGTTTGATAAATTTAGTATAAAAGTATTGTAGAATGTTGAAAACTATTTACTAAAATTTTTGTATATTTTTTATCAATGAAAAAATAAAATAATAAACGTTATTAAATTAAATCAGAAGTTTTTAAGTGAAAAAATAAAACTAAATAAAAATTTTGTTAATTAAAATTAAACAAATGAAATAAATATAAAAATGACACAAAATAAATAAATTATTGTAAAATAATACAAATCCTCTTTTATAATTTTATAGATTATTGAAAAACAAAGTGAAAATGTAAAAATTTCACTAAATACATATTATTAATAGTAGCACTTCTTGCAAATGCTTCAATTTATAGCTTCATTAAAAAGCTCAAATTAAGTTAAAATTTTTTAAAATTTGAAAGTCAAACACTTGACTTCTATTTATAAAGTAGATAAACTCTTCCATAAGCTAAGCTAAACATGCATTTGATGCTTCTCTCCGGTTTTCTTCATTAAAAGTGACCAAAAATCGTGTAGAATCACGTTTAAAGACTATTTGTCTTTTTGAGCAAACAAAGATTCCTTTCCGTCAAAGTCAATAATTTTTTATCGAATGATTAAATATAAATTGTAATATATTATAAGATTGAATTCAAATCCAAATTTTCATATTCAATTATTTAATATTTCTCTTATAATAAAATAATATTAATTTAAAAACTCCTTTGACATTTAAATAATAAATGAATGAATGAAAGAGTTAGGTGTTTAGCCAGCGCTATTACGCCAGCGCTGACCTATTCATATCCTTGCTCTTCCTGACTATATCCTTCTGTCCAGTTTCCTTCAATAAAAGTGAGTAAGAATCGCGTAGAATCACGTTTTAAGACTATTTGTCATTTTGAACAAACAAAGATTCCCTTCGGTCAATGCAGCAACCAATCCCCGCAAAGGAACCTGTTCTATCAGAGTATTTGACGTCTTTGTTTCTGTAACAGTGGGCGATCTGTGCCAAGGAGCTAATCTGCCATTTCCAGTACCTTAGAAGGTTTGCCATTAGAATTCCTGTTTTATTACCTTAAAGTTTTTGACTGCTAAATGGTAATTGGACATACACACGTGTTCATGGGGATTCTTGTTGGATGTCATTTTCTTATTGCTAAGTTCGTTTTCTCTTGGGATATGCACACCATGCGTACAACGAAGTAACAACTCCTAATGGCCTTAAATTAATGTTTCTTCATAAAGTTTTCGATAAAATACCAGGTAGAGCTAGAGTTGGTTTCATTACAATTGGAGATGGAATGACTGTTTATTAGATTGCTTAGTCTTCCCAGCAATGGATGGCACAGGTCAAATGTTTCGAGCAATAATAATGGACCCTTAAATGATCAGTCTCCCCTCGTTAGCCTTAAAAGATTATGAGAAGTCTTCTTCAAGCCCTGCAGAAGTCAGTTGAAATCGCTAGAGTTTAAGTAAGATTTTTGTTGATATGTAGCATTATTTCCCCATATTCCAACCCCCACCAGCCATTTATTTTTTCTCTCTTTCCTAGATAATTTAAACATTCTATTTCTAGTAATAGTTCTTCGTTATCAAGAGATCTTAGTTCAGTCTTATGTTTAGTTTGTGTTCATTCCTTGAAAGATACACATGAAAATTTGGAATGTTAAGGAACAATTTCGTGCTTTCTTTCGATTTTGGAAATGCTGCACAATAGATTACTGCAACAATGGTTATAAGTGGCATAAGCTGAGAAGCATGTCTGCTGTTTTATATGCTGTTAGCAACTAGAGGAAAATGCTTTTTTCTTTACATATTTCCAAATTGGTTGACAAGAAAGAAACATGCTCGGTCATTTATCTGTTCTTACATTGCCAGTGAGCATAAGTATGGGTGATATTGCCAACTCCATTGTCTCATTGTGAATGTGCTGGATTCCTCATGCCGAAACAATTATGTTATAGTCTTGCTTAAACAAAATATATGCTAAAGAACAAAATTGTACGTCCAGTTACTTCCTCAGGGTCAGTTTTTATTCTATAAATAAATTGAAAATGTAACTAAATAACTCTTGTTGCTTTCATTGTTCATGAGATAAGCCAATAGACATCAGTAGAAGGTCCTGAAACTTTCAGTTCTGTGTTTCAAAGAAAATGGAGAAACCAGCAGATTCAAAAGAAATGCTTTTTGATGGAGAAGATGGATATGATGCTGTTGTAGTGGGGTCTGGGTATGGTGGTTCTGTTGCTGCATGTCGGTTGTCAATGGCAGGGGTCAAGGTATGCCTGGTTGAGAAGGGCCGAAAATGGGAAGCTAAGGATTTTCCAACGGACAGCGTCAAGATCATGTCAGCAGTAAGGATGGAGAATCAGAACTTAGGTTTCAGCTTTGGCCCAAAGGATGCTTTGTTTCAGGTCAGTCTCCCGTTCATTGTTATGACATGAGTTTGAAACCAGATTAAAGTCAAATATTGTTTTAACTATAGTATGATTAAATTGCGATAATTAATTTATGTCATCATAGGTTTATGAACAAAACGATTCACTGGCTGCTGCGGCTTGTGGACTTGGTGGGGGTTCACTAGTGAATGCGGGGGTAATGCTGCCAACCCCAGTTCGTACTCGAAGAAATTCGAAATGGCCAAAGGAATGGGAGTGTGACTGGGATAGTTGTGAAGCTTCTGCTGCTACCATGATGAGAATACAAAGTGTGCCCATCCAGTTCCCCATTGCCAAAATCATGAAAGAAATAGTCGTTGGAGAGGTAGAAGAAATGGTTCAGGATTCAATGAAGCTGAGCATGAATTTTGATATTGAAGATTCCCCATCCAGATTACCAGAGCATCAAAATCTGGATTTCTGCATAGCCTGTGGAAATTGCCTTGCTGGGTGTCCTCATAATGCCAAGAGTTCTACTGACAAAAATTATCTTGCATCAGCAATTCAGGCATATTCTCTTTATCTTGACACATTGTTTTCAGTAAACTGGTTTACTTCTTTATTTAATCTGGTTGCATTATTGTTCATAACTGTGAAATGCTTTCAGTTGGTTATATGATTTCGAGCTGAAAAATTCAAAAATACATGCCAAAACAACAAGTATAGGTCAGCTGGACAGTCAACATCATGTCCCAATGGACCCTTATTCTCATGCATTTCATATAAAATCAGAACTTCTTGTGATGCAGGCAGGATGTATTGTTAAAACAGAATGTCAAGTTGAGTGTGTCCTTAAAAATCCATACGAAACAGCCCAAGAAGGCAAAGTTTGTGGAAAAAAAAGGTGGCTTGTTTACTTGAATGAGATCGATTATATAAAAGCTGATTTTGTTATCCTGTCAGGTATGACGCAGTGGTGAAATAATCTGATATACCTTCAAAATTTTCATTCAAAACCTTATGGGAAGCTTCAATTTCATGTTCCACAGCGGGAGTTCTTGGCACAACTGCAATACTTTTCAAATCACAAATGAGAGGGTTAAAACTCTCAGAGGCACTTGGGTCTGGATTCAGCTGTAATGGAAATACTGTTGCTTATCTTGCTGGAAGCACAGCACCTTTGAATGCTTATGGACTAGATAAAAAGCAACTGTCAAAGACACCTATTCAAGCACGGCCTGGGTCATCCATCTCTTCATCTTACTCTTCTTCACTGGGTTTCACAATCCAGGTTCAATATTTTGCCATGCATTGGCCTCTTCTTTCTTCTTTATCTCCTTGTTTCATTGATTCATTTTCCTCCATTTTTTTTTTGCAGAGTGCAGTACTTCCTACTGCTTATCCTTACATGTTGTTCAAAGGGATTGTGACATTTGGATGGCCAACTGGTTACTGGTTCTTTCATGGCATTATAGATAAGCTGAAACATCTGATAGGTTCTAAGTCAAGCCAAGCAATGGTGCTCATTGCAATGGGACATGACAAGAGTGATGGGAAAATTACATTCGAAAACGAAACGAATAAAATCTGCTTCGATCCACCCCATGACCCTTTACTGCAGCGGAAAGTTGAGGCCTTTCAAAAGATCACCAAGAAATTAGATGGAATTCTCTTCATGTCGAAGTACCGAAGCACATCAGTACATCTTCTAGGTGGGTGCAATGCATCATCAGATTCTTCAGATGGTGTTTGCAATCCAAATGGTCAGATTTTTGATCCGGAGGCTCCTGGTCTGGTGCATCAGGGCCTCTATGTTTGTGATGCTTCTTTAATTCCATGCTCTGTCGGTGTAAACCCATCGCTTACCATTGCAGCAGCCGCTGAGCATGTAAGCAAGCACCTTCTGAAGGATATTCTCAGGTACAAAGGTAAAAATTGCACAGATTCTGCTTCTAAAGTAGTTGACCAAAATCCATGTACAGAAATACGTAATGTAAACAGCAGAGACAACATTTGTGTCCCTCAAAGAAACCATGAGAGGTTATGTCGGGGGTATGCCATGCACAGTTTTTCTCAGAATAAAGATAAACTTGCAGAATCAGAACGACTGTGATGATTGGAAATTCATAATGGGAAATTCCCGTGCAACTTTAAAAGGAAAAGTTGGTGGTTATGTTGTCTTCAAAGCCATTGAGAAGGATAAGTTGCATGTCATAGATGGGGAAGTAGACATGTTTGAAGTAGATTATAGAACTCCTTACACACAATATATGCACTATCGCCTTCTCCTTGCTGCTGCTTCTGGTTCAAGGTACAAAGAAGGCATCTATTTGCATTCCTTTTAATTCTCTCCTTTCATTTTTTTTTTCTGAAAATTTTGTAACATTATTGATTAAATGCAGATATGTTCTTGAGGGAAAGAAGATAATGAATCCTTATCTTTTTGCACTATATGCTTGGAAGGAGACAACAACATTGTCTGTGACATTCAGAAAGCTTACTGGCAACTCTACCGGGGAAGTAGGGTTGAGCTTAAAAGGAGAGCTTAGAGTTTCCATGATTGAACTACTGAAAAGCCTGGTTAGCCTTGAAGGAAACAGTAAAGGAAGATTTATGTACCTTTTCTCATTGAATCTCCTTAGAACCTATATTTTACAAGTACCACAAGAAAGTCCCAATGAGTATATCCTGACAGATTCTTACAGCAATTCCTATCCAGCGAGCACTTTCCATGAAATAATAACAGGTAGGCAGGAATCTGAACGTATTGTTAAAAGATACTTAGAATAATAAAAGGGAAATATGATTATATATCGGTAAACAATCAATTAAAAAAAATTTACACTGGAAGAAAATATTTTACACTGTAATTTGGAGAAGATTCAAAATTAATACACTGAATTCAGTATATTTTGGTTGTTTGTTGTACTTTGTTATGAACAGGTTATAAGTTCTAATTTGATTACTTAACACTATGTGATGCAGAAGATGGATGTACCATCAGCTGTAGGCAGTGGAACTGCGGTCAAAGATCGAAGTTCAAGGAAGAAAAGCACCCGGTTCTTCTACTTAATGGACATTCCACTGAGAGTTTCTATCTGCCGACAGAACCAAATGATTTAATCAGAACTTTACTGGCAGAAGGGCATGAAATATGGCTACTGCAACCAAGATTGCATGTCTCGAAGCCCTCAAACAACTTCAGTATTGAAGATATTGGAAGATATGATATACCTGCTGGTAACAAAAACTACAAAAAGCTCTAAATGAGTTCAGATACTCGCAGATCTAATTGACGTTCCTCCACTTTTCATTGCAGTAATGGACAAGATCCGTGAATTCCATGGTCCAAGCATGAAGGTACATGTAGTTGCACACTGTATTGGAGGCTTGTCCATTCACATAGCTCTCATGGGAGGGCATATCTCTGCAACTCAAATTGCTTCTTTATGTTGCACCAACTCGTCAATGTTCTTCAAGCTTACCACATTAGCCAGAGTCAAAATGTGGCTTCCCTTGGTTCCCGTAAGTTTTCCTTATAACTTTGATCTTGGCTGAGCCTTGTACTTCCATCTAACTTAAGTCAACCTGCAGATGTCAATGGCTTTGCTGGGCAAGAACAAATTTTGCCACTGTTAGAGACATCTAAGGCCAGTTTGCGACATCGGCTCTTAATGCATGTAGCCCGTTGGCTACCTCGCTACGAGAGATGCAATTGCAATGAATGTGAGGTCTTTTCCGGCATATTTGGCAATGCATTCTGGCATCAAAACGTAACCCCCACAATGCACCAGTGGTTAAACAAGCAAAGCACAACAAAGCTTCCCATGGCAGCCTTTCCCCACCTCAGGAAAATCTGCAGGTCCGGATTCATTGTTGATAGCAAGGGAAATTACTCATATTTGATTCATCCGGAGAGAATGGCCCTCTCAACGCTGTACATCTCCGGCGGACGAAGTCTTCTTGTGACTCCGGAGACTTCTTTTCTAGCTAACAAGTACATGAAGTTGCACCAACCTGGTTTTAGACATGAAAGGGTTGTTGTGGATGGTTTTGGGCATTCAGATTTGCTAATTGGTGAAGAGTCTTCCAAAAAAGTCACCCCTCACATTTTGTCTCACGTAAGGTTGTCTGAAGAAGGGAAAAATATTGTGCTGATTTCCAATAAAAGCAGCGAAGATGCATTGGATTGGGCTTCTGATCCTTACCAAGGATATGGAGGATCTGAAAGTTGTTTGTTTTCACCTTTGGTGGTTGTTTTCTTGGTTTTATTCTTAGTTTGTATGTTGTCATCATTCATATGATTTTTCCCACCTCCATAATAAGGAATATTGATGTTTGATTAGGAAAAGAAATAAGTATTTATTGTTTCGGTATTTGATATTTTTTCTGATGGAGGAGTTCGAGATAACATTAATAGCATGTATTAAAAATAAGAATCATATATAATATTATATTTTATAAAATGGTAATTGACATGTGTCAAATAATCTAAAAAAAAGTGAAATAATTTAAAGTTTTTTTTTTTAATCTAGAATGTTCTTTGCTCTTTTTATCTCTCTTTATTTGCAGTTTTTTATTGCACCATAACATCCGTCCACAAAACTATCATTATCCTAAACTACCATTACAATTTTATTCTTATTCAATTTTGTTTATCCATTTTTTATGCCCGATTGTTTAGCAATACTCAAAAATCAGTTTTCTTTCCTTATTTTCTTTCACCCTCAAGTGTTTATCAATACAAAAAATTAGTTTTTTCTACAGATTTTTTCTCACCTTCAAGCTACAATTTCAAAATAAAAATTTGAAAAGGATTATCTAAATATATCACTTTTTTATTTATTCAATAATTATTCAAAATTACATAATTAACTTAACATGTAAAATTTTTTTTTTCAACATCCCATATAAATTGATTCACGACCAATATCTTATTTGCTTCACATCCATCATATCATTCCATCTTATCTTTTATTTTGTATGATTGTTGTATCTTACTCTTTTTTTTTCCTTTTCTCTCTCTCTTGGTATTTATTTAAATTTTTGTATCCTACTCTTTTTTGTTCACTATGTCTTAGTATTTATTAAATGTTTTTTAGATAATTAGATTCATTTTTTGAAGGAATATTTTATCTATTTTTTAAAAATATTTTCCATTTAAAACAATTATCTAATACATTTAATTTGATTAGATTATTATATAAACAATATTTATGTATATACATATTTTGCATATACTTTTCTAATAATAAATTTATTGCACGCATTGATATATGTATATATATGATATATTATAACTGTATTCTAAAAACAAATAAAAATTTTATTATTAAAAATCACGCATTGCACGTGATGCAACCTAGTATGTTTATATTGTTATGAGGAAATTTTGTGAATTAGATAGTTTCGCCGCGTGGTGTAAGGCTTTGATTTAGGCTCTGGTCCGAAAAGGCGTGGGTTCAAATTCCACAGATGTTAAATTTTTTCTGCTTATACGATGTCGTCTACTCTTGTTTTTTTAAATTCCCTTTCTCTAATTCCTTGCTTTTACGATGTCGTCCAATTCTTTTTTTTTTTAATTCCCTTCTCTAATTCCATTTTTCTCTTTTAATTCCCTTTCCTTTTAATTGATGTGGCAGTCATTAGAAATATGAATATAAAAGGTTTGGATACTCTTTAAATGTGAGATACCGAACTTAAATCTGATTAATTTTTATAATATCTAAATTTGATTAACTTCTCAATTATTTTAATTTATGTTATTTGAACCCTAAACCTATAAAATAAAAAATTCTCGTTTAACTATTTGAACCCATTAACTATCTGTATATTAAATCAAAGTTTGGCTTTTAAATTTAAATTTAAAATTAATTTTCTAATAACTTAATTGAAAAAATTAAATTAATAAATTTAATTTAACTCATAAAAATAAACTAAAGTTAAAATCATAATTATAATATTTAATGAATTAATTTAATTAAATACAACAATAATAATAAATAATTTATATATAAAAAATATAAATATTATATTTATTAATTATTATTTATAATCAGATTCGAATAACAAGTACTTTAAAATAGCTATCTGAATCTTATCTGAACCTGTGACAAGTAATAATTTCACTATTTAAATTTTACCTAAACCCGATTATATATTATTTTTGTTGGGGTTTGCTTTGAATCCCACATCGAAAGTATAGGAGAAGTTATAAGGGTTATTCCCTTATAAATAAAGTGTTAGGCTTGATTTGTAAAATACCTCAGAGAGTTATAGAGTTGGACTATTATAAAAGGGTGTAGTTGGGCTCTTTGGGTAGTTGGGTTGGGTTTGTAAGGAGTTTGCAATTTTTCTCTTCTAAAAATTGCACGGTTGTAATGGTTTGATTGGTTATTAAATTGGTTGGGTGGTTATAAGCCAAATTGGTTGGGCCAAACCGCATTATAAATTATTGTGTTTGTTTTTGCTTTCCTCTATTTTTGTGGGTATTTGGTTTGAGGGATATTTTTCCCAACAAGTGGTATCAAGAGCTGAAGGTTCGTGATCCTGCGATAGGAGGAAAGCTATGGCTGAAGCTATGTCCGGAGGTATGCCTAAGTTTGAGATTCCTTTATTTGATGGTAAAAGTAATTTTATGTTATGGCAAAATACAATTCAGGATCTTTTAGTGCAACAAGGTCTAGATTTGGCATTAGAAGAAAAGAAGCCAGATGGAATGTCTGATAAGGATTGGGTTAGAATTCAGAAGAGGGCTGTGAGCACAATTAGATTAGCACTTGCTCCAAAGATTAAGTATAACGTATTGACTGAGACGACACCAACTGGATTGTGGAAGAAGTTGGGGACATCTATGCATCAAAATCGCTGACGAATAGATTGTATTTGAAGATGGATTTGTATTCTCTGAAGATGGATGAAGGTAAGAGTCTCCATGATCACTTAAATTAATTTAATAGATTAGTTTTACAATTATTAGCTATTGATTCTAAAGAGTTGAAAGAAGAAGAGAAGACATTGTTGTTGTTGTCATCTTTGCCCAAGTCCTATAGACTTTTAGTTCAGACTTTATTGGTAGGTAAAACTACTTTGACGTTGGATGATGTGATTGCTGTACTGCGTGGAAATGAAAGATTTATGGGCAAAGAAGATTCTTCATCTGCGAGAGGTGTACTAGCTGCTGTGGAAGGTTCTACTCGAGAGAGCACTAATGAGAGACATGATGGATCAAGAGGGAGTTCAAGATCAAGATTAGAGATTATAGTGAGGTGAAATGTTATTATTGTGGAGAGAAAGGTCATATTCAAGCACGCTGCAGGACATTAAGAGAGGATATGGCTGCATTCAAGAAGGCTCAACAAAAGAGTGATGATGGAAAGAAGAATGAGACATGTGTTGTTTTGACTGATTCAGATGATGATGTATTGGCAACTTGTTTAGATGGGTCTCATACTTGTGAGAAAAGTTGGGTTTTGGATTCAGCTGCATCGATGCATATTTGCAATGATAAAGATCGGTTTGATGAATTGAAAGAGGTTGAAAGTTTAGGCAATATTGCAGTTGGGAATGGTAATCGAGTGAAGATTGAAGGTATTGGGAGTGTTCAACTCAAGCTTCATGATGGTGGTGTCAAGACTCTTCGTAATGTGAGGTATGTACCCAGTTTTAGCTACAATTTGATTTCTTTGGGTGAGTTAGCTTCACGTGGGTACACATATGTTGGTAATAATGATTGTTGCAAAGTATACAAGAATGGTGGTTTAGTTTTGCAAGGAAAGAGGAATGAGAAACAACTATATTTGCTTGATGATGCAAAGGATAGAGTTGTTTCCAAGAGTAAGAAGATTCAGAGGCATGTTAGGTTTTTAGATGTTGTTGAGTAGTTTGGGGAGTTTGGGGATTCAAGTCAAGGGAGGATTTGTTGGGGTTTACCTTGAACCCCACATCGAAAGTATAAGAAAAGTTATAAGGGCTACTCCCTTATAAATAAAATATTAGGCTTGGTTTGTAAAATACCTCAGAGAGTTATAGAGTTGGGCTATTATAAAAGGGTGTAGTTGGGCTCTTTGGATAGTTGGGTTGGGTTTGTAAGGAGTTTGTAATTTTTCTCTTCTAAAAATTGCACGGTTGTAATAGTTTGATTGATTATTAAATTGGTTGGGTGGTTATAAGCCAAATTGGTTGGGCTAAACCGTATTATAAATTATTGTTTTTGTTTTTGCTTTCTTTTATTTTTATGGGTATTTAGTTTGAGGGATATTTTTTTTAACAATTTTAACTTTAGTTAAACGAATCCAATAATATCATATATCCGTTTATAGGATATCCATTGTCATCCTTAATTAGGGTGAATAGGAGAAGCCAGGAGTTCCCAAATGGCTGGACTCATTGGAAACGAGCGAGTAATTCACAAATCTCTTGACTCGCTTCCTTAACTCACGAAGTTCCCTCCTGACTCATCCCCCTACCATCTCAAAAAGATCACTTCAAAGTTCAAACCATAGTTTACGAAGAAATCGAAACCAATCCATTAATCCAAACAAACCCTACACCAACACAGCTTTAATCCTCCTTGGCTTCCTTGGCTCCGCCCGCAACTGGCGTTCCTTTTCCCGCAACCTCGCCTCCTCTTTCTCCACTCCCTCTTCTTCCAGTGATTGATCCCCAACCTGTTGTTTTCCGAGAAAATTCAAACCTCTCTCTCCACTCCTCTCTCTAATTTAATTTTTTTGTAGTGTGGAGGATGGTGCTGGTGGACTTGAGGAATCATGATAAGTCAGTGGAGATAGAAGGGTTGGATCCGCCGCATGACATGGTAAATGCAGCTAGAGATTTATGGAATTTGGTAAATTAGAAGGCTGGGATTGGCATGATGTTGTCATTGGCCACTCTATGGGTGGCAAAGTTGCATTGCAATTTGCCCAGAGTTGTGCCGAGATTTTGGTGAAATTGTCAAACTTCCCAAACAGGTATGCGTCTACTGCTTCGTTGCCGGAATTCCAATACTCTGTTTCTTTGTTGTCTTTGCCGATTGTATATTTGAGAAAAATGAATGTTGGAATTGCCTTTTTATTTTATTATTTTGTTTTACTGGAGCAGAACAGTTGTGGGCACTCGGTTTTGTCCCTGGAGAAGTAATCTCTGAAAACAGTGATGGTGAAGTAGAAAAAGTTTTGTAGACCCTGAAAAATTTACCTTCAACGGTACCATTACTGAAGTAAGGCCTCTGTTCCCCTTTGTGATGTGTTTTGATTTCAAGGCATTGTTGTTTCTGTTTTCTAGTATCAATTGGATAATTTATTTATGAATTTGTCTCATAGTTGTATTTACACATATCATTGAGCTTTGATTTGAAATCATAATCCGTATCTACCAATGGTTTGGATTGAAAAAGCAGGATGCTTGTTCTGCATTATTAGCCGTTTTGCTGTAAGCTATTATTTGCCCGTTTATTTAGAGTCGTTTAATAACCTTAATGTGTATCTCCCTTTTTAATTGATAGGTGGCGAATATTTCAATGGCGCATTAGTCATTCAGCTTGAGTTGCAATGGCAGATCATTCATCTACCATGTGCTGGAAATTCCTTGTTCTGTTAGATGTGAGAGTGCAGTTATAGACGAACAATTTGATTAATAATTTTTCCTTTGGAGGAAGAATTGGATCAAAAGCATGTGTACCTCCTGTCCTGTGTCTTGTTAACCATATGATTGAACAACATCTAAGACATTGTTGGAGTGGATAGGCTCCAACCTCAAGAAATATGAAGAACGAGAGACATGAGGATTTAACCTTGAAGGCACCGTTAAGATGTCTCAATGATTCCACATTGATATCACTTATTCCACTTTTACTTGGTCTACAACTTTTCTTTGTTGACTTATTAGTGAATTATTGAATGTAAAATTTTATTGGGAGATGTCGTATTGGTCTTTGTTAGAGCACCCACCCAAAGGAAGGAGATAGGAACTGTTCTAGCAGAAAGAAGTAAATGGTGGGATGCAGATGTGATTAATCAGCTTGAAAGGATAGCTAGCCAGGAAGGAGATGAATCTGCAGGGAGGATTTTGGTCCATGTTCTTCCAAATTCAGGCCAATGGGTCCATGCCGACAATCCCAAGGGCCTTCATGAAATTGTGGCACCCAAGCTTTAGCCGAAGTCCCTAATGTATTAATGCAATTATGAGGCTTTTGTGGCACACTGTGATACAGGTATAAACTTATTTTGCTTTGGGATTCATAAATTACTATTAATTTGTCATTAGGCTGCTGGATTGAATTGTGGGGAAAGATTTGAATTTCCGGTCTTGTTGGCAAAACAAGATCTATTATTGTTGTTTCATTTTACTTTCTTGAAACAACTGGTATCTCTGCTTCTTATTCAATCGCTTAAATAAGAACAAAAGAAATGTATCTGATTTTAAGACAGTTGTTGGTCCTGTTAGCTGCATATCTGGATTTTTATGAGCAAGTCTAGCATAGTGTATTCAAAAGGATAACATCAGAAAAGGGAAATAAATCAAACATTCTTGTGACTTCAGGATCAAGACAATACTTTCCAAAGAAGCAAGCATTGGTTTGTCCAAGCGGTTGTTGAGCCCCCTTAGGGAATACTTTCACCGCTGGATTCTCCCTCAAGTTCCAAGGAGTCTTGTGCCCTTACTAACATTATACCAAAAAAAAGCCCACTAACAGTTAACCATTATGTTAGAGTACCATGTAATCTAGGATCTGATCTCTGTGAAAGACTCTGATTCTACATAAATTTAGAGCAAAATAGACCTAGAGCAAAGAAAACTGGCCAGAAAGATACTTTGAGGGGATAATCGGCATGTTGAAGGTAAAAAGCGTAAGCAACGGCTGATATGATTGTCTGCAACATGGCAGAAACTAAACCAATCATTTCTGGGAATGTCCCGAAACGCCTGTGACTTGGAGACGGATAATAAAACCATAGGAACTTGCTTTTCCACGTCCAGATGACTCTCCTTTCCAGCCTTGTAGGCAAGCTCACTAATGCATGTAATGGCAGCCACAACAGACATTAACATGGCAATCAAAGCATAGTGAGGCTTATTCACACAGGAAAGCTGGTCGAAAGCTCAATAAGAACATTGGTTATGAGAAAGATCCATTCTGGGATTCTAACCTATCAAATAACCAAAGAAAGTATCATATTTAGTAAACTATATTCAAATCAATGTTTCAATAAACTCTAGTATTACTCTGTTTACCTTTCGAGTTGAACCATCTTCGAAAGGCTGTTGAGTTGGCACCAACTCCACTTGATCCAGAAACGAAGCATCTAATAATGGGATAATATCTCTGTTGGCGCCATACATAAAATGTTCAATTACTTTAGCTTCAAGAATATCTTCTTCATCCATGGTAGCCATAAAGTTTTCTTCTAGCCAAGCTTCAGGAAAATGAAGATCTGCTTCTTCATCTGTGATATCCAGAAAATTTTCTTCAAGACAAGCTTCAGGAATATCTCTTTCGTCTCTGTGATGTCAATGAAATTTTCTTCTAGCCAAGCTTCAGTAATATCTCCATCATCTATGATGTCAACTAAATGTTCTCGTTGCCATGCTTCAGGAATATCAGAAAATTCAGCTGAAGAGAAACTCAGGGATTGAATGTCTGTAAAAGCCGAAGCATCTTCTGCGACATCTATGGTGTACGAGAGTTGCATCAGCAACCTTCGATGGCTTAACATGCTGCGACTGGGGGCTGAACTTTAATGACAGAAATGCTTCTTGTTCTCAAAGAGGAGAAAGTGATCAAATAGATTAAAAAAAGGGGAGGTGGGTGGGAAAATGGTGCAAGTTTTTTTTTTTGTTGTAAAATATTAATATGTATATATATGAAATCGGCCCCGTCACTTGCAAATAAAATTGTGTATTTTGATTTCTGTCATTCGCCTAAAATACGGAAATTATTTTATTTATAATTCGTGTTATCATAATGAACATCAAATCAGTTTTTAATTTTCGTATTTTAGTTGATAAAAATACGAATTAAATACACAAACTACTAGATTTACCTATAAGGCTTTTCTTGTGTAGAAATAAAATGGCTCCGCCCTGAAACCATGTTTCTGTTGTCAATGCAGCATCCTTACAACAGAACTTACCTACATTTTTAGTTCATAAAAAAGGCAATATTTGTACACTCTTACAAGTTCACAACATTCAGAAAAAAGATAAATACATTTTGCCAATGTCAAACAAGTAATAGAAATTAGAAGGGGGATCGGATTGATTGAGATTTTTAACTTTTTTTAATTCATCGATGAGTAATTTTTAGTTTACAATTACAATATGTATCCGAATAGAAATCGAAATATAAAAAAAAAAAAATTCAAATGTAATCAATCAGTCATGAGGTCGGCTCTGTTCGAATTGAATCGATTATTAAAGTTTTTAAATTAAAATAATTTTAGGTTTACTACATTTGAATTTCAATTTAAAATAAAATAAAATAAAAATTAATTTTTATTTAAATAATATAAATATTACGATTGCAAGATGACACTAAATCACACAAGCTAAACAGAAGATATTTGACCCATAGCAATTAAAATATTTTGATAAGCTAAAACAAATACAATATCAAAAGATTAAGGGTCTGTTTGGCCTAGCTGAAGCTTTTATAAAAAGTGTTGTTTGAGTAGAGCTTTTTTAAAAGTGCTGTTAAACAAAATTAAATTAGCGTTTGGGTAATTTAATATAAAAGTACTGTAGAACGTTAAACACTGTTTAATAGAATTTTTGTATATTTTTAACAAATTTTAAAATAAAATAATAAACTTTATTAGATTTAATCACAAACTTTTTAAGTGAAATAAATAAATAAAAAAATACTTTACATATTAAAATAAACAATTAAATAAATATAAAAATTGCACAAGATAAATAAATTAATGCAAAATAATATAATTTTCTTTATAATTTTGTGAATTATTGAATAGTAAAATGAAAATGTTAAAATTTTCAGTAAAGTACATGTTATTAAAATTAGTACTTTTTGAAAAAGCTTTAATTTATAGCTTCATCTAAAAGTTAAAATTTGCTTCCCGCATAAGCTAAAAATTTTAAAATTTTGAGAGCTAAACACTTGGCTTCTGCTTATGTAGTAGATAAGCACTAAAATAAGCTAGGCCAAACAGACACTAAATACTGTAAAATTCTAAACCTCTCTTAACGTCACTTTAAAAGACGTCATATAAAGAGTATACAAGTATTTTTACCCATTTTAATATTTTAAAAATTGTAATATAAAAAATAAGAAATAAGAAAATATTCAAATATATTTATATTCGTATTATTTATAAAACAGTATAAGTTAAATATAAAATTAAATATTAAACACAAACAAACAACAAATTAAAAACATATTAACAGCCTCTTGAATTAATGGATAAAAAAAAGTTGTAGTATATTGTAAGATTTAGATTCAAATCTAAATAACATTACTATCGAATATTTTCCTTGTAAGAGAAAAAACTAAAAAGATATTGTCAAGTCTTAATTGAGTAACAAACAATTAAGCTTTCAATTAAAAATAAATCTACTAATAATAATAATAATAATAATAATAATAATAATAATAATAGACCCATGGGTTGTGGTTCAGTTGGCAACGCAGGCTGAGTTTGTGGGAAAAGCTTTCGGATTCGATCTCCACTAAACACATTTTTTGGCAAAGGTGAAGAGTCTTAATTGTGACTAAACACCAAGCAAGAATAGTCTCAGACCGTTAAAACAGATGATGATATCTGTGGTTAACATAAAAAAATAATAATAATGGAAAAAACCCCCTTAATTGAGGGTTTAATTGGATGACAACTCAATTAGACTTTCAATCAATGACTTACTTTAACCTATTTTATATAGATATAAATATATGACGGAGGATTCAATTACACTATGTAAAACTAAATTAGTTTTAAAAGATTTATTTATTTTTTTATTCCAATTATTAAATTTTATACTTTATTTAAGTAAAACATACAAGTTAAATTTCAAGTTAATTGTAAAATTTTAATTTTTTTTTGAAAATAATAAAATTTTAATCGATAATATATATTGAAAAAATACTATTATCAATCGAAACGATACAGATATTAGATAAACACAGAACTTTATTTGCGTGATGAATATGAATAAGTTGTTAAATCTAATTATTGGTTGGTAAAAAAAATATTAATATGATATAAAGTTATAAAAAATGATATAAGACAATTTATTTTACACTGATACTACTTAATCATTCTTCTCTTACTTTATATGCGTGTGTGTGCGTGCGTACAGGCATGGCTATCTCCAAGAAGGGCCCTTAACTTATTATTCCAACGATAGATAGAATGAGATCCATCAGTTGGATGGGACTGTCATGAAAAATCTCTTCTGAGATTAGGATGATGACATATATTTTGGGAAGTATTAAAAATAAAATATAAATAAAGTGGAGTATATATTATTATTTTAATCTGGCTTGTAAAATTTTTAGATTCCACTAACAATGTAAGCATAAGAAAAGAAAATTAGCATACCAAAAATTAGCATAAGTTTTAACATCACTTAGAAATCTAAAAATTTATTGAATAATAATCCTTTGAATTTATTATTTATTACTTTTATTTATATAACTTATTGAAATACCGATATGCAAAAAAAAAAAAATCCTTTTTAAATTAGAAAATATAAATTTAAAAGGACGCATTACCCCTGCGGCGACTTCGAGCTAATGCAAGGGCCTTTTAGTCATTTAATGTCAGGGTTATCAAAACCCTAAGTATAAAATCTAGTAACTGATTTCTCAGTTTTTCTTCGATTGCTGGAGTCGTCCTTAGCAAAAGCGCTCTCAGAAAACCCTGGTTTCACTGCTCTTTCTCATCTTGCCTGAAGCCATGGTAAGTCTCTCTTTGCATCTATTTTGAGTCTCGATGTTAAGCAAAATCTCGTTTGGTAGCAGAGAAAAAAGTTTATGCATCTATGCTTGAAAAACTGAAGCAGAATATAAATTAGAAACTACAATGTTTTGTCTTAACCTTGAAATGGGAAAGTTCAAATCGGAATCATTTTCTGATTAGATTAGATTTAGCCTTGTATTCTCTGTCGACAATGGTTTTTGACATTCAATTGGAGCCTTGGGGCTTTTTTAGTTTTTGTTAGCATGAGTGCATATCAATTGATTGACTTAGTTGTGAGTAGGATATATGGCGTTTTCATTGGTTTGTGGTATTTTGTAGTCAAGGAGAAAGGTTAGGGAGCCCAAGGAGGAGACTACTACCCTTGGACCTGCTGTGCGAGAGGGCGAGCATGTTTTTGGGGTGGCTCACATCTTTGCTTCATTCAACGACACATTTATCGTAAGTGGTAGACTCCTCTGTTTACATTGCGATTTTTTATATTAGGTCATTCTGTTTAAAATGCTATCATTGAATTTGCAGCATGTGACTGATTTATCCGGAAGGGAAACCTTGGTTCGCATCACTGGTATGGTTTATTCTTGTCTTTAGAAAATGGTTTTAATTGCTATCTTCGGTTTTGGGTGTTATTGCTATCTCTAGATTTTTAAAGTCGGTTTAGTTGGTTTTCATACTTCAACTGCCTAACACTGAAGTTGGATTAAGCCACCTAAACTTTATAATAGAAAATTAAATTTTGCAACATGTGTTGATATTCATGTCACAGCTCGTAGTTATTTCTAGAAGTGTATTTTTCTAATAAATTTAATTTTTTGAACATAGGTGGTATGAAGGTGAAAGCCGATAGGGATGAATCTTCCCCTTATGCAGCCATGCTTGCAGCACAAGATGTTTCTCAACGCTGCAAGGTATTGTAGCATAATCTGATGGATTTTAGTACAATACATTGTTAAATGCAGTGAAATTATGCCTATTCATGTTTGTTATCTGCAGGAGTTGGGTATTACCGCCCTTCATATAAAGCTCCGAGCTACTGGAGGAAACAAGACCAAGACACCTGGTCCTGGTGCCCAGTCAGCACTTAGAGCTCTTGCTCGTTCAGGCATGAAAATTGGTCGCATAGGTACAATTCTTTCATTGTATTTCTCATGGTTTTATTATGTCCATTCACGTCAACTCTTGTAAACTGACATGTAACCTTTTCTTCATCTCAGAGGATGTTACCCCCATTCCCACTGACAGTACCCGTAGAAAGGGTGGCAGGCGTGGAAGAAGGCTGTGATTCTTTGTTTCATATCTATTACTCAGCTGCTGCTGCGGCTGCAATGCTTGGAGTTTTCTTTCTTTTTTAAACAATTTTCTGTTAGATTCAAGCTTGTCGGCTGTTCTCTTGTTGCACATTTGTAGTTCTGGAATGGATTTTGATCTTAATTGACAAAGGCAAAAGTTGTGGAACTCTTAAATCCACTTCAAGTTAAGCTCTTTAATGTTCTTGGTTTTCTTTTGGGAGTTATATTCTGGTTATATGGCAGATACGAACCTCCTGCATTTGTTTGATGGCAGTGGGATTCCGGTTTTGAGATAAAATATTTTCCAATGCCCTAGTTTTTCAGTCTTTGATCTTCCCTGAGCTTAGGTTTTTTTTTTTATCCGTTTTACTTGATAAGAAGAAAAAAAAGAAGTGAGGAAAAAAGATATGTTAATTCAAAGGTTAAGCTATAAACTAGTTATGAAATCTATTTATTGGATTAGCAAATTTTTATGTTCATTTTTTTCTATGTTCATTTTTATCTATGTTTTCTATTCTTATGTTGAAAATGGCAAACAGTGAATCTTTTTTACTCTTATAATACTTCTGTTGAAATGCTTGGAATCTATTGGAAGGGAAAAGGAAGAGATTGAAACTAAGCAAGACAAAGACAAATCTTATTTTGTCTTCTTGATGTTAGAACTTCTGTTGTTATCTTATTAAAAAAAATATTTGGGTATAGGACTTAAGTTTGAGAGATAAATCAGAAAGATGATTAATGAGTGACCAACAATGAGGAAAAATTGATCAATAAGAAAGATGGCTGATAAGATTTTTTTTTTTGGGTACATTTGAGGTTTTAAGGAAAAAAGGAGTGTTAAGATTCAAATTTTAATTTTATAAATTTTCACATTTAAAAAAAATCATTTAAATCAATAATTTTTTTTGATCTTTCATTTAAATCAATACTTAATATCATTTGTTAAAAATATTTTAATTTTACATAATCGGGTTGAATAATTAAAAGTATCTGTCTTTTAAATTTACACAAGATAACTCGTTACCATTTTTACGTTAAAATTGAATTTTGTGTAGTTAATAAAGCTAAAGCCTCTTAAAAGCCCAATACGATTTTTTGGGACCAGTGTGAGAAGCCCAATATATCCTCACCTCCAAAAGAAACCCTAAAAAATGACTATAAAACCCTAATAATCAACATTTGGAGCCGCTCAATCTTTTTGTGCAGGCCGGCTGAAGAAAAGAAAGACAAGGCAGGAAAAGATGCAGATATTCGTGAAAACCCTCACCGGGAAGACCATAACTCTCGAGGTCGAGAGCAGCGACACCATTGACAATGTCAAGGCCAAGATCCAAGACAAGGAAGGTAACTTACCCCGTTCTTCCTTTCCATTTTTTTTTCATACCATTTTCATCTTAAAATCGCAGATGGATTTAAATAAGTTTTAACTTTTATGAACTAACAGGAATCCCACCGGACCAACAGCGTCTCATCTTCGCCGGAAAACAGCTTGAAGATGGCCGTACCTTGGCTGACTACAACATTCAGAAAGGTTTCTTTTTTGGGTTTTCTTCTTTTTATTAACTTTTCCAATTTTTATTTGTTAAGATAACTGAGTTTTTCTGTTCTGGGTCTTTTCTTTTTGATGTAGAATCAACGCTTCACCTTGTTTTGAGGTTGAGAGGTGGAATTATTGAGCCTTCTTTGATGGCTTTGGCTCGCAAATACAACCAAGACAAAATGATTTGCCGCAAGTAAGCTCCTTTTATGGGTGTGTCTTAGTTTTTGGTAATAGGGTCCTCACTTAGCCTCTACCATTTATTTGAAATGGGATAGAGATCATACAAGGCCCCAAAAATGATTGTAACCATTCTTCTGTTTTGTCAGCTGATCTAATTTTCCTAGCAGTTGATTTTCATGAATGGCGCAATGAAAAGATGCAAGAAAAATTCTATTCTTTAACTTTGTCAACTGGTTTAAACTTTACTTGCAGTTGATTTTCCAGGTTGTACATAATAATTGATGCTTTGCTTCTTGTTTATGGGTTTGAAAAATCTTAAGACTAGTTGTTTTCTAATAATTTTGAGACTTGTTCAAGAACACTCCTACTAAGGTGTTCATGGAGATTGATGTTTTTTATAATTACCAAGTGACAGGAACTACATAACTAGCATGCTTTTATTGCTGCATTGATCTGTTGTAGTGTATTATGTTAAAAGTTTCATCTTCCTGTAAAGCTATGAATATTTGCGATTGTGCATTGTGCATCATTGAAAATAATTTATCTCCTAATTTCATGTTTGCTAGGTGTTATGCTCGTCTGCATCCGAGAGCTGTGAACTGTCGCAAGAAGAAGTGCGGTCATAGCAATCAGGTTTGCATATATCCTGTGTCTGAGGGTTCTAGTTGGTTGATCTTATGGATTTCCTTTTGTTGCAATGAACTAAAATTTTCATTCTCTTGTTGCAGTTGAGGCCCAAGAAGAAGATCAAGTAAATTATGAATGTGGTTATCTCGTCATATTTACCAGAATCCGAATATCAGACCTGGAAAATTTTCCCATATGGTTATTTTCTGTTCTATTTTGTTGAAATTTAATATATGGATTTGGCAGTTGATGTAGACTTTGAGTTAAGTTTGAGAATCAAATCTATGTTTGACTATAATGAACAAAAAAAAAATCTATGTTTGACTATGTTTGGCATTTTCATTGATCGAATTGCACTAATCTCCACAATCTTGATATTATGATTTCATCAATTTGTACTTCTAGCTATAATTTTATTTGACAAAAGAGAAAGAAATCACACTATACGTTGCCGTCGCCCAAAACAGATTAAATAGGAGGTAAGTGAACTAAATATGGACACGTTATGTTCTTGTTACCTTTATGTTTGTGTTCGATTTGTTAAGTTCGTAATATTAATGAAATCGGAAAGAAGAAAGGAATAGATTTCCATATTTCATTTTTGGTCTGGAATCGGAAAGAAGAAACGAATAGATTTCCATTCACTGCTCTTTCTTCCTGAGCAGGAGAATTTCTTCCAGAGTCCTGTGAGTGGCTCTTGGAACTGCTTTTTCTCCCAGAGGAGCTTTCTCAAAACATGAAACTCTCTCTTAGTCCTCGTTTTCATGTCTGAAAAAAGAAAAGCTCTCTTATTAGAAGTCTTCCCAATCCCCTTCAACAATGGTTTTAATACAAGAAGGACAGGAGGCGGTTGAAGAAGCACAGGTAGACATTATTAATGACTTGGATGTGCTGGAGTTAAATGCTGATGATGAAGTCAATAAACAGGTGAAGACACATTCACTCATCGGGAAGGTAGCGGCAGATAAAGTCATCAAGGTAGGACCCCTTCGCACTATTCTGTCAAAAGCCTGGCCTGTTAATAATGGGATGGAGGTTCATGAGATAGAAAGAAACATTTTTCTGTTTGTGTTTGAAGATGAAAAAGACAAAAAGAGGGTTCTTACACAGGGACCATGGTCAGTCATGCACAGCCATATAATCTTGAAGGAGTGGCCTGCGGAAGCGACGCTTGAAGAGGTTGATTTCTCAACAACAGAATTTTGGATCCAAGTGTTAAATTTGCCGCTAGCGTACATCACCAGAGAAAATGCTGAAAGAATAGCATCAGTGTTCCACAGTCTGATAGAACTGGATCTTGAACCAAAAGAGAGGATTAAATGGACAGGCGTGCTGAGGATGAAAGTCGCGATTAAAGTTGAGGACCCACTAAAGACGGGTTTTACCCTGAAGAGGAAGGACAGACCACCTATTGGAGTACGATTCGAGTATGAGAGGCTGCCCGATTTTTGCTACCACTGTGGAAGAATTGGGCATGTGATGAAGGATTGTTACCATAGACATGATGGGGTGAAAAAAGTTTTGTTCAGCCATTGTCTAAGAGCCAAGCGGGGACAAAGGGAAGGAAGAGACTTTGCAGGGCAAACGGCAAGAAGGTTGGGTGAAGAAGAGGCGCGTGGATCACAAGCGAAAGGGAAGAAGGTGAAACATTGGAAACAAAGTGAAAAACTGGTGATAACTGACAGAGCCTTAATTGAGGATAAGAAAGATGAGAAGACTTGTCAACAAAAGGCAGAAGCTTCAAGCCGGAATCCACAGCTTTTTGATACTTTGGACACGACCAACAAATCAAAGGAAGAAAATCAAAAGGCAGAGCAGGAAAAAAGCCTGACAAAGGATCTTCAGAACAGAAATAGGAGAGAGAGTATCGAGAACATGGAAGAAGATGGTTTCTCTGAAGGGCCCAATTTGGACATTAGTAAAGCCCATTATTCGAAAAGAAGAAGAGAGGAAGAGGCCTACGAGTCGATTAAAAAGCATAAGAGTGAATTGCGGGCTCAAATTTAAAGTTGGGTTTATGAACTCCAACCTGGGATGTGGAATTTGATGCGTATAGGTGCAGCCCAAGATGAAAATATTTTAAATGAGTTGTTTGGGTCAGGAAATCAGGAGGTTAGCTCGTCCTTCATAGAAAGGTGGGAGATACAATGGAAAGGTAAAAGTGGGGGTAATAAGAGATTAATGCAGATCAAGAAGGCAGCAAGAATGAAGACACGAATAGAGAGATTACGTGGGTCTGAAGAAGACTAAAGGAGCACAAGGGAGGAAAGGAGATTACAGCTGCAAAAGAAATATGATTTTTCTAAGATAGAATTGGTGGAAGGTTCAAAAATTTCTCTGAATGAAGACTCTGAAAGGGTGGTGGTGGCTGACCCGGAACAGCCACAAGGAGACCAATGAGTGTAATGGCATGGAATTGCCGAGGACTTGGACAACCCTTGGCAATTCGAGCTCTGCGGGAGCTCATACGAAAACATCGTCCCTCCATTATCTTCTTAATGGAGACAAAACAGAAAAAAGCAAGAATGGAGCAGTTGAGAATTCGTTTCGGATATAACGAAGGTTTCTATGTTGAACCAAGCGGAAGGTCAGGTGGATTGGCATTATGGTGGGTTGATGATTGTGGTTTGGAAGTCTTGGCTGAATCAAGGTTTTTTATAGATGTTAAGCTGGAGCTTGGAAGGAATTCTTGTTGGTTTTGCACTTTTGTTTATGGGAATCCACGGCGGGCAGGTAGAAAAGAGGTATGGGATATGATCTGTAATCTTCGAAGAAACCCGGGGACCGCTTGGTGTTGTATTGGCGACTTTA
This sequence comes from Heritiera littoralis, assembly GCA_031772115.1. Lineage (NCBI taxonomy): Eukaryota > Viridiplantae > Streptophyta > Magnoliopsida > Malvales > Malvaceae > Heritiera > Heritiera littoralis. The sequence goes on from JAPDPK010000162.1 coordinate 1,130,786, forward strand.
ATGCAGTTAGATCACAAGCAGAAAAGCCGGGAGTTAGGCCTATTGATCAAAACCTCGCTTCTGAATTTAACTCTTTCATTGACTTCTGTAACCTGATGGAGATGGATCTTCAAGGGGCACGGTTTACCTGGTCTAATAATAGAACAGGAAACAGTCATATTCTCCAACAACTCGACAAAATTTTTATCACGGCTGAATGGGATGAAATGTTTTCAACGGCCAAAGGATTGGTGGAGGTGGCAATTACATCAGACCATTGCCCTCTCATTTTGTTTCTTGAGTGTGCTTCCAGGAAAAGGATTACGGATTTCAAGTTCGAGTCAAAATGGCTCATGGATCAGGAATGCCAGAATGTGGTTCAACAAGCCTGGGGGGTTAATGTTCAAGGGTCTCGAATGTTTTGTGTGCAGAAGAAACTGAATCACACTGGAAGGAGGTTGAAAGAGTGGAGTAAACAAAAATTTAGAAACCCCAAACAGGAGATACAACGGTTACTTAAGAGAGTGGCAGAGATCCAAACATTGCCTCTAAATGAGACTCTTCGGGAAGAGGAAGTGAATCTCATCAAGGTGGATGAAAAATGGGAGATGGAAGAACGATATTGGCATCAACGATCCAGAATCGATTGGCTTCGCTTTGGAGATCGCAATACGCGATTCTTCCATGTTTCAACAATGAATCGGAGACGCCAAAATGCTATTAACAAAATCAAGGGCAATGACGGACAATGGATTCAAAATGAAGAAGAAATTGCAAACTTTATCCAGATCTATTTGAAGGAGTTCTTCAAAACAAGGGCAATTTCAAATACAGAAGAGGTGCTGCAATTAGTTAAAGAAGTGATCACTCCTGAAATGAATAATAATTTATGCAAGGATATCTCGGAGGAGGAGGTTCAATCTGCAATCTTTGAATTGGGAGCTCTTAAAGCACCAGGACCTGATGGATTTCCTGGCATTTTCTTTCAAAAATTTTGGGATGATGTTGCTCATTATGTTTGCAATATGGTGAGGGGTTTCTTCCAAAGTGGCAACATGCTAAAAGAGCTCAACCGATCAAATTTGGTTCTTATTCCCAAACAAAAGTTTCCAGAGGAGATCACTCATTATCGCCTGATCAGTCTGTGCAACTTTAGCTACAAGGTGATCTCAAAAGTGTTGGCAAATAGAATGAAACCATTGCTGCCAGATATTGTTTCTCAATGTCAATCTGCTTTTGTTCCTGGAAGACAAATACAGGACAACATTCTTATTGCACACGAAGTCTTTCATGCTATGAAAAATCGAAAAAAGGGACCTGAGGGAGCGATGGCTATAAAATTGGATCTTAGCAAAGCTTATGACAGAGTTGAGTGGAGTTTTTTGAAATCCTTGTTGTCGTAACGGCTTCGCGCTCGACGATTTTGAAAAACACGTTTAAAAACAAGGAGGAGTCGCCACCAATCTTTTTTGACTAGGTGTGATTGGCCACCTAAAATATTTATCTTATTAATAAAATCTCAAAATTAATTAAGTTTTATTAAAAAGATAATTTTTGGTCTGCGAAAACAAAGTCGGGTCCGGGAGTACGGTTACGCATGGGGAAGGATTAGCACCCCTATGACGCCCGTTAAAAAACGGTACCATAATAATCATGTGTTATCCTTTAATTTTAATAAAATGATCTTGATTTAATATTTAAAATTAATTCCTTTTTATTCCCTTTCTTGAAGCATTTTATTGTTTATCAAAATTATATTTTTTTTATTTTTAAAAAAAGGTTAGGTTTTGTTTATCGAAAGTGAGTGTGAACCCTTTTGTATTGAATAATTAAATCGAATACTCCAATACTTTTGGCAGCATTTGAAATAATTTTCCTCACCTAGAGATTTCTTAAGAATCACTACTTGTGACTTCTACAGAATCTCATCATTGGAAGGACTCGCATCCATTTTGAATATTATTATGAATGCATATTGTCATAACGTTTCCTATGGCTAGGACGTTAGACATTAAACAAATGGAGTCACCACTAATCTTTTTTTAACCTAGGTGTGATTGGCCACCTAATGACTCTATGACTGGTCTACATTTTAAGTTTTGGGTTCGGGAGTTCATTTACGCGTAGGGAAGGTTATAGCACCCCTACAGCGCCCAATATTGGTACCATTTTAATCTTGTGTTATTTTAACTTAGTCTTAATTATGTGGTCTTTTAATTTTTTTGTTTAAATATTGAAAATTCTTTTAAGAATCTTCCATCATTCTGGATGAACTCTTAAATGACTCTTCTCACCTCAAGAGTATTCAAGGGGTACCATTCGACTCCCTCGAAAAGGCTCCGTCGTCGGAAATATTTTAAAATTTTATTATTCCTTAATTTATTTTTATTTAATTATTTTATTACTTTGATTTATTTTAAATATTATTTTATATATTTTTTTTTAATATTTTAGGATTTTTGGTATTTAATATTGAGAATATCTCTTAAATTTTTCATCGTTATAGATAAACTTAGGAGAACTCTCTCACCTAAGAATTCCTCAAGTGTTACTCATTTGCAATCGCCTTAAGGATTCCATTATCGGAATTATTATTATTTATTAACTTTATTTATTATTTATTATTTTATCTTTATTAGAATGTAAATTTTATTATTTATTATGTTTTTATCTTTATTTATTATTCATTTATTTTGAAAATGCCTTCTAAGTCTTCCATCATTCTGGATAAACTTAGAAGGATCTTCTCACCTAAGAATTCTTCGAGTGTTACTCATTCGTAATCGCCTCAAAGATTCCATCATCGGATTTAATTGTATAATTTATGTTTTTATTTATTATTATCCTAAAAATTTTACTATTATGTTTATTATTATTTTTTCATGATTATGATTTTTTATGTGTTATTCTATTTTAATTATTTGGAGAATAAAGTTTAACCTTCATTTTTTGAAAATACCTTTTAAATCTTCCATCATTTTGGATAGACTTAAAAGAATTCTCTTGCCTAGGAATTCCTCGAGTGTTACTCATTCGTAATCACCTCAAAGATTCCATCATCGAAAAGGTCTAACCAATTCTCAATATTTATTATACCATAATTTATTAATCTTAATATAAATTCCCTAATTTTATTTATTTTTGTTCACTTTATTATTTATTATCTTAGTTATTCGATTTGCATTATTTATTCTTTTCTATTTATTATGTTTGATTATTTTTATTGTATATTACTCTTATTATTATATTTGAAAAAAAATTAAATATACAAATACTAGCTAACAAATAAAACGTGCCTACATAAAAATAAAACATGATGAGAAACTTACCAATTTTGCCAACGCCAAGTGTCCAAAATATTTACTTTAAAATTACTTCACCTAACACCTATTTCACCAACAAATGAACCAAATTCCCAAGCTTCAAAGTTTCACGTGGGCTTCAATTATAGCTTGTTGCATAAAGATAATGGGTTGGAATTTTAGACTGAAGCTAGCTTGTTTAATCGCCGATCCTTGATTCCTTTTGGCAACCGCATGCCGCCGGCCACAATCCAATACTGCCTCGTCCCTGCTTCCACTGGAAAATATCGAAGCCTTGATGCCGCCGTGGGTGTCGTCCTCACTATTTTTTTTTCTGTTTCTGCCTGTGTATTTTTGTTGTTCTCTTAAGTTATGGGTTTAACCCTTTTTTATAGTCATGAACTTGTTAGAGTCCTAATACAACTAAACTTATTCTATTAATTATCTCTTATTTTTAATATTTTATCTATTTAATTTTTATGTTAATCCTAATCTAACTCTATCAACTTTAATATTAATCTAAATAATTATCCTAAAAAATGTAATTATGCTATCCTAAAATTAATTTTATTTTCTTTTCTTATCTCTTCTCTTTTTTTTTTATCATTCCTAAATCCTATTTTAATTTTAATTTACTAATTAATGTTAATTCTAAATCTAAAAATTCTAACTTAATTCTAGCCTAATTCTAAATTGTTAAATTAAAATATAATGTCACTCAATCCAATTAATTATTTTTACAAATTAAGACTCCGGACAAAATAAGGTGTCTACACATATGATGCAGACAAATAATACATGATGCAAATGAATTTTTAATTTTAAATTTCATTATTTATTTGTTAATTTACTTTTATATTTCTTTATTTTTTTAAAAAAACTTATTCATTTTCATTTTTATAAAAATTTAAATTATTGAAAAATCATACTAAATATTCCAATACTTTTGGCAACATTTAGTACAACTCTTCTCACCTAGGGATCAGCTAGGAATCACTACTTGTGACTTCCGTAGCATTCCATCATCGGAAATTTATTAAATTTAAATTTTATTATTAATTTTGAAAATTCAATTTTATTTTCAAAATTTTAAATTATTGAAAAATCATACTAAATACCTCAATACTTTTGACAATATTTAGCAGACTCTTCTCACCTAGGGATCAGTTAAAGAATCACTACTTGTGACTTCCATAACATCCCATCATCGGAAATTTATTAAATTTAAAATTTATTATTAATTTCCTTTTTGGATTTTCTTTTAAAAACTTATTTATGTTTTTTTTAATAATAAAAAAAAATTAAATTATTGAAAAATCATACTAAATATTCCAATACTTTTGGCAACATTTAGTACGACTCCTCTCACCTAGGGATCAGTTAGGAATCACTACTTGTGATTTCCGTAACATCCCATCCTCGGACTTCATTTATTTAAATTTAAATTTATTATTAATTTTGAAAATTCAATTTTATTTTCAAAAATTTAAATTATTGAAAAATCATACTAAATGCCTCAATACTTTTGACAATATTTAGCAGACTCTTCTCACCTAGGGATCAGTTAAGGAATCACTACTTGTGACTTTCATAACATCCCATCATCAGAAGAATTCCATTTTATTTTGAATTTATTATTAATTTTCTTTAAAAACTTATTTTTATTTTTAACAAAAAAATTAAATTATTGAAAAATCATACTAAATACCTCAATACTTTTGACAATATTTAGTACGACTCTTCTCACCTAGGGATCAGCTAGGAATCACTACTTGTGACTTCCGTAACATCCCATCATCGGACTTCATTTAATTGAATTTAATTTTCTTTCATTTTTCTTTATTTTTAAATAAGCTTTCTAATCAATAATAATAATAAATACAAGTAAAAGAAAATTTTTCAATTTCTTATTTTACAACATGCATTAATAATAATAATAATAATAATAATAATAATAATAATAATAATAATAATAATAATAATAATAATAATAATAATAATAATAATAAAAGCAACAACACCAACAATAATAATAATAATAATAATAATAATAATAATAATAATAATTTTCTTCTTTTTTTAAAATTTTTTTATTTTTTTAATCTTAATTTCCTAATTAAAATTTTTCCTTTAACAAAACAAATAAATAAATAAATAAGCAAATAATAAAAAAAAAACATACCAAAAACGGAATTGGGCTTGGACCCAAAGGAAGCTCTCAAAAGAGCCCAAAGGCAGGCCCAAATAGCAAGGCCCAAGCTGATGGCCGGGTCGGTGGGCTGGAGCTGAGCGGGTCGGTGCGCGGGTCGAACGCGACCGGGTCGGGTCGACACGCGGGGCGATGCGCGGATCCTGCTCTGCGGGTCGGGTGCGCGAATCCCGGGTCAGATCCGGGTCGAGCACGCGGGTCTTCAAAATTTTTTATAAAAGCTATCCTTTTTTTTTCTAATTCATTTTCAACCCACAAAAAGAAAAAAAACTTCAGAGCTTCAGAGGCTTCCCCAGCCAGGCGATTTCCGGTCGCCACCTCGGACACCGTCGGCCACCACCGGCCGCGTCTCTGGTGGCCGAAAATAAAAAAGGAAACCACTTTCCGGAAGCTCTCCACCCCCTGAGCTCGATTCCGACCTCCGATTCACCAAAAAATCAACCTAGCCCCGCAAATCTGAGCTTCACCGAAAGCCTTTTCCCCCCTTTTTTTTATTTTCCGTTTTTTGGTTGTTTGATGGTTTGGGAAGTGTCTGTGGTTGTTGTTGTTTGTGTTTTTGCAGGTGGGGGTTCAGATCTCGGATCTGGAAACCCTCGGTTTCCGGATCTGGTGTTCTATTTCCTTCTTTTTTTGTGTTTGTTTTTATGGCTTTGGTTGGTTTCGGTGTGGGGTGAGTGGTTGTGTTTGGTGGTGATGGGATTGAGGGTGATGCTCGGTGAGTGGGGAGAGCTTGAAGCTTCCCTCTGTGTCTGGAATCGTCTGGAGGTCCTTCGTGAGCCGAGGATTGAGGGGTTCTTGTAGAGGGAATCGTCTGGAGGTTTCTGTTGGCAATGGGATGGAGTAGGCAGAGAGGGGAATGGGGGTTGCAGGGTTGGTGACTGGCCGGCGATGGGATGGGTTGGCAGTGGGCTGATTGGACAATAAGCAAAAAAACAAAAAAAATAGAAATAATAATAATAATAATAATACATAAAAGTAATAATAATAAAAAAAATAATAAAAAAATAAAAATAAAAATGAAGATAATAATAATAATATAAATAATAACAAAACAAATAATAAAAATAAATACGAACATATAATAATAATAATAATAATAATAATAATAATAATAATAATAATAATAATAATAATTATAACAACAAAAATGGGGACAAAATTAGGTGTCAACAGCTGCCCCTCTTTGCTCATTGCTGAGGATCAGGAATAGAGCAAAGACAATAGACACTAATTTTGTCCGGCTTACGACCTAATCTCTTCTTCTTCTCTCTTTTTCTTTTTTTTTTCTTTTTTTTTTCCTTCTTTTTTTTTCTTTCTCTTTTTTTCTTCTTTTTTCTTTCTTTCTTTCTCTCTTTTTTTTTGTATGCGCTCCTCTTGCAGCAGAGGCAGTGAAACTTTAAATTTTTCTCTCTTCTTCTTTTTTTTTTTTTTCGAGAAATCTCCTCTTGCAGCAGAGGTAATGAAACTTTAAAATCTTTTCCTAAAAATGTGCTCCTCTTGCAGCAGAGGCGATGAAACTTTAAATTTTTTTTTTGAAATGTGCTCCTCTTGCAGCAGAGGCGATGAAACTTTAAAATTTTCCTGAAATGTGCTCCTCTTGCAGCAGAGGTGATGAAACTTTAAATTCCTTTTGAAATGTGCTCCTCTTGCAGCAGAGACGATGAAACTTTAAAAATTCTTTCCTTGAAAAGTGCTCCTCTTGCAGCAGAGGCAATGAAATTTTAAATTGAAAGATTTCACATTCAAAGATCTAGGATTTGGAGATTCACATTTGGAAGATTTTGTCTCAAGAATTCACATCCGAGTGTTTGTTTCGAGAATTCACATCTGAAAATTCAGGTATTCACATCTGAAAATTTAACTTGGGGATTCACACCCAAAAAATTGACTCGGGGGTTCACACCCAAATGTCCAGGAATTCTCATCTGGATAATTTATATCGGGAATTTCTCGTCCAATTGTTGGTTTCGGGAATTCACATCCGAAAATTTTGACTTGGGGATTCACACCCAAATGTCCAGGAATTCTCATCTGGATAATTTATATCGGGAATTTCTCGTCCGATTGTTGGTTTCGGGAATTCACATCCGAAAATTTTGACTTGGGGATTCACAGCCAAATGTCTGACTTGAGGATTCACATCCAAAAATTTGAGTTGGGGATTCACACCCAAATGTCCAGGAATTCTCATCTGGATAATTTATATCGGGAATTTCTCGTCCGATTGTTGGTTTCGGGAATTCACATCCGAAAAAGCTCCTCTTGCAGCAGAGGCTATGAAACTTTAAAGTCCTTTTCTGAAAAAGCTCCTCTTGCAGCAGAGGCTATGAAACTTAAAATTTTTCCTGAAATGTGCTCCTCTTGCAGCAGAGGCTATGAAACTTTAAAGTTCTTTTCTGAAAAGTGCTCCTCTTACAGCAGAGGCATTGAAACTTTAAATTTTGCCCGGAGGACTTAGAATTGGTGCTCGGACGTTTTATGATTTGTGCGCGGAAGACTTAAAATTGGTGCTCGGAGGACTTGAGTTTGTGCCCGGACGACTTATATTTTGTGCCCGGAGGACTTAAATTCCTTTTCTGAAAAGTGCTCATCTTGCAGCAGAGGCATTGAAACTTTAAAAATGAAAAATTTCACATTCAAAGATCTAGGAATTCACATCTAGAAATTTCGTCTCAGGAATTCACATCCGAGTGTTTGTTTCGGGAGTTCACATCCGAAAATTCATTTCATGGATTCACTCATGAAAGTCCAGGTATTCACTTCTGGACATCCAGGAATTCTCATCTAGATGATTTATATCGAGAATTTCTCATCCGAAAATCTCATTTATCTCGTTCTAATATTGATGTGTTTAATCCTATCTAGAACTTTGTTTAAAGAGCTTCAATTCAAATTTAAACATTCAAGAATTCTATTTCTCTTTTTTTTTTCTTCTTTTTTCCTTTCTTCTTTTTTTTTTTTTGAACTTAGACTTAAATTGAGAATTCACTTCCAAGAAAATTTCTATTTCGGGAATTCACATCCGAAATATCTGTTTCGGGGATTCACATCCGAAGATTTAACTTGGGGATTCACACCCAAACGTTCAGGAATTCTCATCTGGATAATTTATATCGGGAATTTCTCGTCCGATTGTTAGTTTCGGGAATTCACATCCGAATATTTGACTAGGGGATTCACACCCAAACATCCAGGAATTCTCATCCGGATAATTTATATCGGAATTTCTCGTCTGATAAAATTTGACTTAGGGATTCACACCCAAAAGTCCAGGAATTCTCATCTGGATAATTTATATCGGGAATTTCTCGTCCGATTGTTGGTTTCGGGAATTCACATCCGAACATCCTAGTAAATTTCTTACATTTTAACATTTTCTCTTTTTCTAAAAATTTTATTTTATCTTAATTTTTTATAGAATTCAAAGTTCATCATCTTAAAATCCAAATTCTTGCTTTAAAATTCTTGAAAATCATGATTCCCAAAATTTCACTCAACTTAAAATTAAAAATTTTCCTACTCAAGGTTAAAATTCTTTTTACTTCTTTCCTAAGTGCATGTGATGAATGCAATGCAAAGGTTGTTAAAAAAAAAATCATGCAAAAATGATGGTAACAAGGTTCACAAGACCATCCCTTCCATCATCTTACCTTTCCTTCTTGACACTGACTCCGCAATCTCAACTGGTTTTCCTTCATTTTTCACTACGTAATCAACTCTGGTATATTCCAATTGGAGACTTCAAGCATTAATATACTTCATTATCGTCTCAATTCTCATTTGCCCTATATCCTCCCAGAAATTGGTAATGCATGAATTTTCATGAATAGTACTATTCATTTATTTTTCATCACTTCAGTTTCATAACAAATGCAATGTCATCACATTTTCTTGATTTTTTATTGGTATGCAATGGGATAAAAATTAAAGGAGGGGTATTTATGATGAAGGGAATAGTTTTGCAAAAGAGAAAGGCAACTTGAAGGAAAGAAAGGTAACAATTTTCAAACAACAAATATTCAATCAATCTTGATAGAAAATTTGGGATTCTTTCTCTAACAAACCTATTTCCTTGATGTCCTTAATCTTTTTGAGTTAATTGTATTGAGATTAACCCCTACTTGACAAAATGTTTCATCTTGACAATCTAAGGCAAAGATCTCTTCTCTACTTGCCAACTTGATCATCCATCTTTATTTGACTCGAACCGCCCTTTTCGGGTTTTCAATTTGAGTCATTATTTTTCTTTTTCTCTTTTTTTTATCATTTTTTCACTTTTTTCTTCTTTTTTTTATTTTTCATCATTTTTTATTCATTCTCAACATCCTCATTATGGTCCACTATCAAAGAATCACAATCTTCATGCAATTTCTTAGCCCAATGTATGGTTCTTTGACTCAAATTTTCACACCTGATCAAAATGGACTTTTAAGGTACGTAATGTAGGCTAAGGTGAGGGGTTATGAAAGAAAGGATAATAGGCCCAAACTTTGTGTTTTAAAAGGTTATAAACCAGAGGATCATTTTTTTTAATGCATGACTCATTTAGGCATTTTGCCCCATTCTTCATCCATTCCTTTTCATTCTAATTCCATTTTTTATTTTTCTCCCTTTTTCACAAATAACTTTAAAATGTAAAGGGGTTTTCTTTTTTATTTGCCCCTTAAATTCTTTCATAGACTTCGAGTGAACAAACTTTTTTTTTTTTTACTTTGCCCCCCAATGTGGAGGGTGATCATTGGTGGGTTTCTTAAAAAACAAAACAAACATACTAGGCTCAAAGGGGTTAGCAATGGATGATTTTCTTACAGTGAAATGTAGGTGAAAGATGGCCATTCTTCCTTTCAAATGTGAAAACTTTTATCAAAGAATCATTTACTGAGCAAACACCAACTTGTGGAACCATCTGTTACAAAATTGCATGTCAACTCTCACCTCTATATACAAATCATATTTTCACTGTAATATTCATGCTAAGATTTTGGACAAGATTATCAACACGAATAAAGCTTTGGTAGAGTTCCAATCCCAAATTATTATCAACATTGATATCATATTTATTGTTTAAAAATAAAAAATGGAGGAAATGTGGTGAGGTATATAAAGAGGACAAAGCCAAATTTGAATCGAGGAAGAGAGAGAAATGTGACGAAAATGCATATGTTACTTCATTAAGATGATAAAAGATAAATGAAAGTCTATACATAAAAAGCCATTAAAGTTGGGCCATAACTTAAACCAAAAACAACTTCACACCATCATGGATGACCCACCAAAAGGATCCTTTTTCTAGTTATACCCTGGCATGGTTGGGCGAGAGATTAACATTCGATTATTCCATCGTCTCAAGATTCAATAAACCTTTTCTGATCAAACTTTGCACCTTACGCTTAAAAGCAGGACAGCTTTCTATCGAGTGACTCCAGTTTCCATTATGATAGTCACATCGAGCATCAGGGTTGTACCACTCTGGATATGGAGGCTCCAAAGGCTTTAGCGGGATTGGGGTAACAAGTTGGTTCTCGGCAAGATATTGGAATATTTCAGTGTAGGACCAAGGGATTGGATCAATGTCGGTCCTTCTTCGTTTGTTTCGAGATCCTCTTTGGTTATTTTGGGTAGGCATGGGTGTTTGGAAACCCATTTGCCAACTAGACTGCGGGATTGGCTGATGGGTATTCAAGCCTGGAGAGGTATTATTTGTGATGGGGTAGTGGGTTTGGTACATGGGATAAGGATGATATGGAGCAAAGTCTCCCACATGTTGCCCCTCATAATTCATAGCATGAACATCTCCTCCATTCCCCGATGTATCACCTTTTCTTGCATTCATGGCATCATCTCCTACAAGCTTGCCACTCTTGATTGCATTCTCTATTATTTCACCAGAAATTACCATATCTGCAAAATTCTTGGTGGCATTACCGACCATCATTTCATAAAATGGTGCAGGGAGTGTATTGACAAACAGGATGGCGGTTTCCTTCTCTGTGAGGGGGGGTTGAACTTGGGCAGCTACATCCCTCCACCTTCGAGCATATTCTTTAAAGCTCTCCTCATGCTTCTTCTTCATGCCTTGTAAGGACAGGCGATCTGGTGCCAAATCCTCAATGTACTTGTATTGAGCGATAAATGCCCGAGCCAATTCTTTCCATGAATGGATATGAGCTCGATCTAGTTGGGTGTACCACCTGGCAGCTGATCCGGTAAGACTGTCTTGAAAAATATGAACCAATAATTCATCATTTTGAGCATAGGCAGCCATTTTCTGGCAATACATCTTGATATGAGTTGCCGGGCATTTGGTCCCATCATACTTTTCGAAATCTGGAACTTTGAACTTTGGTGGGATAACTACATCCGGTACCAAACAGAGCTCGCTCGCCTCCAGAGAACCATATGAATCCATCCCTTCGATAGCTCGTAACCTTTCTTCAAGGAGATCTAACTTTATTTGAGGCTCTAAATTCTCTTTCATTGTTGATACACCCATCTTCAATTTCTCCTGTTCTCTAGAATTATCCGAATCATGGACATAGATTGGGTCTGATGGGTTCCTCCTGGGGTTTGGAATGTCGTGCCTTGAAAATGGCATATGCTGTGAAGTATGAACTTGAGTAGTTACTCCCTGTGCTGGTTCCTTTCCTTTACTCATTTTGGTCATCATCTCCATTATTGCAACTAACTACCCCTTCATCTCTTCTTGCGCCTTTTCTATTTTCTCCATTCGGCTAGCCTGTCCTTCTTCCATGGTCTAAGCTTGTGAGAGTCCTGAATTGCTTTGTAATCTTTGGTGGTCGAGAAGTCTTGAACCTTATTACCACAATTTTCTAATTAGAAATTCATATTATTATCTTACCTTTGTCTAAAAAAAAACTTTCTCTCATTTCTTTCAAAATTTTTTGGAACAAACAAATTTTTTTCTTCTTCTTCTTCTTCTTTTTTTTTTTCGAAAAATGAAGAGTATTGACATATTTACTGAAGTATAACAAGTGTATGATGTGAATTTTATGAAAATCATGTTATTTGTATATGTATGCAAATGACATGCATGACAAAAATCTATTCTTTTTATCTTGAAACATGAAATGGAACAATTTTTCTTCTTTTTTTTTTTTACTTTTATTTTGTTAATTTGCATAACTTTCTTGATTTTACATGTTGGGTATTTATGCCTTTACTTTAACCAAATCTTAAGGAAGAATAATTTTAACGAAAATAATCAATCAATAGCACATGTATACAAATTTGATAGAAAAGAAAATTGAAAGAATAAACAAATTCAAAATTGTAAAAGACTTAGTCTAGTTTCTCAAAGACTTATCTACGAAATGTGATGCAACAATGCAAAATGCATACCAAAGTTCGAACTGAAATTTGCCCCTTACTTATCATATTCATTTATTAACTTAAGAGGTTAAGTCCGAAACCAGTAAGAGAAGTTGAAGAGTAATCTTAAACCATATCAAAATTGTTTCAAAAACTCTTTCTCTTCTTTTTGTTTCTTTTAATTTTTGGTGAGAAGAAACATTATTAACCATGAAATGCTATGTAAAATGTTCAAGACATGACACAATAACAAGACATTGTTGAAAGACATGTTCAAACAAAATGCAATTTATGCAAAATGCAATTACAATGAAGATCAAATTCTATTTTATTTCACCTAACCTTCATGATTCTAAAATGCACATGACATAATTATCAATATATGTATACACAATGATGATGAAATGAATTAAAATGATATATGTCCCTAACATGTTTGAGAAAAACGAATATTTGTATTCACAATACCTAAACACTAATCTTATTATTCCTTAATCCAATCATGCAAGAAAGATGAAATTCCTAACTAAACCTGAGCATTCTTCTTCATTTTTCTAGAAATCATTTTTCTCTGATCACCAAACAAAAATTTTTTATTTTTTATTTTTTCTAAAAAATAAAATTCACATTCCTTTTTTTGATTTTATTTCATTTTTATTCCAAATCAAACTTTTTCTCTTATCACTAAAATTTTCTTTTTATTTTCTATTTTTCCTAAAATTCACATCCCCTATTGATTCTTTTTTCAAAAATTAACTTTATTTTATTTTTATTCCAAATCACACTATTTTTTGAATTCTTTTCCACACAAATTCAAGGACAATAATTTTTTGTTGACATCTTTTTGTTCAAAATTTTTTTTAATCAAAAATTTTTTTTTTCTGTTTTTATATTTTCATTAAAACTCCTATACAACCCAAAAATAAAATATATTTTTCTTTATTTTTTTTCTTGTCAACTTATTCTTTAAATTATTCAGAAAAGGAAAAAAGAAAAATCAATGAAAGATTTTGTTAACTCTATTTTACCTTTATTTAGAAAAAACGTCAGCTCTCTTCGTATTTTCCATTTATTCTCATTTTTATGTCCGTATTTTTTTTTGGAAGAAATCCCTCTTCTCCCTTTTTTTTTCTAAAGAAAAATTATTCCCATTATTTTGAAAGAAAAGTTTGTTTTATTATTTTTCTCACACTTTCTTTTTTCATTAAAACTTAGATTTCTTTTTTTATTTTACAAAATTTCTTTCCACAATTTTATTATTTAAAAAAAAATCCTTTTTGAAAAACAAGAAAAATTTCAAAGACTTAAATCGTGGACAATTCAAACCAAAATCCATAGTACCTTTATTATTGATACGAGAAATGGGGTCAAATAATGTTCCCTCTTGTGTCCTAATCTTGGGATGATTTCTACAAAAATTAGACATGGCTCTAGCTAGGATTGGCTTCTTAGGGCCTTTTACATGCTGGGTTAGGACTTGTAAAGATCTAAAGGTTCCCAAATTATACCTTACTGTCGTCCACACTGGACTAGTAAGATTTAATTTGAGTGGGAGTATTTCGCTTGCCATTGCGGAGGTGATTACCTCACAAGAGCATAGGTACTTTACTCCCTCCTAAGGAGGACGGAACCCGGGTATAGAGCTCATGTTATGCAGATGCAAGTGCAAGTGTGTGTATGAGGGAACATTTATCAAACCATATCCCTTATCCTACAATGCCCCAGCAATTTATTAAGAATAATATATACAAGATAAAGAATGCCATAAAATAAACATAATAACTTATTCACACAAATGCAACAAATTATTTAAAATTACAGAAATTAAATTTAAATATTAATTAAGACCATTAAATTAAAACTTAGGATAACACCTGACTAATAAATGGCTTGACCCTCAAAAAGCGTCCCCAGCGGAGTCGCCAAGCTGTCGTAACGGCTTCGCGTTCGACGATTTTGAAAAACACGTTTAAAAACAAGGAGGAGTCGCCACCAATCTTTTTTGACTAGGTGTGATTGGCCACCTAAAATATTTATCTTATTAATAAAATCTCAAAATTAATTAAGTTTTATTAAAAAGATAATTTTTGGTCTGCGAAAACAAAGTCGGGTCCGGGAGTACGGTTACGCGTGGGGAAGGATTAGCACCCCCACGACGCCCGTTAAAAAACGGTACCATAATAATCATGTGTTATCCTTTAATTTTAATAAAATGATCTTGATTTAATATTTAAAATTAATTCCTTTTTATTCCCTTTCTTGAAGCATTTTATTGTTTATCAAAATTATATATTTTTTATTTTTAAAAAAAGGTTAGGTTTTGTTTATCGAAAGTGAGTGTGAACCTTTTTGTATTGAATAATTAAATCGAATACTCCAATACTTTTGGCAGCATTCGAAATAATTTTCCTCACCTAAAGATTTCTTAAGAATCACTACTTGTGACTTCTACAGAATCTCATCATTGGAAGGACTCGCATCCATTTCGAAAATTATTATGAATGCATATGATGCAGACAAATAATACATGATGCAAATGAATTTTTAATTTTAAATTTCATTATTTATTTGTTAATTTACTTTTATATTTCTTTATTTTTTTAAAAAAACTTATTCATTTTCATTTTTATAAAAATTTAAATTATTGAAAAATCATACTAAATATTTCAATACTTTTGGCAACATTTAGTACAACTCTTCTCACCTAGGGATCAGCTAGGAATCACTACTTGTGACTTCCGTAGCATCCCATCATCGGAAATTTATTAAATTTAAATTTTATTATTAATTTTGAAAATTCAATTTTATTTTCAAAATTTTAAATTATTGAAAAATCATACTAAATACCTCAATACTTTTGACAATATTTAGCAGACTCTTCTCACCTAGGGATCAGTTAAAGAATCACTACTTGTGACTTCCATAACATCCCATCATCGGAAATTTATTAAATTTAAAATTTATTATTAATTTCCTTTTTGGATTTTCTTTTAAAAACTTATTTATGTTTTTTTTAATATAAAAAAAATTAAATTATTGAAAAATCATACTAAATATTCCAATACTTTTGGCAACATTTAGTACGACTCCTCTCACCTAAGGATCAGTTAGGAATCACTACTTGTGACTTCCGTAACATCCCATCCTCGGACTTCATTTATTTAAAAATTTAAATTTATTATTAATTTTGAAATTCAATTTTATTTTCAAAAATTTAAATTATTGAAAAATCATACTAAATACCTCAATACTTTTGACAATATTTAGCAGACTCTTCTCACCTAGGGATCATTAAGGAATCACTACTTGTGACTTCCATAAACATCCCCCATCGGAAGAATTCCATTTTATTTTGAATTTATTATTAATTTCTTTTAAAAACTTATTTTTATTTTTAACAAAAAAAATTATTAAATTATTGAAAAATATACTAAATACCTCAATACTTTTGACAATATTTAGTACGACTCTTCTCACCTAGGGATCAGCTAGGAATCACTACTTGTGACTTCCGTAACATCCCATCATCGGACTTCATTTAATTGAATTTTAATTTTCTTTCATTTTTCTTTATTTTAAATAAGCTTTCTAATCAATAATAATAATAAATACAAGTAAAAGAAAATTTTCAATTTCTTATTTTACAACATGCATTAATAATAATAATAATAATAATAATAATAATTAATAATAATAATAATAATAATAATAATAATAATAATAATAAAAGCAACAACAACACCAAACAACAACAACAACAACAACATAATAATAATAATAATAATAATAATAATAATAATAATAATAATAATTTTCTTCTTTTTTTAAAATTTTTTATTTTTTTAATCTTAATTTCCTAATTAAAATTTTTCCTTTAACAAAACAAAACAAATAAATAAATAAGCAAATAAAAAAAACAAAAAAAACATACCAAAAACGGAATTGGGCTTGGACCCAAAGGAAGCCCTCAAAAGAGCCCAATAGGCAGGCCCAAGCTAATGGCCGGGTCGGTGGGCTGGAGCGGAGCGGGTCGGTGCGCGGGTCGGACGTGACCGTGGTCGGGTCGACACGCGGGGCGACGCGCGGATCCTGCTCTGCGGGTCGGGTGCGCGGATCCCGGGTCGGATCCGGTCGAGCACGGGGTCTTTAAAATTTTTTATAAAAGCTATCCTATTTTTTTTCTAATTCATTTTCAACCCACAAAAAGAAAAAAAACTTCAGAGCTTCAGAGGCTTCCCCGGCCAGGCGATTTCCGGTCGCCGCCTCGGACACCGTCCGCCGTCTCCGGTGGCCGAAAATCAAAAAGGAAACCACTTTCTGGAAGCTCTCCACCCCCTGAGCTCGATTCCGGCCTCCGATTCACCAAAAAATCAACCTAGCCCCGCAAATCTGAGCTTCACCGAAAGCCTTTCCCCCCCTTTTTTTTTTGATTTTCCATTTTTTGGTTGTTTGATGGTTTGGGAAGTGTCTGTGGTTGTTGTTGTTTGTGTTTTTGCAGGTGGGGGTTCAGATCTCGGATCTGGAAACCCTCGGTTTTCGGATCTGGTGTTCTGTTTCCTTCTTTTTTTTGTGTTTGTTTTTATGGCTTTGGTTGGTTTCGGTGTGGGGTGAGTGGTTGTGTTTGGTGGTGATGGGATTGAGGGTGATGCTCGGTGAGTGGGGAGAGCTTGAAGCTTCCCTCTGTGTCTGGAATCGTCTAGAGGTCCTTCGTGAGCCGAGGATTGAGGGGTTCTTGTAGAGGGAATCGTCTGGAGGTTTCTGTTGGCAATGGGATGGAGTAGGCAGAGAGGGGAATGGGGGTTGCAGGGTTGGTGACTGGCCGGCGATGGGATGGGTTGGCAGTGGGCTGATTGGACAATAAGCAAAAAAACAAAAAAAAAATAGAAATAATAATAATAATAATAATAATAATAATACATAAAAGTAATAATAATAAAAAAAATAATAAAAAAATAAAAATAAAAATGAAGATAATAATAATAATATAAATAATAACAAAACAAATAATAAAATAAAAATAAAAACGAACATATAATAATAATAATAATAATAATAATAATAATAATAATAATAATAATAATTATTATTATTATTATTATTATAAAAACAAAAATGGGGACAAAATTAGGTGTCAACACTTGCTTCTTGAAATGGGCTTTTGTTCTTTTTGGGTGCAAAGAGTTATGGAGTGTGTTACTACTTCCCAATTCTCAATTATCCTTAATGGGGAAAGACAATCTGCCTTTCAGCCTTAGAGGGGCTTAAGACAAGGCGACCCCATCTCGCCATATCTGTTTATTTTAATTTGCAACGTGCTGTCAAGCCTCATTGATAAAGCTATGGAGGACGGTTGCTTGAAAGGGTTTCGGATCAATAGAAGATGCCCAGTGCTCAACCACCTTTTGTTTGCGGATGATTGCTTATTATTCTCCTTTGCTGATATACGAAACTGTGAATCTATCTTAAATATACTCAGCATGTTCTCTAATGCTACTGGCCAGGAGGTTAATTTCTCTAAGTCAGCAGTTTATTTTTCTCCAAATACAAGAACTTCGGTTAGAAATATTATTAGGGAGAAACTGGGAATTCAATCGACGGGCTTCAATAGCTACTATTTGGGATTGCCTTCTATTTGGGGGCGAGGGAAGAAAGAAGCTCTGGGTTTTATTCTGGAGAAAATTCGAGCTAAAGTCCAAGCATGGAAAGGCAAGTTACTCTCTCAGGCAGGAAGAGAAGTCCTTCTAAAGTCAGTGGCAACTGCAGTCCCAGTGTACATTATGAACTGTTTCAAGCTCCCTCTAACGTTTTGCAATGAGCTGAACCTAATCATGAATAAATTTTGGTGGGGAAGTTCAGATGGGGAAAACAACAAAATTCATTGGCTGAGATGGGGAAAATTGGCTGCTTCTAAAGATAGCGGAGGTTTGGGATTCCGGGATTTCCACTTGTTTAATAAAGCTCTGTTAGCGAAACAGGCTTGGAGGCTTTTGAAGTCGCCTGAATCGTTATGGGCAAAAGTTCTGAAAGCTATCTATTTCCCTCATTCTAATTTTCTTGATGCACATAAAGGAAGACATGCTTCATGGGCATGGAGTAGTATTTGGGAGGGGATCGAGGTGCTAAAAGAAGGATTAAGATGGAATGTGTGCAATGGGGAACATATTATGATTTGGGAGGACAAATGGGTCCCTGGACTTAACTTTTTCAAAGTGTCTTCTCCACGACCAAACAGGTATAGCCCTTCACTTGTTTCTCATCTCATTGATCACGATCGGAGATTGTGGAAGAATGAGGTCTTGAGGTCCCTTTTCTCTAATGAAGAGGTTGAGGCAATTTCTAGAATTTCGATTGGGAATCAATCCACAAGGGATGAACTTGTATGGCACTTTACCAAAGATGGTGATTATTCAGTCAAGTCTGGATACCATCTGCTTAAAAACAGCCTTGTTGTCTCTCAGCCAACTAATTGCAGCAATAGAAACTTGTGGGATGGATCTTTTTAGAGGAGTATTTGGAACTTGCCGGTGCCTCCAAAGGTAAAGCATTTTCTGTGGAGAGTTTGTCATAATGTTCTGGCAACTAAAGAAAACCTGGCTAGGAGAATTAGAGACTCTTATAATCGGTGCCCAAGATGTGATGGAGAGCAGGAATCTGTGGAACATGTTCTTTTCTTTTGTCCTTTCACTGAAGCAGTTTGGAGAGCTTCCAACTTCAGCTATTGTCTTAACAAAAATGGTTTTTCTGGATTCAAGAACTGGTGGAAAGAGGCGGTTTGTCCTCTGCTCGATTTTGGTTCTTTTAGCTCCAAGGGACTTATTGCTTGTATTTGCTGGAGGCTTTGGAAAGATAGAAACGCCTTTATTTTTGAAGGCATCAGGAGACCCCATTTATTCATGGCAGGCGATTCTCATGGAGTTTCAAAACTTTCTGGATGCAAATTCTATTCCTGTAAGAAGGGTGCAAGAACCAAGACGAGTTGAGTCATGGCAAAAACCACCACCTGGTTTTATTAAAATTAATTGTGATGCAGCTTTCAATCTAAAAAATGGAAAGGCTGGAGTTGTTGCTGTGGCAAGAGATGATCGAGCTACTTTGATTGATGGGTGCAACTTCGTTTGCTCGGCAAGTTCAGTTGTTGCAGCTGAAGCTCTTGCAATTCGTCTCGGATGTGTTCTGGAGATTAGCAGAGAATGGAAACAAGTCATGATTGAATCGGACGCGGAGGAATTAATTTCCAGAATTAATGGTAAGCTGCAATCCAAATGTTGGCAAACAAAGGTTATTGAAGAGGATATTTCAAGAATGAGAAATGAATTCTCCATTTTATCATTTTCTTTTGTAAGCAGACATGCTAATTGTGTTGCAGATTGGGTTGCCAGGAAAACCAAACAAAGATGTTGTCCTCTTAATTGGTTTACCTGCCCACCTGATGATCTCCTTGTTCTTTTGTAACTCAAGTTTAGCAATACAATCTTTACCTGCCCACCTGATGATCTTCTTGTTCTTTTGTAACTCAAGTTTAGCAATACAATCTTATTTCTGAACAAAAAAAATATTAATGAAAAATTGAATATGTTTGTAAATATATTTTCATGAATATTAGATGAACATGTATATAAATATTAAATAAAAAATTATATAAATAAAGATTTGTATAGTTCTTATATATTATCGATACACTAGAGTTATACATGGCCGGTTGTCAATCATAAGATAATATTTTATTAATGAGCAAAGTTTAAAAGTGCATAGATTCTTAAAAATAAATTTAAAAATTTTATTAATATTTATTTTTAAAGATCTGCATATGAAGTATTATCTTATGAATCTTATGGTTGATTGATAGTATATGGAAGTTATACACAGTGAGTGTATCAAATATAAACTTAGCTTAATACCCAAATATGTTCTCCATGTTTGTCATTAAATGAAATTAAGTTCTCAACGTTTAATTGCATAGAAATTAGTCCTAAATGTTTCAAAATAACAGAATTAAAGACATTTTCGTTAAATTTTTTAATTTCCATTATCCTTGCACAATAATAAAACTTAACGGTGTTAGAGGAAATTAACAAAAATGTCCTTAATTCTGTTATTTTGAAATGTTTACTATTGATTTTCATGCAATTAAATCCTGAAAACTTAATTTTATTTTGTGACAAACGTGGAATGTATATTTGGGTATTAAGCCTATAAACTTTTTAATTTATATGATGTTAAACTAAAAAACTTTTCATAAAAGACTTATTGCATAGTCTCTCGATTTAGATTAAAAATATTTTTAAAAAATTTGGTTTTCTTTAATTTTTATTTACTGTTTTATTATTAGAAGATAGAGAAATCGTGCGTCGACAAAATTATATATGAATTTATTAAAAAAGTATTTTGTATTTAATGTATTATATGAATTTTAATATAAAATTTTATGTTTTACATATATTAAAACGATTTAACACGATATTTTGTACGAATAATTAATAATTTTCCGTTTGTAAGTAATACAAATAGATGGAAAGACAAGGAAAGTGGAGAATGGTTTATTTGGGTCTAGCTAGAATAATGCTATACGACGGCTGAGGTTAAGAAAGATGATTGACGTTTCTCAATCTTCCCATGGCAAGGGGCTATATTAAGAAGAGAGCTCTTTAACCATATAGTACGGAGGCCGAACCATAGCAGGCCGAAGCAGACCCACAATGGCCGCCGCATGAAGAAGCCCCATCGAATTAATTTGATTAAATTCAATTTTCACCGATTTGATTCAAAATTAATCAAATTGATCTAATAAACGCTCCCGTAGCTGTTAACATAAAAGAGTGACGTGGAAGAAAAAGAAACTATTGATTCTGTGTTACCACATATATATTATCGGATAATTATTTAATATATTATCAGTAAAGTTTTTTAATTCTACAAATGAAATTAGAATGAAGATATATATCATATTTTATTTATTTTTTATTTTTTTAATATTTTTAAATGACATGTATTATTATTTTAATTTATTTTTGAAGTAAAAAAATTTCACTGAAGGTCTATTAGATATTAATTCTTATATTATCATTGATTTTTTTTAAATAATTTGAAATTTCATGCCATCAAATAAAAAACTAGACTTGTGTTGTTCCATAAAATGGAAAAATTAATTTTAAAAATATTTTGGAAGCAAATGGCACATTTCTATGGAGCATAAACGCCGATGGGAGCATAGCACTCTCTTCTCTGCCAAATCAACTTTTGAGGCAGCAATGTTTTGTCTACGAATTCCATTGTTTTTTTTTTTGGTTACATCGAATTCCATTGTTGGCCGTTTAATATATTTGACAATCTTAAATAGCTTGTCGTTATGAAGTTATATTAGCACCACTTAGACGCCTCATCTAAACCTCCTACTTATGGGACTTATCATTTTCAAGCTTAAAGAATTGGGGGCTACTTTAGACTTTTGCTATGACAAGGACGACAAGTGGAACAACATCATCCAAGAACATATATATATCTTGATTGCAAATGCAATGATTTTTTTTTTTTGCACAAAATGTGTGATGATCATTGCATTCACAAGATAATAGCATCTCCTGACAAGTCAAAAAGTTGGCCACCATGTCGGCGCAAATAGGGACTTCATATGGCTGGCCTTGGCTTGTCTCCGTTGCATCTTCCTTTCTTTTAACTAGATTCTCTCTCCTCGGGGATTTTTTTTGCAAGGTTAAGAAAAAAATTGTAATCATATATATAAAACACTTTTATATATATATATATATATATGATATTAACTTTATTCATATAGAAAATAATAAATAATAAAATACTTTTAACAGTAATCTTTATCTGTTCTCTCTTTTAAAGGATTTTTTCTTGCGTGGTTACAAAAAAAAAACTGTGATATCGCATCATTAACTCAGAATCTTACCAAGTTAATTAATTTCATGAAGATGCCATTATCGATTTTAAAATTTAAAATTTTGATTCAATTAAAAAATTAAAATTAAACTAATTTGGTTAAATTCGATTTTGATCAATTTGATTTAAAATTAATCAAATTGATCAAATAAACATTCCGGTAGCTATTAAAATAAAAGAGTAATTTGGAAGAAAATGAAACTATTGATTTTGTGATGCCAAATATGATTTTTTTTTAATAATTTGGAATTCCATGCCATCAAATTAAAAACTAGACTAATTCAGAGTTGAACTATGATCGGACCTGATATAAGAGAGCTCTTTTAATGCTATTTTTTCTATTCACAATCTTCAAACTTGAGATTTTGTTTAAGGGACATGAATTCCTTTCACTCATCCCAACAGATATTGATATTGTCTAGTTCTACAAAATAGGAATATTAATTTTTAAAATCTTTTGTAAGCAAATGGCTCATTTATGTGGAGCATAAACATCCATGGTAGCACGGCAACCTCTTTTCTACAATTTTCATTTTCATCTTATGGGGTTAGGTTTAGTTGATACAGCCAAATCAACTTTAATTCACCATACTTCATAGTTTCTCATCACCTACTTCACATTTGGTTTAGATTTTCGAGGCAGCAATGTTCTGTGAAATCCATCGTCTGCCGTTAATATTTGACAATCTTAATTAGCTTGTCGTGATGAAGTTAATATTTTTTTTTTGAATCAGTGATGAAGTTAATATTAGCACCACTTAGTATTCAACTGTGATATCTCATCATTACAGAAACTTACCAAGTTAACTAATTGTACGTTGACCTTATTTTGCTTTCTGATTTACTTTCATGAAGATGCCATTATCGAATTAATGGAAAAGAAAATTCACTCTTATTCATTTGTTTAATTAGTTTAATTGAATCAAATTTGATTTAATTAATTAGTCGGTCATCAAATTATTTTGATTAATTAAAAAATAAAAAATAAAAAATAAAAGTAAAATTATATGAAACTTAAAGATATATTTAGTATTTGAAATTCAGATGATATTTTAAGTTTAGTATTGTTAGGGTTTTTAACTTAATATTTTGGTATTTAAATATTTTAGTGGATAATTTTATTTATTTTGTTTCAAATATGATAAAATAAAAATTAAAAATATAATTTAACTTAAATATATTTTATTATTTCAGTTAATTCTATTAATTAATCGAATTTAATTTGGTTCTATTAATTTTGAAACTAAAAATTTTGATCTGATAAAAAAATAAAAAATTAAGTAATTTGATTAAATTCGATTTTGATCAATTTGATTCAAAATTAATCAAATTGATAAAATAAACACTCTTGTAGCTGTTAATGTAAAAGAGTGATTTGGAAGAAAATGAAACTATTGATTCTGAGTTCTCTCTCTCTCTCTCTCTCTCTCTCTCTCTCTCTCTCTCTCACACATATATATATATATATATATATTATCATTGATTTTTTTTGAATAATTTGGAATTCCATGCCATCAAATCAAAAACTAGACTTGTCTAGTTCTATAAAATGGGAAACTTAATTTTTAAAATCTTTTGTAAGCAAATGACACATTTCTGTGGAGCAAAAACGTCCATGGGAGCATGGCACTCTCTTTTCTACCAAATCAACTTTTGAGGCAGCAATGTTTTGTCTATGAATTACATTGTCTGCCGTTTAATATATTTGACAATCTTAAATAGCTTTTTTTTTTAAAGTTAAAACTTTATTTAATTGGACAAGTAAAGGTGTCCAGATTGAACATCTTACATCCGAATAGAAGCTTGGTAGTAAACTACCCAGGAGTTGACAGTTAAAGAAACAAAACAAAACCACCTAAAAGCTGTTATGACATTGTACAGCCCGGGGAAGGATAACAAAATAACAAACAGAACAACATTATAAGAACTGGCATTACATCAAACATCTGGGCGGCAGAAATGCATATCTTGAGTGGTATTGATTTGGCTTTTGAAGTCTCCCGGAGATGAATAGAAACTGCAACATTATGAGAAACCAGCAACTGAGAGCCACCAAGAATACAAAAAACATCACCAAAACAGAGGATCTTGTGAAAACCAAACAGAAATAAGCATTAAAATTGGTTTCTTCCATCTTCTGCAGTAGAGCAGTCGAAACATAGCACAATCCAAAACCAGGGAGGATCTTGTACGTACAAAACAGAGGAACTTGACAATCTTAAATAGCTTGTCGTTATGAAGTTATATTAGCACCACTTAGTATTCAACTGTGATGTCACATCATCACAGAAACTTACCAAGTTAATTAATTGTAGGTTGATCTTATTTTGCTTTCTGATTTAATTTCATGAAGATGCCATTCTCGAATTAATAAAAAAAAGAAAAGACAATTCACTGTTATTCATTAGTTTAATTAGGATGATCATAGAGAAAAGCAGCCAGCAAGAATTGCCATGGCCTCATGGGTTTTGCTTGCATATGCTTACAAGGATCTTATTTTTTCTCAGTGATTTGGTTTTCACAGGGCTTTACGGGCGGGCTTAAATCTTAAGCTTTTCGACCAGGGACTTGCTATCCACTCCTTTGCTATAAAAGTTATTGAGAAATTCAGCCTGCGTGAATAGACGATAACGAGGCGGTTTCTCTGGTGACACCAACTCTGGCAACGGTCCATACCCAGTTTCTTCCCATTTGCCAAAATTCAGAAACTCAATCACTGAGATTCGTGGCTCTTCACATGAGTTAGCTCGAACTCGATGCTGAACACTGTTGTATTCACCATTGGAAATGATCTGCATGCGTTCCAATAAAAGAAAATCAATTCAAACTACTAATTTTAACTTGATCTGACCATCTAATTCTGATTATAATTCTTTAAAAACTCTAACAGTAAATCAAGAAAAACTTGTTGATAATTTTATACTCACCTGAAGCACGTCGGCAATATTTATTATCAATGCTCCAGGAAGGGGCTTCACATCCACCCACTCTTCTCCATGTTTCACTTGCAACCCTGGCACCTGGTTCTGAAGCAAAACTGTTAAGCTACCTGGATCCGTGTGTGGGGTGAAGCCGAGAGTGAGATTAGGTTGAGGACAATACGGGTAGTAGATACCCACAAAAACCCTCGCACCAGAGAGGGTCAAGTCCTTGAACTTGCTAGATTCTAATCCGATCCCTTCACACAGCAGCTCCATCACATCTTCAGCGACTTTCTTGGCGCATGAGTCCCATACAAGTGACTCTTTTCTCACTATCTCTGGTATGTCTTCCACCTTTGCACTTTGTTCTTTTGGTGACATCCAAACCTGAAGATTGTCATGCCAAGTAGCTGCTTTGGCCCGATGCAGATCGATATTGCTGGAATAAAGCATGCCATTTCCCTCTTCACGACTATAGTACTTAGCCTTGATTTCTTTTGGCTGTTCGTGAAATGATTTGACGGCTTGGATAATCTCCTCCATCAGTGAAACAGGGATTCCATGGTTGATAACTTGAAAGAAACCCCATTCACTTGCAGCTTCTTTGACTTGCTCAACGAGTTTGGGACGGTGAGCTTGTGAGGTAATGTTTTCCAGGTCGATTACGGGGATGCTGGTGTTTGTTTGAGAAGGATTGAGAGTGGAAAGAGTTTCAGGTGGTTGTATAAAAATTTTGGGAATGGAAGTTATGCCTGATTCTATCAAGCCCTTGACTCCAACTTTCGACTGATCAAACTCCTTGATCTCTTTCATCCGATCATCATTTGAAGTAATAACACCAGTATTTGCAGCTGCCATTTTCTCGAAACTGCTTGTTTCCAAGGATTTCTGTTTTCGTACAATTTTTTATCACTGGTTGCGGAGGTATATAATGAAATAGTTTGGGACCCATCTTCGATGAACAGTGGAGAATAGAAGATTGGGTTGAAATTAATCTCCTTAATTCAAAGAATTAACAGTGGATTTTTTATCACTGGTTCAATGGATTAATCTCTCTAATTCAAAGGATTTTTTATCACCGGTTGTTGAGGTATATAATGAAATAGTTTGGGACCCATCTTCGATGAACAGTGGAGAATAGAAGATTGGGTTGAAATTAATCTCCTTAATTCAAAGAATTAACAGTGGATTTTTTATCACTGGTTCAATGGATTAATCTCTCTAATTCAAAGGATTTTTTATCACCGGTTGTTGAGGTATATAATGAAATAGTTTGGGACCCATCTTCGATGAACAGTGGAGAATAGAAGATTGCGCTGAAATTAATCTCTTTAATTCAAAGGATTAACAGTGGATTTTTTATCACTGGTTCAAAGGATTAATCTCTTTATTTCAAAGGATTAGTTAAGTATTATTGTAATCAACATCATATTAGTAGTATATCTTATTTAAAGTGTCATTATATGTTAGAAATTTTCAAAATAGTGAAAGAACGATAGATTAAAAGAAATAGTTAAAAATATTAAATTGAGCTCTTTTAGTAACCGTAATTAATATTTTAACGCAACCGTTGTTTATGTGCTTTTTTCTAATAATGAATAAGTCAATACTTGAAACCAAGAAATGGGAAATGGACGAATTCATCTTTCTGATCAAGATGAGGTCATGGCGTTAGGTGAATGCTTTCTGGAAAGAAACTTGCTTTAATGAAGCAACAGGGTGGGTTTGTCTCCTAGGATATGATCCAGCCAGTTCAGATAAAAGACCAAAAGATTTATCTGTAGGCGGTCACCACCAAAAGCAAAATTCATGAAATTTAACGTGGATGAATAGGCTAGAAGTGTCTTAAGAATTTCATCTAGTTCTGTTATAGCCTTATTGTCGTAACGGCTTCGCGCTCGACGATTTTGAAAAAAAAACTTAAAAACAAAAATGGAGTCGCCACCAATCTTTTTTTTGCTAGGTGTGATTGGTCACCTAAAAATCTTATCTTTTCAACAAAACCTTAAAAACGATTAAGTTTTATTAAAAAGACAACTTGGGTCTGCGAAAACAAAATTTAGGTTCGGGGGTACGGTTACGCGTGGGGAAGGATTAGCACCCCCACGACGCCCGTTAAAAACGGTACCATAATAATCATGTGTTATCCTTTAATTTTAATAAAATGGTCTTGAATTAATATTTAAAAATAATTCTTATTTCATTGCAATCAGTTTTATTCTTTTTATTCAAAGTTATTTTTTTATTTGTAAAAATCATTTTGTTTTATTTTTTTTTAAAAAGGTTCAATTTTATTTTTCAAAAGTGAATGTGAACCTATTTGTATTGAAAAAATTAAATCAAATATCCCAATACTCTGGTAACATTTGAAATAATTTTCCTCACCTAGAGATTTCTTAAGAATCACTACTTGTGAGTTCTATAGAATCTCATCCTCGGAAGATTCACACTCGCTTCAAAAATTATTATGAATGCATATGATGCAAACAGATAATAAATGATGCAAATGAATTTTTGATTTTTATATAAATATTTCCTTATTTATTTTAAATAAAAATTCTTATTATTGAAAAATTGCACTAAGTATCCCAATACTCTGGTAACACTTAGTGAACTCTTCTCACCTAGGGATCAGTCAAGAAATCACTACTTGTGAGTTTCATGACATCCCATCATCGGAAGATTTGTTTACTTAAATTTAAATTTTATTATTTATTTCCTTTTTTTATTTTCTTTTAAAAAAACTTATTTATTTTTATTTTTTAATAAAGATTTAAATTATTGAAAAATCATACTAAACATCCCAATACTCTGGTAACATTTAGTAGACTCTTCTCATCTAGGGATCAGTCAAGAAATCACTACTTGTGAGTTTCATGACATCCCATCATCGGAAGGATTTCATTTAATTAAATTTAATTTTTATTATTAATTTCCTTTTTGGATTTTCTTTTAAAAACTTATTTATTTTTTAAGAAAAATTTAAATTATTGAAAAATCATACTAAATATCCCAATACTTTGGTAACATTTAGTACGACTCTTCTCACCTAGGGATCAGTCAAGAAATCACTACTTGTGAGTTTCATAACATCCCATCATCGGGCTTCATTTATTTAAATTTTATTATTAACACAAATTTGAATTTCATTATTTTTTAAATACATTTCGTGATCAATAATAATAATTAATGAAAAGAAAAATTTTCAAAAACTTTTATTTTACAACATGCCTTAATGATAATAATAATAATAATAATAATAATAAATTTTTTAACAATTTTTTTTAATTAATTTTCTTAATTTTTAATTTTTAATTTTCTAATTGATTAAAAAAATTTAAACAAAACAAATAAATACTAAATAAATAAACAAATGATAAAAAGAAAAACAAAATTTTACCAAAATGGATTGGGCTTGGACCCAATAGGAAATCTACCAAAGAACAAAATTTGGGCCCAATAGCCAAAGCCCAAACTCCAAAGGGGCCACACGGATGGGCCTGGTCCAACCTGGGCGCGCGGGTTGTCAATCGGGTGAGCGGGTCGGGTCGGATTCGCTGGGGCGGCACGCTAGCGATGGCGGAGACGGGTCGGGCGCGCGGATCCCGGGTCGGATCCGGATCCGCGCGGGTCAGCCAATTTTTTTAGCTATAAAAACCTCCTTTTTTTTTTACTCTTTCATTTTTCTCCTTTCACACAAAAAAAACTCTCAGAGCTCTCAAAGGTCTCCCGGCCTGGGGCGATTTTCGGATTTTCGGCCGCCGCCTACGCCACCGCCGGCCGTCGTCACCGGTAGCCAGATCACAAAAAGCTTCCCACTTTCCGATGCCTTTCCACCTCCTCTTTCAAAATCCAACCTCCGTTTCACCGAGAAATCACCCTAGCCCCCAGATCTGAGCTTCAAACCTTCGGCCTCCTCCTCCCTTTTTGTTTTTTTTTTTTGGTTGATGCTCCGGATGGTTTTGGTTTGTGATTTTGGTTTTGGTTTTGTGTTTTGTGTTTGTTTTGCAGGTTTGGGGTTTAGATCTGGGTTAGGGGGTCTCGGTTGTGGTGGTTTGTGGTGGTGATGACGATGATGATAGTTGGGTGATGATGATGACGGTGATGATGGTGGTGAGGGGTGACTAGACGGTGAGTGGGGGATGGTCTTCGTCTGAGGCAGAGGGAGGGTTTCGGTGGTGAGAGGCGACAAGCAGAGGCTATGTTGGGGTCGTTTTGGTTGAATGAGGAGTGGCAGACCGAGAGGAAAGAAGCCACAATCGCCTTGTTGTCGAGAAGGAAGGGAAGAGTCCATGACCGACCCCCCTGGTTGTGACCGGATGAGGGTTTTTAGATGGAGTGAAACTTGGCTTCCGGGTTTTCAGAGATGGGACGGGGTAGGCAGGAAGCTATGGTGGCTGGTAGGCTGGCTGATGGACAGTGGCAGTGACTGATGGACAACAGAACAGCAAATAATAATAATAATAATAATAATAATAATAATAATAATAATAATAATAATAATAATAATAAAAATATAAACAAATAATAATAATAATGAAAGTAATAAAAATAGAAATAAAAATAATAGTAATAATATAATAATAATAATAATAACAGATAATAATAAAATAATATAAATAAGAAAAATAAAAATGCGTATATATATGTAATAATAATAACAAAGAAAATGGGACAAAATTAGGTGTCAACAGCTGCCCCTCTTTGCTCATTGCTGAGGATCAGGAATAGAGCAAAGACAATAGACACTAATTTTGTCCGGCTTATGACTTAATCTCTTTTTTTTTTCTTTCTTCTTTTTTCTCCCTTTTTTTTCTTTTTTCTTTTTTTTTTTTTTTCTTTTTTTTTTATTTTCATTTTTTTTTGAAATGCGCTCCTCTTGCAACAGAGGCGATGAAACTTTAAATTTCTTTTTATTTTGTTTTTTTTGTTTTGTTTTGTTTTTTTTTTTTTTTTCGAGAAAGCTCCTCTTGCAGCAGAGGCAATGAAACTTTAAATTCTTTTCCTAGAGAAGTGCTCCTCTTGCAGCAGAGGCGATGAAACTTTAAATTTTTTCCTGAAAAGTGCTCCTCTTGCAGCAGAGGCAATGAAACTTAAAATTGAAAGATTTCACATTCAAAGATCTAAGATTCGGAGATTCACATATGAAATTTTGATTTGGAGATTCACATCCAAAAATTTGATTTGGAGATTCACATCCGAATTTTGATTTTGAATTCAGAGATTCACACCTGAAATGTTTGATTTGGAGATTCACATCCAATATTTTGATTTTGATTTGGAGGTTCACATCCAGAACGTTTGACTTAGAGATTCACACCCAATATTTTAATTTTGATTTGGAGATTCACATCCAAATCGAACTTCCCTATCTTAAAATTCCTTATCTTGATTTTTCTTCAATTTCATCTTTAAATCTTATGTTTAATCTCATTTCAAATTTAATCTCGAACCTCCTCTTTAAAATATAGTCTTGAACTTTCTTCTTCTCCATTCTTCTTCTCTTTTTTTTTTTAACCTTCTTCTTCCTCTTTTTTTTTTTTAACTTCAAGATCTTAATCTTCCAATCTCATATTCTAATCTTGCATTTTCTTGACCAGGATACATTCAGGAACTCAATTTGAGGATTTGCATTGAAAATTCCAAACATAAACCTTAATACAGAGATTCGCATCTTAAATCCAGAGATTCTCATCTAGAATTTTGAGTTGGAGTTTCACATCCAAATATCCATTTTAGAGATTCGCATCCGAAATTTCAGAGATTCTCACCTAAAGATTTTAACTTGAAATTCAGAGATTCACATATGAAATTTTGATTTAGGGATTCACACCCTGAATTTTAATTCGGAGATTCACACCCGAAATTTTACCTTGGAGATTCACATCCAAAAATTTGACTTAGGGATTCGCACCCAAAATTTTAATTCGGAAATTCACATCCGAACTTTTAACTTGGAGATTCACATCCAAAAATTTGACTTAGGGATTCACACCCTGAATTTTAATTCGAAAATTCACATCCGAAATTTTAACTTGGAGATTCACATCCAAAAATTTGACTTAGGGATTCACACCCTGAATTTTAATTCGGAGATTCCCACCTGAAGATTTTAACTTGAAATTCAGAGATTCACATCTGAAATTTTGATTTAGGGATTCACACCCTGAATTTTAATTCGGAGATTCACACCCGAAGATTTTAACTTGAAATTCAGAGATTCACATCTGAAATTTTGATTTAGAGATTCACACCCTGAATTTTAATTCGGAGATTCACACCCGAAGATTTTAACTTGAAATTCAGAGATTCACATCTGAAATTTTAACTTGAAATTCAGAGATTCACATCTGAAATTTTGATTTAGGGATTCACACCCTGAATTTTAATTCGGAGATTCACACCCGAAGATTTTAACTTGAAATTCAGAGATTCACATCTGAAATTTTAACTTGAAATTCAGAGATTCACATCTGAAATTTTGATTTAGGGATTCACACCCTGAATTTTAATTCGGAGATTCACACTCGAAATTTTCTGAATTGGAGATTCACATCCAAATATTTAACTTCTTGCTTAAAATTTTCTGAATTGGAGATTCACATCCAAAAACTTAGTTTCTTGATGCATCATCCTTTTAAAACTTTTTACTTAAAAATGATCTTCCCATCTTATCCTAAAATTTTCAAAATCCCACTTCCTTCCTTTTTCTTGTGTTTTGCCCCTCTTTTTTTTTGATCAAGAATGTACAAACTTTGTTACTTATAGGTGAAATTTTCATTTGTCTTCCCCCCTTTTTTTTTTTTAATGTATGTGATGAATGCAAATGTAAATGTCGAGAAATAGGAAAAAGAGAAAAAATAAAATAAAAAAAGGAAAGAAAAGGAAAAATAAAAGGAATCAAAAGTTGCAGTAACAATGTTCACAAGACCATCATTCTCACCATTTTTGAATCTCTTCAAATCATAAGCTTCCATATATCTACTAATTCCACGAAACACCATTAATTCTTGTTCATTTTTCACCATTTGATCATACATTCATATTTTTTCTGCGCACTTGCAAACCTTCCCAGCATTCTCACCTGTTCTTTCTTCGCCCCATATCATGTTCAACTTTCCTCTTTTGTAACGCATTGGGCTTTCACAAACATTGTCAATCACTTATTTATCGTCATTTCAATTTTATAATAAATGCAATACCATCACATTTCTTTCAATAATCATAAGTATGTAGATTGGTCAAAAGTTGAAGGAAAGACATTTATGATGAAGTAAACGAGAACAAATTTAACCAAGAATAATAGGTAATTTCCAGAGGTCAAGGGAAGGTAACAATATCTAAACAATGAATATTCAATCAATCTTGATAAACTAATCTAAGATTTTTCCCAAAATTCTATTTGATTGACCTTCTAATCATTCTGGTTCCATCAATGCTTTGCCCCCCACTTCATGAAATCTTCGAACAGTACTGGTTTCCCTTATAAAAGGCTATCTTCCAGAGATTTCAGTCAAACCTCCCACTCTTCTTTTGACTCAAATCGCCCTTTTGGGTTTTCAACTTGAGCCCCTTTTTATTCTTCTCTCTTTTTTTTTAGCTTTTTTTTTAGCTTTTTCTTTTTCATTTTTCCTTTTTCTTTCTTTTTCTTTTTACATTTTCATTCTTTTTCAAGGACCATACTTATCCATAATCAACACACTTATCAAGCCCCACAATCATGAACTTGTAACACATCTAAGCTCAATATATGATTCCTTAACTCAAGCATTCAAGTTTGATCAAAATGGACTTTTAAGGTACGTAATGTAGGCCATGGTTCAGGGTTTTGAAAGAATGGATAATAAGGCCCAAAATACATGTTTCAAGGGTTTCAAGCCATAGGATCATTTTTCATCATATTAAGAATCTTAGCATTCTACCCTATTCTTTGTTCATTCTTCTTCTTTTTTTTTTGTTTGTCTTTCTATTCTTTTCCATTCATCTCCTTTTCTTTTGACTCACTCTTTTCCTCATGAAGATATCTTTTTCTTTATCTTGCCCCTTAGATTTCTTAATGACTTGAAAAATTTTTTTGTGGGCAAATCTCACTTCATTTTTCTCAATTTTGCCCCCCAATGTGGAGGGTGATCCTTGGCGGGTTTCTTTAAAAAATATGTTTAACTATGAGGCTCAAAAGGGGTAACAAAGGATAATTTTTCTCATATGTGAAGGGTAAACCAAAGATGACCATTTCTCATTTCAAACGTAAATACTCTTATCAAAGAATTACTTATTGAGCCATCACAACCTTATGAAAAATCTGCTTTCCTTGTGTACACTACATCGACTGATTTCAACATTCCTATCGATCATGGGGGACAAAATGGTCAATACAAATAGAATTTTAAAGTTTTATCCCAGATTATTATCATAATCAACTTCATATTCATCATTTAACAACAAAATTGGGCAAAGTATGGTGATTAATCAAAAAAGGGTAAAATATAGGCAAATGTACAAAAAATATAAGACTTCGAAGGGGAGAGAAAATGTAATGAAAATGCATCGATTACTCTATTGAAACGACAAAAAATAAATGAAAGTCAATACACAAAAAGCGCTTTTCAGTTCATGAGCATTACAAAAGGAAACAGCTTTACACCATTATGAATGACTAACCAAAAAGTCTTCTTTTGCAATCATACTGTAGCATGGTTAACCCGTTCCTTCTTTTATCCCAAAATCCAACAAACCAGATCTAATCAAACTTTGCACCTTATGCTTGAAAGCAGGGCAACTTTCTATTGAATGACCCATATTTCCACTATGATAGTCACACCGAGCATTTAGGTCATACCATTCTGGATATGGAGGTTCCAAAGGTTTTAGTTGGACTGGGGTAACAAGCTGGTTCTCAACAAGGTATTGAAATACTTCAGTGTAAGACCAAGGAATTGGATCAATGTCGGTCCTTCTCCGTTTGTTTCGAGATCCTCTTTGGTTACTTTGGGTAGGCATAGGTGTTTGGAGACCTATTTGCCAACTAGATTGGGGGATTGGCTGACGGGTATTCAGGTTCGGAGAGATATTATTTATGGTGGGGTAATGGGTGTGGTACATTGGATAAGAATGGTACGGAGCAAAGTCTCCCATTTGTTGCCCCTCATAATTCATAGCATAAACATCTTCTTCATTCCCCGATATATCGCCTCTTCTTGTATTCATGACATCATCTCCTACAAGCTTGCCACTATTGATTGCATTCTCTATTATTTCGCCAGAAATTACCATATCTGCAAAATTCTTGGTGGCATTACCGACCATCATTTCATAAAATGGTGCCGGGAGTGTATTGACAAACAAGATGGTGGTTTCTTTCTCTGTGAGAGGTGGTTGGACCTGGGCAGCTACATCCCTCCATCTCCGAGCATATTCTTTAAAGCTCTCCTCATGTTTCTTCCTCATGCCTTGTAAGGACAGGCGGTCTGGTGCCAAATCTTCAATGTGCTTGTATTGAGCAATGAATGCCCGAGCCAATTCTTTCCATGAGCGAATATAGGCTCGATCTAGTTGGGTGTACCACCTGGCAGCTGATCCGGTTAGACTGTCTTGAAAAATATGCACCAATAATTCATCATTCTGAGCATAAGCAGCCATTTTCTGACAGTACATCTTGATATGAGTTGCTGGCATTTGGTCCCATCATACTTTTCAAAATCTGGAACTTTGAACTTTGGTGGGATAACTACACCCGGTACCAAACAGAGCTCGCTCGCCTCCAAAGAACCATATAAACCCATCCCTTCAATAGCTCGTAACCTCTCTTCAAGGAGATCTAACTTCGTCTGAGGCTTTAAGCTCTCTTTCATTGTTGATACACCCATCTTCAATTTCTCTTGTTCTTTAGGATCCTCTGAATCATGGATAGAGATCGGATCTAATGGGTTCCTTCTGAAGTTTGGAATGTCGTGCCCCGCAAATAGCATATGCTGTGAAGTACGAACTTGGGGTGGAATGGGACTTCGTGGATATGAACGTTCACCGTCTTGTGCCCACCTTTCTTGAGTAGTTGCTTCCCCTACTGGTTCTTTTCCTTTATTCATTTTAGTCATCATCTCCAGCATTGTAGCCAATTGCCCCTTCATCTCCTCTTGCGCCTTTTCTATTTTCTCCATTCGGCTAGCCTGTCCTTCTTCCATGGTCTAAGCTTGTGAGAATCCTGAATTACTTTGTAATCTTTGGTGGTCGAGAAGCCTTGAACCTTATTACCACAATTTTCTAATTAGAAAAACTTTATCTTATTTCTTTCAAAATTTTGGAACAAACAAAATTTTCTTTTTGTTCTTTTTTTTTTCAAAAAAATAAAGAGTATTGACATATTTACTAAAGTATAACAAGTATACAATGTGAATTTTACGAAAATCATGTTATTTGTATATGTATGCAAATGATATGTATGACAAAATCTATGAAATGGAACAATTTTTCTTCTTCTTTTCCTTTTTTCCATTTTTATTCCTTTCTTTCCTTCTTTTTTTTTTGTTATTTTGTTAGTTTGCATAACTTTCTTGATGTCATAACGTATTAAGCTTTAGAGAAAAACCTAATAGCTAGACACTAAAATCAAAGGAGTCGCCACCAACCATTCTACCTAGGTGTGATTGGTCACCTATTCAAACTAAGGATAAGGCTTGGTCTACGTTCAAAGATACTAGGGTTCGGGAGTACGGTTACGTGTAGGGAAGGATTAGCACCCCTACAACGCCCATCCTAAAATGGTACCAACTAGTTTTAGGTTATCTTTACAATTTGCCTTGTGTTTATATTAATTTCGATATGCTTATATATTGGGAATATTTCTAAGATTTTTCCATCAATTTGGCTCCAATCTTAGAAATTCCCCTCACCTCAAGATGTTCAAGGAGTCTCAATTGACTTTCTTGAATTCCATCGTCGAATTAATTACATAATTTATGAAAATCTTATTCTTTCTAACTTTGGCTTCTAATTTCGACTCCATATTAATTTCTATATTTTTTAATCTTATTTCATATTATATTTATCTCTATATTTTATTTATTTATTTTATTTATTTAGAGAATAAATATGAATCATGGTTTATTGAAGATTTTCTTAAAAGCGTCCCATCAATTTGGCTCGGCTTAAAAGAAATCTTTTCACCTAGAAAATTCAAGGAGTCCCAATTGACTTTCTTGAAATTTCATCATTGGCATAATTCATATATTTTTTATTTCCTATAATCTTTATTCTAAGCTATTTGGTTCATTTATTTATTC
This sequence comes from Heritiera littoralis, assembly GCA_031772115.1. Classification (NCBI taxonomy): domain Eukaryota; kingdom Viridiplantae; phylum Streptophyta; class Magnoliopsida; order Malvales; family Malvaceae; genus Heritiera; species Heritiera littoralis. Next base: position 1,167,708 of record JAPDPK010000162.1, read on the forward strand.
ATTTATCTAATTTTATTTAAATTTCTTTAATCTTAATCTTGATTTAATTTATCTTTATTTTATTTATTTATATTTATTTAATAAACATGAATTATATTTTATTGAAAATTCTTTCAAAAGTATTCCATCAATTTGGCTCAACTTAAGAAAGAATCATCTCACCTAAACATTTTAAGATGTCTCAATTGACTTTCTCTAAATGTCATCATCGGTATAATTCATATTTTTTATTTCCTATAATTTTATTCCAAGCTATTTAGTTCGTTTATTTATTCACTTATCTAATTTTATTTAAATTTCTTTAACTTTAATCTTGATTTTATTTATTTCATTTATTTATATTTATTTAATAAACATGAATTATATTTTATCGAAAACTCTTTCAAAAGTATCCCATCAATTTGGCTCAACTTAAGAAAGAATCATCTCACCTAGAAATACCCAATGAGTCTCAATTGACTTTCTTGGAATTTCATCCTCGGTATAACTCATATTTATTTCTTTATTATCTAATCTTATTAATTACTTAGTTATTTTCAATCTAAACTATTTCATTCTATTTATTTAATTTCTCATCTAATTTATATTCTCGTATTTATATTTATTTATCTATATATATTTATATTTTATTCATATTTAATTCACTAAGAATAAACATGTATTATAATTTATTGAAAATTCTTTCAAAAGTATCCCATCGATTTGGCTCAACTTAAGAAAGAATTTCCTCACCTAGAAATTTCAAGAAATCTCAATTGACTTTCTCGAAATTTCATCATTGGTACAATTTACATTCATTTTTCTATTTTATACAATTTTATATTATTTAAATTTAATTTTTTATCTAACAGAAATTTTCAAAAAAAAAAAAATTTTTTTGTGTCTCTATATACATCCCTAAATAATCATTTCTAACTCTAAAATGAACTTTTAAAATCAAATTAATAAACTAATTAAGAAAGCATAACGAATTAAGTAAATAAAAGAAAATTAAGCAAACCAATCTAATATTTTTTTTTTTGGTTACAAAACCAATCTAATATTTACTAACACATTTAAATATTTACATAAACAGACTTTAAAAAATCAAACCTAATAAATTACAAAGTAACTAACAAAACAAATAAGTGAATGAATAAGCACAGCGGCAAAGGAATTTCTATCTACAATTCTATTTTATGAATTTCATTTAGTAAGTTTACATTATACTTTTCATGATTACACATCCTATCAACTGACAACAAATTAAAATCGTTTCTTGAGATCTCAACTTATTAAATGGACAGGTAAAACATGTATAAAAGCATGTCTACAATTAATTTATCATCATCAAGTAAAGAAAACCAAATCCAATCATGACGACTTAAAGGTGTAATAAAATGAGAAAAGAAAGGAAATAAACCTTTATCAAATTTTCTTCTCAGACCGTTCCATCAATTTTTAACACCTTTAACAACGCCGCACAGCCTGCTTTTCAATTTCTAACATCGCTTCAGCTGCTGGTTGTGAACGTCTGTTCCTTCTCTTGCGACGATTATTCCTTCTGCCGTCTGTCTACTCTAGCTAGCCAGAAAACTTTTTTTTTGTCCTCCCTTTCCTTTTTCTTGTGTTGTTCTTTTTATAGACCTAGGTTTTCTTTTTTTGGTAATAAAAATCAAGAACCAATCTTTTAGGAAATTTTAGATTTCAAGAATCGGATCTTAAATCCGATATTAATTCTGATTTTCCTTCCCATAAAATTTAAATTTCAATCTTTAATAGTCTCATTTAAGTCTGCTTTCCTATCAAAATTAATTCCGATTTCTTTCCCTTTGTATTATATTTTATAAAAAATAAAAATCCAAAATTTATTTATAAATCTAAATTAAAAATAATAATAATAAAAATCAATAATAATAAAAAAAACTAATTAATTAAAAATATCTGAAGAAGACCCGGACAAAAATGGTGTCTACAGTTGCCCCTCTTTGCACTTTTGCTGTGAAACAGTAATGGTGCAAAGACATAGACAACCATTTTGTCCGAATGCAAGACCTATCAATGAATTTTTTGTAAAATATGATTTTTTTTAGCCTTCTCTCACATGAGGCTAAAATGCCAAATGAAATTTCCTAACCTTCTTCTCTTATAAAGATTGAGGAATGAATGCAAAATGAAGTTTCCTAGCCTCTTCTATCATAAGACTAAGGAAATGAATGCAAAATGGAATTTTCTAGTCTTCTCTATCATAAGACTAAAGAAATAAATGCAAAATGGAACTTTTTAGTCTTTTCTATCATAAGACTAAGGAATGCAAGATGAAGTTTTCCTAGTCTCTCCTATCATAAGACTAAGGAATGGAAAAAATGAAATTTCCTAGTCTTTCCTATCATAAGACGAAGGAAATGAATGTAGAATGAGATTTCCTAATCTTTTTTACCACAAGATTAAGGAATGCAAAGTGAAATTCCTAGTCTCTCCTATCATAAGACTAAGGAATGCAAGCATGAATTTTCCAAATCTTTTCTATCATAAGATTAAGGAATGCAAAGTGAAGTTCCTAGTCTCTCCTATCATAAGACTAAGGAATGTAAGATGAAATTTTCCGAGTCTCTCCTATCATAAGACTAAGGAATGCAAACATGAATTTTCCTAATCTTTTCTATCACAAGATTAAGGAATGCAAAGCGAGATTTTTTTTTTTTAGTCTCTTCTATCATAAGACTAAGGATTGTGAAATTAAATTTCCTAGTCTTTCCTATCATAAGACTAAGGAATGGATAATGATCATGAAGTAAAAGCTCCTCTCACAAGAGGTTATGAGATTTTTGAAAACAAAAAGCTCCTCTCAACAGAGGCAATGAGACTTTTGAAAATAACGAGCTCCTCTCAACAGAGGCAATGAGACTTTTGAAAATAACGAGCTCCTCTCAACAGAGGCAATGAAACTTTTGAAAAATAAAGCTCCTCTCAACAGAGGCAATGAGACTTTTGAAAAATAAAGCTCCTCTCAACAGAGGCAATGAGACTTTTAAAATAAAGAATTTCATTCAGAATGCCAGTTATCATGGGCTTGACTGGGCTTAATTTTCATTTTGATGCCAACAATATTGGGCTTCATCCTCCTTTAAAGTGCCAGCTAAACTGGACTTTGCTCTCATCTAAGATTTTTCAAAAAAAGTAATTTTCTCATCATTTTCTCATACCTCATCATTTTTCCAAATTACCATATCTTATATTTTCTCTTTTCCTCAAAATTTTAATCATTCGGAACTTTTTATCCTAATGTCTTTAACAAATAGTTCAATGTCAAAATGCACCAATGAAATGTCATGCATGTCATGAATATAATGAATGCTATGAATGTTATGCACATGTCAATGTAATGCTCCCTGAATTATTCCATGAATGTATGCAAATGCATTCTCAATTGTGGTAACAAGATTCTCAAGCTCATCTTGCCTTTCTCAAGTCCCACATATCTGCTGAATTCTTTAAATCTCCTTTTATTTAACATCCCATCTTTTATTGAGTCCTAGTCCAGTTATGCCCGAAGACTAACCATCATGTTTTCAGATTTGTATATTCATCATTCACTTTTGTTTCCTTCTCTCTCTTAGTAATGCAAGATTTCTCAAAAGAATATTTTTTTTCAAAAATTTACCCAAAAAAGGTTACCAACATTTATTTATTTTCCTTCCAACTCGACCATCAATGTAATGCACTTATGCATATTCTCCATTTGTTATATGGGTGGTATAAATTTAAAATGACCAAGAGAGATATAGATATTCATTCTTAGAAAAGGAACATGAAATCAAGAAAAATCAATGGGACAGTCTGTTTGGAATAGGGTTTTCAGTATCCATTTAATGAACATTCTGACATTCAATCAAGTCAATCTAAAATTCTTTTCCAAAAGCCCACTCTTATGTTGATATATTTTTTCATGTAGTGTCTGCCAATCTTGCCCTTTATCAAAACTTTTTTTTGCTGATATTTTCCTAAGCCGCCTTTTCAGGTTTTCAACTTAGGTGCCCCTTTGTTTGATTCAAATTGCTCTTTTCAGGTTTTCAATTTGAATCTTCCTTTTTCTTTTTTTCTTTCTTTTTTTTTCTTCTTTTTTTCTTTCTCTTTTTTCTTCTTTTTTCTTCTTTTTTTTTTCTTTTTTTTCATATTTCTCCTTTTTTTTTCATTTTCAACTTCCTTGGCTTTGACAAACTTCAACCTTCAATGCTCAATCCAAATTCATGCCCCTTAATAGGCGTTCTTGATTTCGATCCAAGATATCTTCTAAAGCTCATGGACTTCTTTATTCAACTTGATCTACTTCCTTTATCTTCCTCGAACCTTCAAAGGATCATTATCTCATTATACAGGTATGCCTTCATTCAATACATGATTCTTCAATTTAAACATTTACATTTGATCAAAATGGGCTTTTAAAGGCATGTAATGTAGGCTCAGGTGGGGGCTTATGAAAGAAAAGGATATAGTAGGCCCAAACCGTGTTTCAAGGTTTATAAACCAAGGGATCACTTTCTTTATCAAGTAAAACATTCAGGCATTTTGCCCCTTCTTGCTTTTTTTTTAGGTTTTCTTTTTGAATAGAAACCCTTTTTTTCTCTTCTTCCTCTATTTTTCACAAAATTGGGCTATTTTTCTTTTCTTTTTTTTTTGATTCATCATGAACACTTTCATTTTTGCCCCCAAAATTTCTTTATTTCATCTTCCTTGCCCCCAATGTGGAGGGTGATCCTTGGTGGGTTATATTATAAAAATATAATAGGCTCAAAAGGGGTAATCAAATGATAATTTTACTCATGCTTGAAGGATAGTGAAAGAAGGCCATTTATCATTTCAAATGTAAGTGCTCTCCTTAAAGATCATTTATTGAACAATGACAAACTTGTTAGAAGCTTTTGTAAGAGATTCACCTTTCTCGTATCGTCTATCAAGTGTGGATGGTGAGCAATCTTTCCTTCATTTCCTTGCTTTTGCAACATTGGCAAATCAGTGATTCATCAACAATAGTAGTTCTTTCAAAATTGAATCCCAGATCTATTGACATCATTATCATCATGTTCATTATTTAGATACTTGTGAATGAAAGATATGATGAGTATGTGGGAAATGGCAAATGAACAAATAGAATGAGAAATTGACAGTGCGTCACACTAGTCGCTTTATTGAAAAGAAAATAAATAAAAGTTAACCCATACATAAAATTTATTTCGTGCTTATGGGCTTAAGCACTTTCAAAAACTATCTTGCATTACTTAAAGAAATAAAAGAAAGCAAAAATAAAACTAGAATTTATAGATCTTCAAAATTGTCAGGCTCGAACCCTTCATGCCCCCACAAAACTCATCCTTCATTCGTGTGGTTAGGTAATGGGTTTGCATCCGTAGCTGATTCCCCTTTAGTCTCAAAACTCAACATGCCGACTTTTATCAGTCCTTGCACTCTATACTTTAGCGCAGTGCAATTCTCTAGAGAGTGGCCCACATTCCCGAAGTGATACTCGCATCGAGCATTCTCATCGTACCACTTTGGATATGGAGGCTTGAGAGGTTCCACATAGATGGGTGCAATGAGTTGTCCTTTGATCAATTTTGGGTACAGCTCAGTGTAGGTTATGGGGATTGGGTCAATAGGAGTCCTTTCTCTTTTTGGCCATGACGCATTATGATTGCCCTCTTGCTTATTAAACTGCTTAGCTGGCTGAATAGTTGGGGCAGGTGTTTGGGGACTAGGTTGAACATTAACCTTAGGGTAAGAATGGTAAGGATTCTGGGCAGGATAGTAAGGTTGTGGCATGTGATAAGGGTGTTGTGGGACATAGCCTCCATATTGCCTTCCATATGCAACAGCATGGACTTCTTCTTCCCTTCTTTTGTTGGCTCCTCCTTTCTTCTCAATACTGTTGGGAGCTTCAATCTTTCCACTCTTGATTGCATTCTCAATTATCTCACCAGACAATACCATATCAGCAAAATTCTTAGTGGCATTATCGATCATCCTATCGTAGTATGGAGCCTTCAAAGTATTAACGAACATAATGGTAAGCTCCTTATCCGAAAGTGGAGGTTGCACCTCTGCAGCCATATCACGCCACCTTTGGGCATATTGTTTGAAACTCTCATTAGCCTTCTTTTCCATGCTTTGTAAAGACAGACGATCAGGGGCCATGTCAGCAACATGTCGATATTGAGCCATAAATGCTCTTGCCAAGTCATTCCAAGTGGTGATTCGAGTTCCATCTAATTGATTATACCACTTCACTGCAGACCCAGTAAGGCTTTCTTGAAGGATATGAATAAGAAGTTTATCATCTTGGGCATAGGCAGCCATCTTTCGGCAATACATAATGAGATGAGACCTAGGGCAAGAAGTCCCATTGTACTTTTCAAACTCCGGGGTCTTAAATTTGGGTGGAATGATTAAATCAGACACCAAACACAATCCAGTAGCATCCATGGGCCCATATAGATCTAAGCCTTCAATAGCTCGAATCCTTTCCTCCAACATATTAATCTTTTGTTGCGACTTCGCCTCATCTTTCTCTTTTGCTTGTTTGGCTTTCAACTTCTCAATTTCCCTTGGGTCATCTAAGTCGGGCATCTCAATGGGATCAGTAGATTTTGCACCTTGGGAAGGATAGGCGGGTCCTTGGAATTGAGCTCGTCCAAACACTTGGGGTATAGCAGCGTAAGCAGGTGGATATCTTCTTTCTTGGGATGTTTGACTTGGAAATGGACCAAATCCAGGAGGATAGACAGGGTCTTCCATACTGCGTTGTTGAACCCCTTCTTGGACTGCAACTTCCTCTACAACTCCTTTGCCCTTGCTTAGATTTTTCAACAGCTCTGTAATTTGGGCCAATTGCCCCCTCATTTCTTCTTGAGCTTTTTCCATCTTCTCCATACGCATGCTTGATTCTTCTTCCATGATCTTAGCTTGATAACGAGTGTTGTGTGAATGAACCTTTGGTCGAGCTATCTTCGAATCTTTTATTGCCACAATTAAGAATTTATCATTTCACATGTGGTGATGCTTGAAAAATTTTGAAAATGCTTTTTTTTTTAAAATGAATGAAGATGAACAAAATGATATGATGCTTCATGTTTATGAATGTAATGGCATGGTAAAAAGTTGCCATGTAACAATAATGGATGAGTGATGCATGGAAATGTTTTGGTAAAGACTCACGGTACCCTCTTAATGTCTCATGTGTAAACCAAAATCAAACAAACTTGATCAAGCATGTGTCTTGAGTAATGGGTATTTTCTAGAGCATGAGTTGATATGGCTCTATCTTACAGTTGGTCTGCTTAATTTCACTATATGCATTGCTTTAGATAAAAGGGCTAAAGGTTCCCAAATTGTTCCTCACTGTCGTCCATGCAAGACTAGTAAGGCACCCAATCCTCACCCATTATAGGTTACAAATGGAAAGGTTCAATTTGAGTGAGAGTATTTCGCTAGCCATTGCGGAGGTATTACCTCACGAGAGCGTAGTTACTTTACTTCCTCCTAAAAGGATAGAGCCCGGGTAGAGGGCTAATGCATGCACATGCACGTGAAGTGTGTGTCGAAGAAACATGTAGTTATTAACGTCTTATTATTTTATCAAAATTAACATACCTAAGGCAAACCTAAAATAACCTAAAACCAATCATTGGCTTGACTCTCTAAAGTCCCCAGTGGAGTCACCAAACTGTCATAACGTATTAAGCTTTAGAGAAAAACCTAATAGCTAGACACTAAAATCAAAGGAGTCGCCACCAACCATTCTACCTAGGTGTGATTGGTCACCTATTCAAACTAAGGATAAGGCTTGGTCTACGTTCAAAGATACTAGGGTTCGGGAGTACGGTTACGTGTAGGGAAGGATTAGCACCCCTACAACGCCCATCCTAAAATAGTACCAACTAGTTTTAGGTTATCTTTACAATTTGCCTTGTGTTTATATTAATTTCGATATGCTTATATATTGGGAATATTTCTAAGATTTTTCCATCAATTTGGCTCCAATCTTAGAAATTCCCCTCACCTCAAGATGTTCAAGGAGTCTCAATTGACTTTCTTGAATTCCATCGTCGAATTAATTACATAATTTATGAAAATCTTATTCTTTCTAACTTTGGCTTCTAATTTCGACTCCATATTAATTTCTATATTTTTTAATCTTATTTCATATTATATTTATCTCTATATTTTATTTATTTATTTTATTTATTTAGAGAATAAATATGAATCATGGTTTATTGAAGATTTTCTTAAAAGCGTCCCATCAATTTGGCTCGGCTTAAAAGAAATCTTTTCACCTAGAAAATTCAAGGAGTCCCAATTGACTTTCTTGAAATTTCATCATTGGCATAATTCATATATTTTTTATTTCCTATAATCTTTATTCTAAGCTATTTGGTTCATTTATTTATTCATTTATCTAATTTTATTTAAATTTCTTTAATCTTAATCTTGATTTAATTTATCTTTATTTTATTTATTTATATTTATTTAATAAACATGAATTATATTTTATTGAAAATTCTTTCAAAAGTATTCCATCAATTTGGCTCAACTTAAGAAAGAATCATCTCACCTAAACATTTTAAGATGTCTCAATTGACTTTCTCTAAATGTCATCATCGGTATAATTCATATTTTTTATTTCCTATAATTTTATTCCAAGCTATTTAGTTCGTTTATTTATTCACTTATCTAATTTTATTTAAATTTCTTTAACTTTAATCTTGATTTTATTTATTTCATTTATTTATATTTATTTAATAAACATGAATTATATTTTATCGAAAACTCTTTCAAAAGTATCCCATCAATTTGGCTCAACTTAAGAAAGAATCATCTCACCTAGAAATACCCAATGAGTCTCAATTGACTTTCTTGGAATTTCATCCTCGGTATAACTCATATTTATTTCTTTATTATCTAATCTTATTAATTACTTAGTTATTTTCAATCTAAACTATTTCATTCTATTTATTTAATTTCTCATCTAATTTATATTCTCGTATTTATATTTATTTATCTATATATATTTATATTTTATTCATATTTAATTCACTAAGAATAAACATGTATTATAATTTATTGAAAATTCTTTCAAAAGTATCCCATCGATTTGGCTCAACTTAAGAAAGAATTTCCTCACCTAGAAATTTCAAGGAATCTCAATTGACTTTCTCGAAATTTCATCATTGGTACAATTTACATTCATTTTTCTATTTTATACAATTTTATATTATTTAAATTTAATTTTTTATCTAACAGAAATTTTCAAAAAAAAAAATTTTTTTGTGTCTCTATATACATCCCTAAATAATCATTTCTAACTCTAAAATGAACTTTTAAAATCAAATTAATAAACTGCTTAAGAAAGCATAACGAATTAAGTAAATAAAAGAAAATTAAGCAAACCAATCTAATATTTTTTTTTTGGTTACAAAACCAATCTAATATTTACTAACACATTTAAATATTTACATAAACAGACTTTAAAAAATCAAACCTAATAAATTACAAAGTAACTAACAAAACAAATAAGTGAATGAATAAGCACAGCGGCAAAGGAATTTCTATCTACAATTCTATTTTATGAATTTCATTTAGTAAGTTTACATTATACTTTTCATGATTACACATCCTATCAACTGACAACAAATTAAAATCGTTTCTTGAGATCTCAACTTATTAAATGGACAGGTAAAACATGTATAAAAGCATGTCTACAATTAATTTATCATCATCAAGTAAAGAAAACCAAATCCAATCATGACGACTTAAAGGTGTAATAAAATGAGAAAAGAAAGGAAATAAACCTTTATCAAATTTTCTTCTCAGACCGTTCCATCAATTTTTAACACCTTTAACAACGCCGCACAGCCTGCTTTTCAATTTCTAACATCGCTTCAGCTGCTGGTTGTGAACGTCTGTTCCTTCTCTTGCGACGATTATTCCTTCTGCCGTCTGTCTACTCTAGCTAGCCAGAAAACTTTTTTTTTGTCCTCCCTTTCCTTTTTCTTGTGTTGTTCTTTTTATAGACCTAGGTTTTCTTTTTTTTGGTAATAAAAATCAAGAACCAATCTTTTAGGAAATTTTAGATTTCAAGAATCGGATCTTAAATCCGATATTAATTCTGATTTTCCTTCCCATAAAATTTAAATTTCAATCTTTAATAGTCTCATTTAAGTCTGCTTTCCTATCAAAATTAATTCCGATTTCTTTCCCTTTGTATTATATTTTATAAAAAAAAAATCCAAAATTTATTTATAAATCTAAATTAAAAAAAAATAAAAATAAAAATCAATAATAATAAAAAAAACTAATTAATTAAAAATATCTGAAGAAGACCCGGACAAAAATGGTGTCTACACTTGATTTTACATGTTGGGTATTTATGCCTTTACTTTAACCAAATCTTAAGGAAGAATAATTTCAACGAAAATAATCAATCAATAGCACATGTATACAAATTTGATAGAAAAGGAAATTGAAGAATAAACAAATTCAAGATTGTAAAAAACTCAGTCTAGTTTCTCAAAGACTTATCTACGAAATGTGATGCAACAATGCAAAATGCATACCAAAGTTCAAACTGAAATTTGCCCCTTACTTATCATATTCATTTATTAACTTACGAGGTTAAGCCCGAAACAAGTAAGAGAAGTTGAAGAGTAATCTTAAACCATATCAAAATTGTTTCAAAAACTCTCTCTCTTCTTTTTGTTTTTTAATTTTTTGGTGAGAGGAAACATTATTAACCATGAAATTTTATGTAAAATGTTCAAGACATGGCACAATAACAAGACATTGTTGAAAGACATGTTCAAACAAAATGCAATTTATGCAAAATGCAATTACAATGAAGATCAAATTCTATTTTATTTCACCTAACCTTCATGATTCTAAAATGCACATGACATGATTATCAATATATGTATACACAATGATGATGAAATGAATTAAAATGATATATGTCCCTAACATGTTCGAGAAAAACGAATATTTGTATTTACAATACCTAGACACTAATCTCATTATTCCTTAATCCAATTATGCAAGAAAGATGGAATTCCTAACTAAACCTGAGCATTCTTCTTCATTTTTCTAGAAATCATTTTTCTTTGATCACCAAACAAATTTTTTTTATTTTCTATATTTTTTTTATTTTTTTTCTAAAAAAAATTCACATCCCCTATCAATTCTTTTTTCAAAAATTAACTTTATTTCATTTTTATTCCTTTTCAAACTTTTTCTTTTATCACTAAAATTTTCTTTTTATTTTCTATTTTTCCTAAAATTCACATCCCCTATCAATTCTTTTTTCAAAAATTAACTTTATTTCATTTTTATTCCAAATCAAACTATATTTTATTTTTTTTTTGAATTCTTTTCCACACAAATTCAAGGACAATTTTTTTGTTGACATCTTTTTATTCAAGAAAAACTCAAATGTTTTTATATTTTCATTAAATTTCCTATACAACCCAAAAAAAAAAATAAAAATATTTCTTTCTTTATTTTTTTCTTGTCAACTTATTCTTTGAAAATTCTATACAGGAAAGTCAATTATTCATCTCTCTTTTCTTTCTTTTTTCTTTTTTTTTTTTTACTTCAAAAAGAAAAAATTTTCATTCATTCTTTCATTTTATTCTAACTCATTTTTGAAGAGATATTAATTCATTTCCTACTCAAAATCCCTTTCACTTTTATTTTTTTATGCCTTTATTTTTAAGAAAATTTTCCAAAAATAATAAAGAATAAAAAATTTTAATTAAAAAACTTAATTGAATTTCTTCTTATTATTTTTTGTCTTTTATACCTTTATCTTAAGAAAATTTTCCAAAAATAATAAAGAATAAAAAACTTAATTGAATTTCTTCTTATTATTTTTTTGTCTTTTGTTCCTTTATCTTAAGAAAATTTTCCAAAAATAATAAATAATAAAAAATTTTAATTAAAAAACTTAATTGAATTTCTTCTTATTATTTTTTTGTCTTTTATTCCTTTATCTTAAGAAAATTTTCCAAAAATAATAAATAATAAAAAATTTTAATTAAAAAACTTAATTGAATTTCTTCTTATTATTTTTTTGTGAAAGAGACATTTTTTTTTAACAAATTTTTTCATTTTTTATTGTAAAAAGAAAGGTTTATCCACATTTTATCATTTTATATTTTTCTTTTTAAAGAAAGAAAAGTGAAAGAAATTAAAACCTTTTTTATTTTTATATAAAAACATCTTGTAACCAAATATACACAAAACTTCTTTTTCTTCCTCTTGCTTTGGAGAATGCATTTTTGTTAGTTCTTATTTCTATGAACCTATATTTACAAAAAAATTCCCTCCTTAAAAAATGAAGAATTATTTGCATTTTTTAAGAAAGCCACATTTATTCTATGGTTTTTATCACACATCTTTATTTTTTTCAAAAATAGGTGTTTTTTCTTTTTACAAGATCTTTTATAAAGAAAATATATTTTTCATTTTTATTTTACAAAATTCCCTTTTTTAGAAAAAATCAAAGACTTAAATTATATACAATTCAAATCAAAATTGATTGTACCTTTATTATTGACATGAGAAAAATGGGTCAAATAGTGTTCCCCCGTGTCCTAATTTTGGGTTAATTTCTACAAAAATTGGACATGGCTCTACCTAAGGCTAGCCTCTTAGGTTTTTCTATATGCTGGGCTAGGTTTTCAAAATCTAAAGGTTCCCAAATTATACCTCACTGTCGTCCACACTAGACTAGTAAGATTTAATTTGAGTGGGAGTATTTCGCTTGCCATTGCGGAGGTGATTACCTCACGAGAGCATAGGTACTTTACTCCCTCCTAAGGAGGACGGAACCCGGGTATAGGGCTCATGTTATGCAAATGCAAGTGCAAATGTGTGTATGAGGGAACATTTATCAAACCATAACCCTTATTCTACCCCAACAATTTATTAGCAATAATATATACAACTAAAGAATGCTATAAAATAATCAACATAATTAAAATACAAACGCAACTAATTATTTTAAAATTAAAGATATTAAATTTAAATATTAGTTAAGACCTTTAAATTAAAACTTAGGATAACACATGATTAATAAATGGCTTGACCCTCAAAAAGCGTCCCCAGTGGAGTCGCCAAGCTGTCGTAACGGCTTCGCGCTCGACGATTTTGAAAAAAAAGCTTAAAAACAAAAAATGGAGTCGCCACCAATCTTTTTTTTGCTAGGTGTGATTGGTCACCTAAAAATCTTATCTTTTCAACAAAACCTTAAAAACGATTAAGTTTTATTAAAAAGACAACTTGGGTCTGCGAAAACAAAATTTGGGTTCGGGGGTACGGTTACGCGTGGGGAAGGATTAGCACCCCCACGACGCCCGTTAAAAACGGTACCATAATAATCATGTGTTATCCTTTAATTTTAATAAAATGGTCTTGAATTAATATTTAAAAATAATTCTTATTTCATTGCAATCAGTTTTATTCTTTTTATTCAAAGTTATTTTTTTATTTGTAAAAATCATTTTGTTTTATTTTTTTTAAAAAAGGTTAAATTTTATTTTTCAAAAGTGAATGTGAACCTATTTGTATTGAAAAAATTAAATCAAATATCCCAATACTCTGGTAACATTTGAAATAATTTTCCTCACCTAGAGATTTCTTAAGAATCACTACTTGTGAGTTCTATAGAATCTCATCCTCAGAAGATTCACACTCGCTTCAAAAATTATTATGAATGCATATGATGCAAACAGATAATAAATGATGCAAATGAATTTTTGATTTTTATATAAATATTTCCTTATTTATTTTAAATAAAAATTCTTATTATTGAAAAATTGCACTAAGTATCCCAATACTCTGGTAACACTTAGTGAACTCTTCTCACCTAGGGATCAGTCAAGAAATCACTACTTGTGAGTTTCATGACATCCCATCATCGGAAGATTTGTTTACTTAAATTTAAATTTTATTATTTATTTCCTTTTTTTATTTTCTTTTAAAAAAACTTATTTATTTTTATTTTTTAATAAAGATTTAAATTATTGAAAAATCATACTAAACATCCCAATACTCTGGTAACATTTAGTAGACTCTTCTCACCTAGGGATCAGTCAAGAAATCACTACTTGTGAGTTTCATGACATCCCATCATCGGAAGGATTTCATTTAATTAAATTTAATTTTTATTATTAATTTCCTTTTTGGATTTTCTTTTAAAAACTTATTTATTTTTATTTTTTAAGAAAAATTTAAATTATTGAAAAATCATACTAAATATCCCAATACTCTGGTAACATTTAGTACGACTCTTCTCACCTAGGGATCAGTCAAGAAATCACTACTTGTGAGTTTCATAACATCCCATCATCGGGCTTCATTTATTTAAATTTTATTATTAACACAAATTTGAATTTCATTATTTTTTAAATACATTTCGTGATCAATAATAATAATTAATGAAAAGAAAAATTTTCAAAAACTTTTATTTTACAACATGCCTTAATGATGATAATAATAATAATAATAATAATAATAATTTTTTTAACAATTTTTTTTAATTAATTTTCTTAATTTTTAATTTTTAATTTTCTAATTGATTAAAAAAATTTAAACAAAACAAATAAATACTAAACAAATAAACAAATGATAAAAAGAAAAACAAAATTTTACCAAAATGGATTGGGCTTGGACCCAATAGGAAATCTACCAAAGAACAAAATTTGGGCCCAATAGCCAAAGCCCAAACTCCAAAGGGGCCACACGGATGGGCCTGGTCCAACCTGGGCGCGCGGGTCGTCAACCGGGTGAGCGGGTCGGGTCGGATTCGCTGGGGCGGCACGCTAGCGATGGCGGAGCCGGGTCGGGCGCGCGGATCCTGGGTTGGATCCGGATCCGCGCGGATCAGCCAATTTTTTTAGCTATAAAAACCTCCTTTTTTTTTTACTCTTTCATTTTTCTCCTTTCACACAAAAAAAACTCTCAGAGCTCTCAAAGGTCTCCCGGCCTGGGGCGATTTTTGGATTTCCGGCCGCCGCCTACGCCACCGCCGGCCGTCGTCACCGGTAGCCAGATCACAAAAAGCTTCCCACTTTCCGATGCCTTTCCACCTCCTCTTTCAAAATCCAACCTCCGTTTCACCGAGAAATCACCCTAGCCCCCAGATCTGAGCTTCAAACCTTCGGCCTCCTCCTCCCTTTTTGTTTTTTTTTTTTGGTTGATGCTCCGGATGGTTTTGGTTTGTGATTTTGGTTTTGGTTTTGTGTTTTGTGTTTGTTTTGCAGGTTTGGGGTTTAGATCTGGGTTAGGGGGTCTCGGTTGTGGTGGTTTGTGGTGGTGATGACGATGATGATAGTTGGGTGATGATGATGACGGTGATGATGGTGGTGAGGGGTGACTAGACGGTGAGTGGGGGATGGTCTTCGTCTGAGGCAGAGGGAGGGTTTCGGTGGTGAGAGGCGACAAGCAGAGGCTATGTTGGGGTCGTTTTGGTTGAATGAGGAGTGGCAGACCGAGAGGAAAGAAGCCACAATCGCCTTGTTGTCGAGAAGGAAGGAAAGAGTCCATGACCGACCCCCCTGGTTGTGACCGGATGAGGGTTTTTAGATGGAGTGAAACTTGGCTTCCGGGTTTTCAGAGATGGGACGGGGTAGGCAGGAAGCTATGGTGGCTGGTAGGCTGGCTGATGGACAGTGGCAGTGACTGATGGACAACAGAACAGCAAATAATAATAATAATAATAATAATAATAATAATAATAATAAATAAATAAATAAATAATAATAATAAAAATATAAACAAATAATAATAATAATGAAAGTAATAAAAATAGAAATAAAAATAATAGTAATAATATAATAATAATAA
This sequence comes from Heritiera littoralis, assembly GCA_031772115.1. Classification (NCBI taxonomy): domain Eukaryota; kingdom Viridiplantae; phylum Streptophyta; class Magnoliopsida; order Malvales; family Malvaceae; genus Heritiera; species Heritiera littoralis. Next base: position 1,183,581 of record JAPDPK010000162.1, read on the forward strand.
TAATAATAATAATAACAGATAATAATAAAAATAATATAAATAAGAAAAATAAAAATGCGTATATATATGTAATAATAATAACAAAGAAAATGGGACAAAATTAGGTGTCAACACTTATTTTCAAGAAGATCATGCAGATTGTGGAGGTGTGTTAAGAGATTCATTAGGTTCTGTTATAGTCTTATTTTCAAGTTCCCTTGGAGTGTAAGAACTAGAGTTAGCTGAATTTTTTGTTGGCAAGTTAATCGGGCCTGAAAACCTTCAATAAAATAGAACGGGTCGGCAAGGTGTGCCTCATTGTTGTATTTAATTTGGTAATGTGATGAAATGGATCATGAGAGTCAAGTCAAGGATAGACCATGAAAATTGTGGAAAATATTCAATGAAACAGTGATCATTCATTGCCGCTGAAATGGGAGAGGTCTCGTAGAGCTAGAAAATGGACATTTGATCGCTTCGCAAAACCCGGGACTCGTCGAATTAGCAAAGTGGAGGGTTGGTGGTGTTTGAACAAATCCGCTCTGGTATTTTATGAGTCTGCGAAGTTAAAGGTGTTTTCATAATGCAGGCGTTGTATACCGACGCGAGCTAGCAAAGACTTCAGGTGCTTGCTATCGATTTCTCCACACCCTGCCAATCAAGCATTGAATTTAAGAAAACCAGACGGTGGCTTCATTCAAGCATCTGTCTTTTTCCTTGGTCGTAATAAAAGAGAAGAAAGACAGGATTTTCCACCACGTGTATTTTAGAAAAGATTTCTCATTCTTCATGGCGTTTACCAACTGATATGATCTAAGTTTCCCCAAGAAGACAATGTCATCAATGCCGAAACTTTCCTTACCAAACACTTCATCGTTTCGAGAAAGCCACACACCAACGTCCCCTCTCTGCTTCCTTACAGTATAATTTCAGCCCTTTGATTCCTCATTTCATTAGTCTCTCAAGGACCATTCACATTACAGACTATGCATTCAAATTCATGCCTCACCCATTTTCTTTTTACATAAAGCAGTAGAGTTTTCCACCCTCAAGTTGCTGTTGTCCTACGTCGTTAATAATCAATCCTCCACAAGTCCCCAACATGCTATCAAATCAGTGACTAGGCTCATCTATTTTTACGAGATAGAAAAATTAATTTATAAAATCTTTTGTAAGCCGATGACCGTGGAGCATTGGTTTTAAGATTAATCTTCGTTCATATTACATGATTGATGTTAATCTAAAAAAATTTGACTTTATAAAAATTCGAACATGAGACTTCTTACAGTGAATCATACTCACTCAAAAACTCAATTAGACTTTAACCAATCCTTTAAGTTATACATCCAAATTAACTTTAATTCACCATATATTTCATAAATTTTACGAATTCAATTTTGTTTTGTCTGCCACTAATATTTGACAATCTTAGCTTTTCGTGATGAACTTATATATATATATATATATATATATATTATATATATATATATATATTAAGTAATGAAGTTGTATTATATTAGCACTACTTTATATTCAACTGTGATATGACATCATTAAAGAAACTTCAGAAGTCAATTAATTGTACGTTGATCTTATTTTGCTTTCCGATGTAATTTCGTGAAGCCGCTGCAATTATCGAATTAATAGAAAAAGAAACTAACTGCTCCTATTCATTAATTTAATTAGCAAGTAAGAATTGCCATGGGTGTTGCTTGGATATGCTTACAATGTTCTTATTTTCTGAATGTTTCGGATCACAGGGCTTTACGGGCTTAAATCTTAAGCTTATCGACCAGGGACTTGCTATCCAGTCCTTTGCTGTAAAAGTTACTCTGAAAATCAGCAAACGTGAATTGACGATAACGAGCTGGTTTCTCTGCTGACACCAACTCTGGCAAAGGTCCATACCCAGATTCTTCCCATTTGCTAAAATTCAGAAACTCAACCACTGAGATTCGTGGCTCTTCGCATGAGTTAGCTCGAACTCGATGCTGAACACTGTTGTATTCACCATTGGAAATGATCTGCATGCGTTGCAATGCAAGAAAATCAATTCAAACTACTAATTTTAACTTGATCTGACCTTCTGCTTCTGATTATAATTCCTTAAACTCTCTAATAGTAAATCAAGAAAAACTTGTTGATAAATTTATAGTCACCTGAAGCAAGTCAGCGATATTTATTATTGTACACACAAATTTCAAGTCGAATACTAGACTTGAATAATTGGGGAACAAATATCAATTTTATTGATCAAATATGAAGGTTACAATCTCTGAATATTCTTGATATAAAAGAAAATCCTCTGATTCTTCTCTTCAACAAAAATCTGCTTCAAGGGTCTTGATGACTTGATCTCGAACAAACAGAATTAACCTTGTTTCATATAATGAAACAAGATCGAAAAGCAACTTCTTGAAATTTCTTCGAATGTTCTTCGCGTTCTTCAATTCTTGAGAGCTTGATGCTTGAGATTTTGGAGAGGCTATGATTTCTTCAAAATCTTCTTCACTTTTCGCTTCCTTCTTTTCCTTTTTTTCCCTAATGGCTTGGATGAGCACTATATTTATAGTGCTAGGTGAGAGAGTTCTAAAAGAACTTGATCTCTTTGATTTATCTCTTAATTATTTTAAGAGATAAATTGATTTAATTTTGATTGGCCAATCCAAGTGAATTATCTTTAAATTAATTATAAAATTAATAATTTGGTAATTAATTCTATAATTAACTTAAAATATATTATTAATCCACATGGCAATATATAATTTGCCACTTGACAATTCTTTAATTATTTTACTAAAAAATTTCATTGGACACATGGCCATTTGCAATTGGGTAAAATTTTTTCTCTTTCTACAAATGCCCCCTCAAGATTTGGCTACATATACAATTTTTTTTTTTTGAGTGTAGCAAGTAGACAAATCTTGAATTTTAATTTAATTTAATGCCAATATTTGCACTTTATGTATGAAGTATACATTTAATTGACAAAATATATATATATATTTTTTTTAGATAATGATAGGACGGCATCAAGTCCTTTAGCAATTTAATATGACAAGAATTGCTTTTTTTAAATTTAATTAATCTCTTGTTATTTGAATAACAATGAGATTAATCAATTAATTTGCTTTCATAAATTGATTTGCCGGCTGTGATCAACATGTGCATTCCTTTTCTAATCAAACTTCTCATAGTGCAACAATGATGCGTTTTAATTCTATTTGACATATCAGTGAGTAAATAGAATTCAAAATCAACCAGTATTCCTTCGCTGCTTGGGACTCGGATTTACGCCTTATAAAAAGACATGGCTTCCTTGTGATTTCTTCATTAATTTAAAACAAAAATCTTCGTAGAATCGACCATAGATATCTTCTTTTTTCGGTATCCCATCACTAATTGCTTTCAAACTTGCATTGTGAGACACGTACTTGTAAATGCATGTTTGAAATTCTTTTTAATTTTACCATAGATTCAACTCATGTACGTGACTGCTGCCACTTGTTATCTCTTTGTTGCTATTTAGGATACCATCGACTGCATCAAAATCAGTTATTGCTTAAGAGGAAACCCGCTGCTTCATCACCGTCTTTGCTAGAATTAGTTTCAGCAACAGAATCTTGCATTGTCAATCATCTTGGCGCTCCTTTCATAAGATAACTTCCCCATTTTGCTGCTAATTTTGCTTCTCGTTTCAGGTAAATAAACGTGTTACCTTTGCTTTCCTTTAAGCATAAATTCCATTATTAAAATGATTTTATACATTGTAAGCCACGCAAGAATTCATGCTTGTTGATCCCTTGTAATTGATTCATCTTTTGTTATTACATGCATGTCGACACCTAGCATCTCATTCTCTCTTTCTTTTGAATGTGTCGATATTGTATCATAGTCCCATGCAAAACCACGTTTCACTTAATTTTCATGCGGATCGACACGTTAGTGAAGCCTCTGCTTTGCATTCAAAATATGATTTCTCACCAACTTAATGATTAAATGCTATTTTTTTTTTCAGCCTTGAATCATGGTATACTTCAAGGATTATAAAGAATACCTTGTCGTTCTTTCTAACAAGGATGAAGATATTAGCAAAGGATTGCATCTTCTTGCTGATAAACCTGTATACAGTCGATACAAGTCTACTTGGGTATCGTTCACTCCTCCCATTGTCTTGAAAGAGCTATCCGCCGAGCTGTCTCCAAGTCCACAGTTTTCTTCAACAGCAATATGTCTTCAATCCAATCTCCATGACCAAACCCAAAATTATGAGAAGTTTGAAACATTGGGAAGTAGGATTGTTTCTGGTAAAACACATTGGGGTCCTTCCTTCAAGATTAACGGAGGGGAGTTTGGTTATGTACCAAAATATTGGGAATGGACCGAAGATGTGTTATATTACTATGAAAAATCCTTGATAGTTTCCAACATATATGATGCTGTTTATGCATCTTTATTCACTTATGACCGAAATCAAGATGTCATTCGGGCATTTTGTGAAGCTTGGTGCCCATCCACGAACACTATACATGTTTCTACTGGGGAAGCCTCCATTTCATTATGGGATTTACACAAATTTAGTGGTTTACCCCTTCATGGCATATCTTATGATGAAGTCATTCCTTGTGCTGCCGAACTAATTGGCCGTGATGAGCGAGGTAAATTTATTCCCAAGAGTTGTGAATATTTATTTGCAGCTTTTCATCATTTGAAAAATGGTGATCAAGACAAAGTTTCTATTAGGCGGTGGATTGATTTTTGGTTCAAAGGAGAAGTGCGATATTCAAAACCTCCTGCCAGAAAAGCAAAAAAATCATCGCGTCCTAAAGCTACTCATAATCCAACTGGGATTCTCAAACAGCATCAAGAATTTGGGAAGTCATCAGCTGAAGCATATACCTTACTCGGGGTGAAAGAAAATTCAAAGGTGGACACTTATTTAGCTGCTTTTATTTCTTGCTGGCTTTGTGTATTTGTCTTTCCAAGTAAGGATATCGAATTGATTCGACCGGAGACATTTAAAATTGCTAGCATCATAGCTACTAGGAAGACTGTCAACCTTGCTGTCCCAGTTCTAGCTAACATTTACCATGGGCTGAACAAAATAGCTCTTTCTACTCAAGCAGGTTCATCAGACGCATGTTTTCCAATTCATTACGTCTACGGGTGGCTGGCATATTACTTTAAGACTCACTTCCCAGCTCCTCATCAAGTGCGTGCACCCATGATGGTTCAATTTTCAGGAGAAGGCGGAGCTAAATATTTTAATGAACATGAGGCAAGGAGTTTGATCCATAGTGGCATAATCTGGAATGCTAATTTGTTTTCCAGAAACAGAGATGAGATAATTGTTGATGATGACTCTCTAAGCGACAGTGACTTTAGCTATCTTCTGAGCGTACGTTCGAATTACTTGCCTGTTCGGTGTAATCGAACCATTATCATAGAGCCTTATAGTCCTCTCCGTTTTGGAAGACAATTTAGCTTTTGTCAAGATATTCCTGGAACCTTGAAGAATGACAAACGTTCAGGCTCTGTTTTGGATATAATAAAATTTTGGAGGCTTTGTACTATCTCAAACACCAAAGCTAGACTGATTTCCCCAGCTCGTTCGTTGAATCTAAAAAATCACATAACTTCAAGATATATAGAGTGGTGGTCCAAAGTTTATGAACCTTATCTTGAAAGTTCTGTTGATGCCTTGATTGCTAGTATTCGTTACACACCTTCAAAGAGAGCAAGGCAATCAAAGAAGGATGCCATCAAGCAGCCTAAAACCAAGGTATTGGCTTCAGCAGCTTTGAAAGAAGCACAAGTGGGGGTTGAAAATCTTCCTAGGAATAATGGAGAACAGTCAAGTCCTAAAGAAGTTCCTACACCATTATCTAATGAATCAACTGATGAAGTTGATCACGAAAGACATTGGAAACGAATTAAGCCAAATAAGCAAAAGGTATAACATCTTGTCATAGTTTTTTTTTTTTTTTAACTTTGATCCAAAAAAAAAAATTTAATCAATTGATACAATTTTTTCTTATATATATATAGATCCAAGGTGAATCTTCAGCTAATAAAATCAATGATAGAGCATCTCAAGCAAATAGTGAAGCTTCAGTTTTCAATGAACATGAATTCCATAAACTTGCATCTGAGATGGAGAATCATGCTTCTTCGCAAGTTTTAAACAAAGCTGTGAGTCAAGAAGATATTCCTCGTCAAACACTTGATATTCCTAACCTTAAGGAGAGCAACAAGGTTTTGGCTACTCATGCTGCATCTGAAGAATTCTCTAAATTTAGTGTTGACCAAGTAATTTCTCAAAATCATATTAGACTTGTCACCCTTTTGTGGGAAAGTATTCAACCAAGAATTGTTCGAGCTTCTTTTGATCGAGTACCATCACTTGCTAAAGATATGCGCAAGATTCTTGATGCAATAGGGGATATTAAAGCCGTTGATTCTTCTTCACTAAGAGGGATGGTGGAGGATTATTTTACACAAGTCGAGAAATTTAATGACCTTAAATCTTCCATTGCTTCTAGTATCCCTTCGCAAGATCACCTTGAGAAGCTTCGAGCATACGAACTTCGACTTAAAGAGTCAATATCTCTTGAATATCAAGCTACCACAGATGTCAATACCTTACAGTCTGATTTAGCCTCTATCGACAAAGAAATGTATGCTTTACAACAGAAAAAGACTGAGCTTTCTTCCTTGTTCAATAGACGTGAAGCTGAATTAGCTAAAATCAAAGCTGACACCTCTAAAATTCGTGAAGAGATGAATTCCATCGAGTCGTCTGTTATTCAAGATGAAAATGAAAACAAGACTCTAGATTTATTACGAAGCATGTTGGAAACGACTCGTGAAGATTTGAAGAACTTCAAGTGGAAACCTTGACCTTCCCTCTTTTTTTTCTTTTTTTTTTATTGCTACTTGTCTTAAAATCCATTAAGGATTTGTTATTTCAAAGCCCTTTTTCTTTTTTTTTAGGCGTTGATGGAATGTACAAGTGTCCAAACATATTGACACTTTAATCTTTAATAAATTTTTTTTTAATCATTCTTCATGCACGTTGACACATAGCATGAACTTATTGTTATATTCTTGACACCTTGCATGGGCATATTCTTGCATGATAATCATGCCTTCTCCGGATTTTTCTTTTAATCATCTTGCAATTCAAGAATTCTTCCAAATCATTACTCGCATTCTTAACTTACAAGATGCTTTACGGTATTTTCTTTCTTTCGCAAAGCTTCATATCGATTTGCGAAGATTGACTTGAAATTGAATACTTCAATCATGATGTTTGAAAGAAGCATAAAATTTAAAACTTTTAAGCAAAGGAAAGAATTTTTTTTTTTTTTTTGGGACTGAACTTGGTTATGGAACCAAGCTGCCTACGTACCCCCAAATTTGAAGGATCAAGTCTTAACGTAGTTCAATTTTGTTTTTGTTTTTTTTTTGTTTTGTTTTGTTTTTTTTTTTTTTTTTTTTTGCTTGCTCTAACTTTTGCCTAAGTTGTCCTTTACAGGATTTTCAACTTAGCGAGTTTTTTTTTTTTTTTTTGTAGTTTAGGTTCTTATTTAGGAGAAAAACATCTTCTTCAAGGATAATAACGCTTCAAAAACTTGCCATTGATTGGCCCAACCTTCACCCCATCTTGATCAACAATGTTATATGCACCATTGGTGTAAACTTCTCGCACAACATATGGCCCATCCCACTTTGAAAGGAACTTGTTGCCCATACGATGTGAAGTTATTGGTCTTCTCACAGCAAGTACCAAGTCTCCAACTTGGAATGATCGTGGCTTGACCTTTTTGTTGAAGGCTTTGGATAATCGAGCTTGATAACATTCTAAGCGTTGTTGTGCTTCTAACCTTTTCTCATCCAATGCTTCTAATTCCTCTAAGCGGAGTCGCACATTGTCTTCATTAGAAAGACCTTCTTGGATTGCAATTCTTAATGAGGGAATTTGACGCTCAAGTGGGAGGACGGCCTCTACACCATAAACAAGTGAATATGGGGTGGCTTGAGTAGGTGTACGATATGTAGTTCGATAAGCCCACAAAGCCTCTCCCATCCTTTCGTGCCAATCTTTCTTTGAGCGGTTTACAACTTTCTTAAGAAGATTGCACAGGGTTTTGTTAAAAGCTTCAGCCAATCCATTTGCTGGTGCATGGTACATTGAAGAATTATGTTGCTTGAAGTTAAACTGTGCACATAATTTGCTCATCTCAAACTGCTTCCCATTATCGGTGATGATATACCGAGGTACACCATAACGATAGATGATGTTTGTTTTAATGAAAGTTGCAACAGTCTCCTTCTTTACTTCTCTATAAGGTGCAGCTTCTGCCCATTTGGAGAAGTAATCTGTAGCAGCAAGAATATACATGTGTCCCATTGCACTTTTGGGTAACGGTCCTACCAAGTCAAGTCCCCAAGCATCAAATGGCCAAGATATGACCGTTGGATGCAATGGCTCAGGAGGCTGATGGATAATATTTGCATGGAATTGACATGCTTGACATCTCTTGGCATAATCCATACAGTCCTTCACCATTGTAGGCCAGTAATATCCCATCCTTTTGATTTGAAAGTGTAACTTAGCTCCAGACTGATGTGCACCACAAATTCCAGAATGAGCTTCTTGTAAAGCTGTAGAGATTTCATCATCTCCAAGACAACGAAGAAACATTCCTTCAAAGGAGCGACGATAGAGTGTTCCTTTGAAGTAGATGAATCGAGGAGCTCGACGCTTCACTTCCGTTTTATGTCTTAGATCGTTGGGCAGCTTTCCATGCTCCAAGTAATCAATCAATGGTTGTCTCCAATCTCCTTTCTCAATCTCCAAGACTGAGACAAAATCAGACTCAATGCCCTCATCTTCATTGAACGTAACTAGTGGCAAAACCCATCGTTTGCAAATAGGAACTTTCACTTCTTCCTTATCAGATGAAGCAAGTACTGATGCCAAATTAGCTAAAGAGTCAGCTTGTCTATTTTCCTTTCTCGGCACATACTCCAAACTAACATTATCGAACCATTCCAAAACCTTCTTCGCATAGTTGACATATGGCACAAGTTCAGGCTTTTTTACTTCATAAAGTGAAAGAAGTTGGTTGATAACCAACTTAGAATCTCCGAACACTTTTAATTGAGTAATCTTTAATTCCTTAGCCATTTCCAAACCAATAATCAAAGCTTGGTACTCCGCGACATTATTGGAGCAGTTTTCTGTGAGAGTAAATGCATAAGGGAGTATTTCAGCTTCTGAGGTTACAAAGACAACACCAGCTCCAGCTCCATCTCGACGAGCAGACCCATCAAAATATAACTTCCATGGTTTAGGGATTTCAATAAAAAGAACATCTTCATCAGGAAGTTCTTCAGAGAATTCCCAATCATCAGGAATTGGATGGTCTGCAAGAAAATCAGCAAGCGCTTGCCCTTTAATAGCTTTTTGTGGGATATATGTGATGTCAAACTCTTGCAGCAAAAGAGCCCATTTCGCTATTCTTCCAGTAAGCATAGACTTGGACATAAGATATTTCAAAGGATCAGCTCGTGAGACCAATCGAACATAATGGGCTTGCAAGTAGTGTCTCAATTTCTTAGTTGCAAACATCAATGCCAAGCATATCTTTTCAATAGGAGAATAATTTAACTCAGCACCATTGAGAGTTCTACTAAGATAATAGAGGGCTACCTCTTTTCCTTGATCATTTTCTTGCGCCAAAAGTGCTCCCAAAGAGCTTTCTTGAGCAGCTATATAAAGGATTAAGGGGCGTCCAGGAATAGGTGCCTTTAAGACAGGAGGTTTCAGCAAATAAGTCTTAATGCTTTCAAAAGCGTTACTGCAAGCCTTGTCCCAAACGAAAGGAACATCTTTTTTCATCAATCTATTGAATGGTTGACATCGACCAGCCAAATTAGCTATAAAGCGTCGAATATAAGCCAATTTTCCTTGCAAACTTTTGAGTTCGTGGAGATTACGTGGCTCAGGCATCTTCATGATTGCTTCAATTTTGGATTGATCAATCTCAATCCCTCGATGTCGTACAATGAATCCCAAAAACTTTCCTGAAGATACTCCAAAAACGCATTTTAAAGGGTTCATCTTCAATTGGTAGCGGCGCAATCTTTCAAATACTTGACGAAGGTCGGTGAGATGGTCATCTCTTTTCCTTGACTTTACAACTAAATCATCAACATAACATTCAACATTTTTATGGAGCATGCCATCGAAAATCTTTTGCATTGCTCTTTGGTAAGTGGCACCAGCATTCTTTAACCCAAAAGGCATAACCCTATAACAATATATTCCTTTCGGAGTTCGAAATGCTGTGAACTCTTCATCTTTTGGAGCCATGCGAATTTGATTGTAGCCGGATGATCCATCCATGAAAGATAAAGCTTCATGTCCAGTCGTTGCATCAACCATGATTTCTGTCAAAGGGAGAGGAAAATCATCCTTTGGACAAGCATTGTTCAAATCTCGAAAATCAACACAGACTCGGATTTGACCATTCTTTTTTCTAACTGGAACAATATTTGAGATCCAAGTAGGATACTTGACTTCTCGAATAAAACCAGCTTCAATGAGCTTGTTTACCTCAGCTTCAATTTGAGGGATCAAGTTAGGATGAAGGCGTCGTTGAGCTTGTTTGATGGGTCGAATACCATTTTTCACAGCTAAATGATGCACAGCAATTTTTGGGTCAAGTCCGGGCATTTCCTTATAGCTCCAAGCGAATACATCTCTATACTCTTTCAAAAGTTCAAGATGACCTTTTTCTTCTTCAGGAGGTAAACATGCGTTAACAAAAATTGGGCGTGGATCTTCCTCAGTGCCAATGTTAACTTCTTTAAGCTCATCAATTGTGGTTTGATTTCCTTCTTCAAATGATGGGGGGGCTTCTTGAGCATCTTCTTCTTCGAGCTTCTCATCAATATCTGTTATAGAAACATGATTAGTTGTCATGATTTCTATCTTTTGAAGATCTTCCTCCTCCGAAGCTGGAATTTGTTTGGTTGTCACAATAGTGTGCTTCTTAGCTTTCAACGTGTCACCAGTGGTTACCACCCATTTATTTTGTCTCTTCATTCGAGAAGGTATCTTGCTTTGGAAGCCTTTTGATTCCTCCCACATAAGGTCTTTTCCTTTTCGTTTGTGATTGTTCCTTTTGAAGTTTGAGTTACCAAGTCTTGAATGGATAGGGATAGGCCTACTAACAAACGCTTCCTTATGTTTTTCCCCCATTCGTTCAAAAACTGACTTTCGATGAGATTGCATGCCCAAACGGTCAAAGACTGAGCTTTGCGTGGAACGTGTACCTAAGCGATCAAAAATTGAACCTTTTGGTGGTTCAACTGAATTTTCTTGATCCTCAGAAATTTCTTCCACATTTATATATCTTGAAGTTTCTTTGTGAATCTTCAACTTTAATGGAGAGAATCCAAGCCCCATTTTAGAAGTCCCAACATGATCAGTCTTCTTTTCCCATACTTGACGAATTTTGATAATGCTTGGTGAGCTTTCTTCAATTAACTTATCAGCCTCGTGAACTAATTTTGCAACACCTCTATGTTCGTATCCAGCCTTAACAAGCAATTTATAAGCATTAGGGTCAAATCCCTTAGCTCGTTGCGAAGGTAAATCATCATGTTCAACAGTAGGTCCATCTACTGGCCTTACAAATCCTTCTAATGGAGGTTTAGAAATTTTTGACTCTCCTAGGTTAGTGAGGGGTAGAGTCAAATTCTTTAGGCCTTGAGTGATTCCATCATCTTTAACAACAGAAGAAGTCAAACCCTTTCCTTTTTGATTTGATTGCTTCACCTCACCGCTTTGTTGATTTGGATGTGTTTCTTCTACAAAGGCCTTTTCTAAATAAAACTTAGCATCAGCGAAGTGTGCCTCTGCGGTGGTAAATGGCTTGGTATCTGCAACTATTGTCTTTACTTGGCCATTTTTACAATACTTGAAACATTGATGAAGACTTGAAGAAACCACACCATTTTGGTGGATCCATGGTCGCCCTAACAACATATTATATGTTGTTTTAGCGTCAATCACATGAAATAATGGGCTTGATTCCATATCACCTATAAAAAGTTGGAGCCTCACTTTTCCAATGGCTCTTTGTCCCCCTTGGTTGAACCCTTGAATCATCAAACGACTTTGTGACAATTCATCAGAAGAGACTCCAAGTTCTTTCATTGTCTTCAAAGGAAGTATGTTGACAGCAGATCCATTGTCAATTAAGATTCGATTGACTTTTTGTTCCTTACTATACCCAACAACAAAAAGCGGGCGATTATGAGGAGTAGATCCCAATAGCAAATCTTCATCAGAAAAATTAATTTTGGTAGCAGAAGAATGGCAAACTTCAAATGCTACTTTATCAACATTGCTATCTTCATTGTCAATTTCATCATTCTCACTAACATTGTTGCAAGCCATAGTAATCCAACCATTTTCTTTAAATTGAAGAGGCATGAATTCGTTAAGAGTGATTGATTGTCTTGGCTTTCGTATCATCACACCTTTTTGCCTAAATGAAATTGCTTTCTTTTGAATCATCTTTGGCATGGGTTTCTTGGTTTTTTCAATGATTTCAACCTTCCTTGACATTGGTAGAAGCTTTGGTGCGATTTTCTTTTGACTCCTCCTTCGTGTCACTAAGGTCCACTTCTCATCATTTTGGTTTCCAATTGGAAGACATGTGTCATTTTTACTTGTTTGAAAACTTTCTGCTTCTTTTGCCTTCGGAGATAACATGATGGGGTCAAAAGAACCAAACTTAATTGTCCTAACTGACAAGATGATTTGAGAAACGACGCTCACAGTTGCCACATTAGATGTTACAGCTTCCTCCTCAAATTCAATTTTTCCATCCTCATAAAGCTGTAAGATCTTGTCCTTCAACACAAAACATTTCTCCAAAGGATGACTAACCAAACGATGGTACTTACAGTAGTTAGGGTCATCTGTCTTGTTGGCCTCTTCAGGTCGTTTCATTTCTGGCAACTGAATCAGTTTAGCCTTCAAGAGTTCTTCTAAGAGGTCTGAAACATCAGAGTCAGGGAATGGGTACTTCTTTTCTTGCCTTTCTTTCAAAGTGATCTTTCCATTACCCTTATCACGTGTAGAAGTAGGTTTAGCCTCCTGAGTTTCCTTCGAATTGGAGGCTATCTTGAGAGGTTTGGCATTAATAGCCATAGATTGTTTACTTTCTCCCTTATCAGCAAATGTTTTGCCCCCTTTCCGAGTGTCAGATTTTTCTTTGCCTTTCTTTGGCTCTTGAATAGGAGGTCCTTGATTCTCAGCAGCTGTCATACTCAGTTCCATGTCATGCGCACGAGTAGCTAATTCTTCAAAGGTTTTAGGCTTTATACCTTGAAGAATGTAACGCAATCCCCAATTCATACCCTGGATGCACATGTCAAGGGCAGAGGACTCGGACAATCGTTCTTTGCAATTGAGGCTCAAATTCCTCCACCTATGAATGTAATCAATCACTGGCTCATCTTTCCATTGACGTGAACTAGTGAGCTCAATCATACTAACCACACGTCGAGTGCTATAAAATCGATTGAGGAAATCATGCTCAAGTTGTTCCCAACTATTAATTGTTCCAGGCTCAAGATCGATATACCAATCAAAAGCATTACCTTTTAAGGAGCGAACAAACTGTTTCACCATGAGGTCTCCATTAGTACCAGCATTATTACAGGTTTCCACAAAGTGAGCAACATGTTGGCGTGGATTTCCTTTGCCATCAAATTGTTGAAACTTTGGAGGTTGATAATTTTCGGGCATCTTCATACGATCAATCCTTTGTGAGTAAGGCTTGGCATATGCATATGAAGGTTGGATGACACTATCAACTTGATCCTTAATAGCTTCCTTGACAAGATCTTTGATTTGACTGGCAGTGATAGCCTCATCAATTTTTCCTTGAGGGCTTTTAGGTGTTTCCATGGGTTTGGAATCTCTTGCAATTTCCGTCGAGGAACCATCACCATCTTCTTGAAGCAAGGACTGGCGATTTTGGCTAGAATTCGCGGGTTGTTTTCCAGTGAGGCTGCTAATTCTTTCCATCATGAAGGCCATTTGGTTATCTCTTTCTTTCATGCTTGTCGTAAGGGATTCCACAGTTTTTGCTAAAAGAGCAACCTGTTCTTCCAATGATGTAGTGCCAGTTGTCATGACAGCCATCACCCTATAACTTGACTTTGAAGGAGATGACGGAGAAGAACCAATTCTTGAATAGTTATCTTGTTCTTTAACGGATAACTGATGACTTGCAGTTGATTCATGAGAGTAAGCAGGTTGCTTAGCAGAGGATTCTTCTTCATTCGGGGAAGAAGTTACATATGGTGAACTTTGTTTGAACACTGAAGGAGTTTGAGCATAAATCTCTTCAAGAGCTTTTGTCTTTCTTCTAGTGCCGTAGGGATGAGCAGGAACCTCAATACTTGATGATGAATCATGGCATACTGTAGGATTACCTTCAGCAGACTTGAGGGTTGGCAAATTAGCAGAGTAGTTCTTGTAAGCCATTGAACTTTGTTAACTTGAATTTGGAAGAAAAGAGATGAGAGGCAGAGATTGTCCCACCGGGCGTGCCAGAAATTTGTACACACAAATTTCAAGTCGAATACTAGACTTGAATAATTGGGGAACAAATATCAATTTTATTGATCAAATATGAAGGTTACAATCTCTGAATATTCTTGATATAAAAGAAAATCCTCTGATTCTTCTCTTCAACAAAAATCTGCTTCAAGGGTCTTGATGACTTGATCTCGAACAAACAGAATTAACCTTGTTTCATATAATGAAACAAGATCGAAAAGCAACTTCTTGAAATTTCTTCGAATGTTCTTCGCGTTCTTCAATTCTTGAGAGCTTGATGCTTGAGATTTTGGAGAGGCTATGATTTCTTCAAAATCTTCTTCACTTTTCGCTTCCTTCTTTTCCTTTTTTTCCCTAATGGCTTGGATGAGCACTATATTTATAGTGCTAGGTGAGAGAGTTCTAAAAGAACTTGATCTCTTTGATTTATCTCTTAATTATTTTAAGAGATAAATTGATTTAATTTTGATTGGCCAATCCAGTGAATTATCTTTAAATTAATTATAAAATTAATAATTTGGTAATTAATTCTATAATTAACTTAAAATATATTATTAATCCACATGGCAATATATAATTTGCCACTTGACAATTCTTTAATTATTTTACTAAAAAATTTCATTGGACACATGGCCATTTGCAATTGGGTAAAATTTTTTCTCTTTCTACAATTATCAATGCTCCAGGATGGGGCTTCACATCCACCCACTCTTCTCCATGTTTCACTTGCAACCCCAGGACCTGATTCGGAAGCAAAACTGTTAAGGTAGCTGGATCCGTATGTGGGGTGAGCCCTAGAGTGAGATTAGGCTGAGGACAATAAGGGTAGTAGGCACCCACAAAAACCCTCTCACCGGAGAAGGTCATGTCCTTAAATTTGCTAGATTCTAATCCGATCCCTTCACACAGCAGCTCCATCACATCTTCAGCAACTTTCTTGGCGCAAGAGTCCCATACAAGTGACTCCTTTCTCAGTATCTCCGGTATATCTTCCTCCTTTGCACTTCGTTCTTCTGGTGCCATCCAAACCTGAAGATAGTCATGCCAGGAAGCTGATTTGGAGCGATACAGATCGTTGTTGCTGGAATAAAGCATGCCACTTGTCTCTTCACGGCTATAGTACTTAGCCTTGATTTCTTTTGGCTGTTCGTGAAATGATTTGACGGCTTGGATAATCTCCTCCATCAATGAAACAGGGATTCCATGGTTGATTACTTGAAAGAAACCCCATTCACTTGCAGCTTCTTTGACTTGCTCAACGAGTTTGGGACGGTGAGCTTGTGAGGTAATGTTTTCCAGGTTGATCACGGGGATGCTAGTGTTTGTTTGAGAAGGATTGAGAGCAGAAAGATTTTCAGGTGGTTGCATAAAAATTTTGGGAATGGAAGCTATGCCTGAATCTATCAAGCCTTTGACGCCACCTTTGGACTGATCAAACTCCTTTATCTCTTTCATCCGATCATCATTTGAAGTAATTACATCAGTACTTGCAGCTGCCATTTTCTTGAATCTGTTTGTTTCCAAGGATTTCTGTTTTCATACAATCTTTTTACCACTGGCTGTTAAGATATATAATGAAATAGTTTTGGACCCTTCTTCGATGAGCAATGGTGAATAGAAGATTCAACACCTAACCAGCTTGTCCTAAACGAAGTCTTTTTGTTTGAAAAACTTTAACAAATAAAAGAATAGGCAGAAAAATAAAAGATAGACAATGAAAAATTAGGCCTCATTATTGCCTAACTGTAGCAATTTTTATTGTTTAGTTTTGGAGAATCTGACAAATCT